>FN648404.1:111176-180164 GCA_000310025.1 Ectocarpus siliculosus
TTAACCCCCCCCCCTTTTTTTGGGGGGGGGGGTTTTTCCCCCCCCTTTTTTTTGAGGGGGGTTTTTTTTTGGATCCCCCCGGGGGGGTTTTTTTTTGGGGCCCCTTTCCCCCAGGTTTTTTTTTTCCCCCCCTCTTTAGACACGGGGGTTCCCCGGGGGGGGGGGGGGGTTTTTTTGGGGGGGGGGGTCGGGGGGTTTTTTTTCCCCCCGGCAGAAAAGGGCCCCCCTTTTTTTTTGGGTTTTTTTTTAGGTTTTTTTTTTTCGGAATTTTGGGGGGTTTTGGGGGGGGGGGGGGGGCCTTTTTTCCCCCCCCCCCCCCCCCCCCCGGAGGGCCCCAAAAAAAAGTTTTGGGGATTAGGTGTCGGAAAAATGTTTTTTTGTGCGCCCTTGGACCTGCAAGAAAGTTTCTGATTGTCTTCTGTAATGTCAACGATGCCGTAGCATTGGCGCATCATTACAGGTGATGGTCTTTTCGAGCTTCGTGCCCTTGGTATGCTGTGCACAGTCTTCACCCACCACCCGTCCTTCCTTTCCGTAAGATGCTGTGAGCTAAAGGCGAGGGCACCTGGCGCCCGAGCCTGGAGACTTGTGTATATAACATGATCTCGGTTCTATCTTTTTCGTCTATAGACTTTTTTCTTTGGTTGCCACCTACCACATATCGACGAATATGGTCGTCTTCCTTCTTCAAATACTTCACTTTCTCCCATACCCTCACCGCCATCCGTCTCGTTATGTACGCCCTCCTGATTGGGGGGCGGGGGGCCAATCCATAACCCTAGTTGGACGAAGTGGGCAAAACTTCATGTTCGTTCGAGCGATTACGTTAGAAAATGTCCTTTTCTTTTGGGCACCATATCCGTTTCTTTTCATTACCGTTACTAACAGCTCGTTCGCGCTTGTTTTTGTATTTCCCAGGGGGAGCAGACGGTCTGGAGCCCGCTAGTTGGTCTGCTGGAGTGATGCCGCCGTACGTGAAGACGCTCTTGCATATCGTCCGTTTGACCTCCATTTGTTCCTTGCTCGTAGTTGGAAGTGATACGGTGAGGCTCTGGATTGGGCTACACACCTTCCTGTGTGGACGACGAAGCGAAAAGCCAATCGCCCTCGCTGTTGCTACTCCGTGCATGCCATGCTGTGAAAGTGGAATATAGCCGAACCTGGCAATGTCGAAACCAAAATGAGACGAACAATACCAAGCGCGATTACCGTACAGCTGCAATGTTCAGAAATTTCCCTCAACGCCCTCAACTGTGAATGTGTCACATCGCCCACCGTACATACGTGCAGATGCAAGAGGGTTCGCTCAATAAGGCATGTTCCCGCGCAGTTCGGTCGTGCGTTTCTACCTTTTGTCAACCTGCGCGTGGCTGCATTAGCCGCACCCAGACAGACCCGTGCTGCTATCTACGGGCAGAGCCTTGGCCGTGAGGGCTGTTAGAAGAGCGATCGAGAGTAACCGGGAATTGATGAGGTAGCGCACACATCATGCGGCCAACGCGGTCTTGCAACGTACAAGGGGTGGTGGCAAGGACACAACCTACCTTCGTGTCCTTGTTGTGCTGCTATTGACGATTCTCTGTTTCGTGTGTAGCTATACGCGAGGAGTGAAGCCGACCAGCCCCCGGAATACTGCACCGTCTTCCACCACATGGTGAAAAGCGCGGGGTCGACCGTCAAATCTACCCTTCGCAGCGCCTCACGAAGAGAAGGTGTCCCGTTACCAGGTGCGCCTATGTTGTATTACGCTTGCATTTATATCGCTCGGAGGATTTTACCCGCTGCATATGTGTACGAAATAAATGTCAATCCTGATCTTGGTACTTTGCCTGCAAGGTTCGGAGCATGTTCGTCGAAATTTTGTCGGATTCAAGTACCCGTTTGTCCCGTCTACACCCACGCGGACAAGATTAATAGGTTACATGTACGAGGCATGGAGGCGCCGGGTTAGAACAGCCCGGACACCAGCGATGGAGTCGAAAACAGGAATAGTATATGATGATCACACAGCGCGAGCTATGCATAATGGCGTGAAATAGTGAATCGAATTATCAGTATTTGGACCGATCGACACTGGTGCTCCAACGGAGGGCGCATCAATTGCACATAGTGACGCTCAGAAACTACTTCGGGTGTCAATGATGGAATGACGAGGAAACATGCAGACGGAAAAGTAGTCGACAGTAGCGTCCGACCTATTCATTCGATGAGGTCAAGAGGCGGTTTGCGTGTCGGTTTTTCAGAGTTCAAGCAACAACAAATTTCATTTACTCCGTTCCGCCTGCTTGGTTCTGCGGCGCAGGGTTGTGTGTAGATGGGCCTGACAGCATTTCTACTTGCGAGGAGGCGTTCAACTCTTCTGCGGTCATATTGGGATACGCGGAACTTATGAGGTACAGTCGACCCCGCAGTAATGACACCCTTGGTATTCTATATAGTGTCCTAAATGCGTCACAATCCTGTTCGTCAACGGAGGCGTAGCATACGGCACTAGATGCGTGATTGAGGCAAGGTTTCTAGGTTTCTAGCTCCAGACGAATACATCATAACCCTGACGATCACAACGTGGTGTGGTGGTTGAAAGCTGCCCGTCCTTTAACCACGTCGTTCGCTGTTGAACCTATGGTATATATTTAACACTCCACCCCTTACACAATACTTCGAACAGTGGGGATAGGGCTCTGCAGGACGAGGTACAGTAATACTTTACAACAGCAGGGCACAATAATAGTTGTTGTTCTGGCGTTATCATCTAGTGTTTTGGCGTAACCGAGATGCATATCGTCACCGTCCAAAAATATTGCGAAACGTTGCAGTTCCGATACCATACACCTTCTCTGCTAAATACTACTGCTTGCCAAACAGAGAAGGAGCAAACATATAGGAACGAAGCTACATCTGACGGAAAGATGGATAACGCTAGAACAAAACTCCAAGAGAAATATACGACCCAAAAATGGACCCAATCGCTTCTGCCAAAGATCGAAACCAGGCAGAATACCACAAAATAGATCGTAATCCAAGCCAAAGCAAGATTTTCTTCAGGCAGAAGCGGCAGCTGGCAGCATTATTACGGGGGTCCCACATAAAGAACCCAGTGCCCACCCCAATAATGTATGTAGGCCGAAAGAGAAAGAAGGTTGACTCAAGACCTTTGGTTGATTAGAGAGTGAGAGACATGCGGTTCGTGTGTACATAGAGGGAACAGAGTGCTGAGCTCTTCTCGCATTGAAAATCGAAGGCACGTACCGCAGGAGGGGAGGGTAGAGAGGGGCCCTTCTGTGTGACCACGGGTTGGAATGAACGGCACTAGTGCTGTGAGCGCTGATATTAAGTAAAGACAAAAAAGTAAAAATATCCAAAAAATATAATAAATGGCGGCACACCCATCCAATCTCAACGGCGTACCTTTATCACGTTCCAGAGTTCGGTGTATCGTCTATGACCCAAAAAAAACGAAGTCTACAGCATGCACATATGAATAGACAGACACAAATTTCGTCCAATCGATGCAGGCAATAACCAATACCCATGTGCTGCAGGAAGAGAACGGTGAATAGGAAGCACAAACACGGACCCGAACGGGAGGAACAGAAATAGCAACAACGCCAAGTGTTTGCGAAAATATAAATGTTTTTAGACTTAGCCCCCGGTGTTTGCCATCGGGGTTGGGTTATCGTCGCTTGGCAACGACGTCGTAAAACAAGCCGCCCCCCCCTGTAGAGCCTGGTCCGGTGAGAACCCGGAGTGCTCCGTCCCGGCCTTGTAGGGATGCGAGGTCAATGGTCTAACGACTACGGTATGCACGACTATGAGTACACCCCCCCCCCCCCCGGTGTTTGCCATCGGGGTTGGGTTTTCGTCCCTTGGCAGCGATGTTGCAAAACATACGGATCACTTCATGAGCTCGGCAACCAGGCTACCGCTTTTTTTTGCCATTTTTTTTTTTTTTGCGTAACCATGATTGGTGGTCGAGTAGAGTATGTTGTGCGGGGTCGAGAACCGTCCTTCCGCGCAAAGGGGATAATCGCACCACGTTGTGTTAAAGAGCCCGGAGAAATACCCTCTGAACCGGAACAAAAAAAAACGTGAAACCGCAAAAAAAAATGCGTTATTGGGGCGGGGACATATAAGGGCTGAAAGCCACGTAGGTTCAAAGGGGTCGTCCTGTATACAGCCAGGCACAGCCCCTACAGCCGCGACAAGGAACACATTGCCCACCCACTAGCACAGTAACACTACAGCTGGAAGGGCAGCAGATCCCCGAAGCCAAACGGGCCCGCAGGTCCGCGGACCCGAGCTAGAGGCAGTGGTGAAAAGTCCCATGTGCTGCGGGGAACCAACAGCAGGCTCAGCACAGCAGCGGCATAGGTGGGGTTCGAGGAGGTTCCCGCGACAGCAGCAGCGACTGCGTCGCGTTCGATGGACAAAAAGCCTCACGGTGCTACGGGAGGGGACGACTAGGACGCGCCCTTCGAAGACCCGGAGGATGCCGTGGGTTTTGGAGCTCGGAGGTTGCTGCAACAGCTGCCAACGAAAATGTACTGCACAGCAGGTGAGCTCTTTCTCCGCATCCGGAGATACGGCATACGCGTGCTGCAGTAACACAGGAGTGTAGATCGCTGAGTGGAATGCAGCAGCCTTGGGATGCAGTACAAGGATTGGGTTGTGGACGGCCGAACACGAAGTGTAGAATAGACAGTCTAACCAAAAATGACAGCTACGCTCATGTTTGTCACCCCCCCGGTTTTTGTTAAGAAAAATATAATGCGGAAAGAGGTTCTAAAAGGCCATTTCTTGCGGTTCTTTTTCGCAGATCTTTTTTTCCCCCTTTCGGACAACCCAGAAAGGGATCTACGAAAAAGATGACCCCCTTCTTACGGTGTTGGTCGATCCTTTTTCACCGACCAAAAAAAAACAGACTCTGCAACGGCTGCTGTCACACATACATGGACCTTCCCACCGAATGGTTTTTCGGTGATATCTCCTCACAGAGTGAAGCAGCGCCCACTGTAAAGCTATCCCTCGCGAGCTGTGTGTATGGTCCGTCTTGGGTGGCGGCTTACAGAGACCACAAGGCGATAGGAGGCACGGGAATGGAGGTGCCGAGAGTCGACAGCACGCTGCAAAAATGCCCACCGCGCCAGCAACCATTTTTTTTTGCTCTTGTGCCCCTGTCAAAACTTTGGTTTACCGGTACTCCCTCGCCACCCACGCTAGCAACAGCGATGACAAAGGTATGCGCCACGAGCTGTGTGTATGGTCCGTCTTGTGTGGTGGCTGATACAGACCAGGAGGCTATAGGACGCTCAGAAATTGTGAGCGCGAGAGTGGTGGACAAGCGGAAAAAATGCCCACCGCGCCAGCAACCATTTGCTCTTGTGCCCCTGTCAAAACTTTGGTTTACCGGTACTCCCTCGCCACCCACTCAAGCAACAGCGATGATAAAGGCATGCGCCACGAGCTGTGCGTATGGTTCGTCTTGTGTGATGATTGACACAGACCAGGAGGCTATAGGACGCCCAAAAGTTGGGTTCGCAAGGTTGACAGTACACGAAAAATGACCCGCCGCTGCTGCGTCCAGGCCCTCTCGGTTTGTTTGCCTTTTGTTTGCCGCACACATCGGGTTGTCCACGTGGTCCAGCCCACTGAAAAAACATTGGCTACCGACGGTGCCACGGACTCTGTACCCCAGCAACATGACACACCTCGTGTGACCGCCGTTAGAGTTTGCGGTGGGCCGTCGAGAGATTCAAGTTTCTAGGAACGAGTGATGTGGTTGTGACCAAAAAAAGACAACAGTTTTGGACAGCCTCCACTTGTCCAAAACTGCCCCCAAAAAGACAGGATGGGCTGTCCAAAACGGGTTGTCTTTTTCAGGCGATCTTTTTTTGAGGAAAAAAGACATTGTAAGAAGACCTTCTACGGCCAGTTGTCCTTTTTTGAGAAGGAAAAAATAAAAATATCATAAAAAAAGACAACCGCAAGAAATGGCCTAACACATGCAGCTTTCGACACAAAGGAAAAACTACACCAATGGAGCCCGCGTCTAGACTATGGATACGAGCCATTTGGTGAGCGCTTGCGACCTTCGGACATTTGCGGAATTTTGCTCGACGCGGCAATATTTATCATCACGGTCAGCACAGAACTTGAGTGTATGACGTCTGTATAGTACGCGGCCCATCGCGCTTGCTTACAGCAAGCAACAAGATAGTTTACGATCTGTACTTGCAAGACTCTCCTCCTCTTCTTGCGTTCGCACTGTTCACACAAGACCCTTGGCTAAAGCTCGACAGTCAACATTATTTGTTGACCCATTTCAGGTTTCTAGCACCTCACGGCTCTTTTGAAACGTCAAACGAAGGATTGTGGCAATCGGTTCCACAGAGTTTTCTCTTCACGTTTTTTTTTTCAACTCTCCCATACAGGAAACTTGAGTGTATGACGTCTGTACAGCAGTCAGTATGAACATATATACACTGCTGTAGGAATACGCTCGAATACTCCGGAGTATTGACTTCCGTTGTCATTGCAGCTCATGATACACGCAGTAATGATTCGGGCGGGTAGGGGATCCTTTTGATTCGAAGGATCAGCGTACGTACATATTGTTCTCCAAAAGGCTGCTGTACAAGTAGACTAGTAGTTTGTTTACTGCCGAAAGTGCCGACGGAATCTGGTGCGAAGACGCCCCTCATCACCATAGGACGTAACTCATGACCGCCCCATAACGCACGCACACATACAATCATGGCATTTAGAAGAGTTCCGTGCTTTCAACCGCGCTTAGACTGATGTAAAGTCATTGGTCTGGAGGTTAGCGCGGTCGATGCTAAAAATAAACGCACACACACCAAAACAAGGTCCCACAGACCCCGGACGAACGCGAAAACAATACACAGCAGCACCAATAAATACGCGGCCCATCGAAAGGCGCTTGCTTACATCAGCAATGGTTTGCGATCTGTACTTGCACGAAGACCCTCCTCCCCTTGTTGTGTTCGCACTGTACGCACAAGACCCCTGGCTAAAGCTCAACAGACAACATTATTTCTTGACCCATTTCAGGTTTCTAGCACCTCACGGCTCTTTTGAAACGTCGAACGAAGGATTGTGGCCATCGGTTTCACCGATTTTTCTCTTTGACAACCTGGTCACTCCACGTTTTTTTTTCCCAACTCTTCCATACAGGAAACCAGCGACCGGCGCATGGATTAAGACGAAGACCTGCACAATAGCCTGTTCGACCCCAGTTGGAAAGGACCGTACCGTGTTGGAATACTCAATGTCAGTCATACGTATTGGTACTGCTGTAACACAGCACGTAGGTATGCACCTGAGGTGTATTACCGGAATAGTCTTCGATAAAGTATAAACACCTACGGGTTATATGTTGAACCACAGGAGTATGGTACATCGGACCATTGTCGGGTAGGATATTCTTGGATTGGTTCTATAGGTCGGATTAACCGACTGTTACCGTGACCGGTACGTTGCAATAGCCCGTACGTGTACATCTTTTCGTGATAGCTTGGAGGCTCGCCCCCTGTGGTGCTCGCCCCCTCTCGATCACTTTCCGTCCTTTCTCTCTTCTTCCAAGGCCCTTGGCCTCTTCCAAGTCCTTCGGGACTCTTGCGAGTCCCAGGACTCCTCTTTTTTTCCTTACCTTTCGGCCACTTAAGCGCCAATTCAAACCATCAATCTGGTCTACAACACAAGCGTAGTTTACAGTCACTCTGTGAGCCTCTGCGCACTGTGCCACATCCAGGGATACACCTATCATAAGGTTACATCCCAACAGGTTAGAGCCTCGAGCTCTACATCCCAACATACCCAACCAGACATTCTGCTTGCCATGCACATGCACGTGTTGTCCATTGTGGTGGGGGCGAATGGGTTAGAGGGCGTCATGGAGGTGTTGGGGGCGGGGCGTGTTTCTGTCGGCCCGTTACCGTTGATACCTCTGTGCAGCGTGGCATCACAACGGTGTGTTATGTTCCTCCTCGATTGTATGTTCTGCTCTTCGGGGTCAGATGGTCTCTACTTTGTTTTTGGTCCTACTTTCGTACATCCTAGGTAGGAGGGGGTTGGAGTTGGAGGATAACCTCACGGCCTTGAAAGTATTACTCCCGAGGAGCCGGCTTCTTGTGCTTGAACATATCCGTACCGTTTTTTGTATTGTCACACCCCAACATAGGCGGTGTCGCTCTGTCTTCATAGCGATTTTTTGTTTTGGTGGATGGGGTGGGTACGTTGCATTCATATCAGGCACGATCGGAAAAGCGTCTCTTTTTCGATCGGTCGCTTCTCGAGGGGTCCCGGCGCAGCAACAATTGTTTCTGATCGCCAAAAAATCATGAAACACGAATTTGAATCTGTTGTTTTTCATTTATTCATTAGTCCGCGGATGCAGTCGAAATAGAGGGTGGTTCAGTCCTCCAGGTGTGTACGCTTGATACCCGGGGTGCCTCCTCTAAACAGTTGGGGAGATAGTGGGCGGGGATAAACAGCATGAGTACTTGGTGCATGATTTCCACCCGACGAACCTAAGACCGTCGGGCTCACACCCAGCCTGGTTGAGAGGCTGTAACAGGCATCACCAAACTCGAATGAAAATCCAAAGTGCTCCATCGAACTACATACCCGCCGACAAGTAGCCGAGGCTAAGTGAGGTAGGGTCCTCTTTTCCACGGCAAGGTGCCGAAAAAATGCATACATTCCTGAAAATCGTTGGAACACGACGAACGTGCCCTTGTCCTACGTCGCAAAACCCAGAATCGTGTTTATTTCAGACTCGGACCTCCACTTCCAACCTTGGCGCACGTCCAACAGTCCCTCCATACAAAACGACCCGCTCCGAGGATCGTCCTCACACCCGAAAAAGGCGAGTCGGAGCCTACGAGAACCCCTTGACCGCCTCGCTTGCCTGTTTGCGATGGAGACGAAAACAAGGACGGAGTCAGGAAGTGCATTTAGGGTACGGTCACAACCATATACAACTAGATGTATGCACAAGGACTGGCATGAAGAAGACTATCATGACCAAAATGTCTAGCGGTGTTCATACAGTAGCAATCCACGGCGGAGCGTCTAGCGTCCTGCTAGTATTTCACAATGTCATGGAGTAGAGCGGAGCAATTGCACGAGGAGGTAGATTTCAAGCTTCGCGGAGTGGAGTAGAACGGTCGGTACGTCGTTCAGTATATTTTCACTGAGTGATTTTTTAAACCAGTGGATGAACCGCGAGAACCCGGGGCCTTGGCGACGGTGCACCATCAGACGGTGTAAAAGTCATACAGAAACTGACGGAGTTTGTAACTGTGTGTCGTGAAACATTTTGTTGTAGTTCATACATCGAAAACATCGGATCTTGGGCACGGTTCAGTTGGGGGCAAACGCTCATGAAACGAACCTTTTTTTTGAGTATGTCACGGAGCAATTGTTATCATTTGGAAAGGTCACGGGGCGTAGTAATGGTAAACCTCCAACTCCAATAAAAAATCGCTCCGTGAACACCCATTCCTGCAAATTTCATGCTAGTGAACACGAAAATGACAAGGCCGCGGAACACGGCAGGATCATCATCTCCCGCACCGTAATTTCCACCACTGCTCGGCGTCCCTCCTTCCGCCCCTTCCTGTCGCGCCAACCGCACGGTCCACCGGGCGAGGGCAAGTGGTCTGTCGGTCCACCAACACTCCTCCGGCTGTTCCTTCTCTCGTACCAGAGAGGTCACTGCGGTGCCCGTTGAGATCAGTCCGCCCCCAGTTGACCTCCGCTCTGGCAAGGGTACGCCCGAAACGTAACGCTAAGCCTACCGCCGCCTTGCCTCCAGGGGGGAACTGGGGCTGTCCAAAGACTCTATCCTCAAGTGGCGTTGGCACTTCGTGCCGCCGCGCAGGTGGGGCGTTTGGTTCATGGATATTCCAACCCAGCTCCAGCACAAGTGCAACGCAAACCATTTGGAGCCAATAACCGCCGTTAAACTGCTTGTCGTGGGCACCTGCAAGAGCAATTAAGCATAACAGGAAATTATTGAGGAAGATCGAGACCTAGTCCTGCTGCTTGCTCATGAAAACAGTCCGCGCGAAGGGCGTGCGTGCGCCCACACACCGGGGGTTTACATTTCAATAATATTTTTCGTTGTTTCGTGTAGTAATAACGTCGTTGGTTGTTCTCCGACGTCGTAGAGCAGCGATCTACCGCATAAGGCACAAACTATTGTACACCGGATGAGCCGCGAAAGATTGCTTTTTTCCATACTAAATCCCTATAAATAAGGACATATCAGCACTAGCACAGAAAACGCAGTAACTGGCCTTTTTGACTTTGAGTCTTTCCACACTATGTCATATGAAAGATATTTGTCTGGGGAATCGTTTGAGCTATCTTGGGCCTAAAGTGAAGATTTGGCGGTTACAAAAACGCCCACATAGGTACACTTACCGCGTACTGCTGTACAGGGATTTTGGTACAACAAAGAACTTTTGCATTATCAGTTATTTCGACTCGAAACTTGGTGAATACCCAGAGCATAGCTAGTAGGATCATATGCTACCGAATTCCTAGTGCTGTGCTCGACCTATCGATACCTAGGTGTGTGGGTGTTCCTTCCCATGACGGCCCCGTTTGGTGCCGCAACGGAGCCCCCTGTTCACCGTCGCATACGTATAGCTAGCAATACGTATCTGAGAATCCGACGCATCCAAACGACTCTCCAGTACATGGGCTGCTTTTAAATACCCTCACGAACGACTAACGCTCTCTATAACATAAGCTAGGACGAGAGCGTCGTCCTGTGCTGCTGCTGTGGTCCGCCCAAACGTACATTCGGCATGACCCAATCTTGCAACCAGCACCGATTTCCGCGAATCTGGTTGCAGCTGAGCTACCGCAGTCGGCGGTCAGCAGTGCTGTGAGTGTAGAGAACAGGAACCACCTGCGGTTTCATCCAGCGCCTTGTCCTCGTCTCGCAGTGGTCCACCAAAGTAGCGGGTGCTGGTCTCTGAAGGGCCTGTTTGTGGGACCAAAAGGGGGTTTCCGGCCGTTCTGAAGGCTATATATTTGTTTTTTCCGAAACGGAACCTGCTGTTCTTCAATCCCTTAAACAGGTCAAGCACACTCGAGGCAGTTACACCGTGCTTACAACATGCGTACACCCCCCCACCCCCCACCCCGAACGCGATACAAAATACTTACAAAATCAGACCAAGCCCGTCGCCCCGGTGGTCTAGTTGGTAGCCTCGTAACCTTCTAGAGTTCAGGTCAGGGGTTCGAATCCCTGCGTAGGCGAGCTTTTCTTGCAAAGTGAGTTTTTCTCTCGCTTCCGCTCCTGGCCGAGTGGATAGCGCTAGTTCGTGTGTACACAGAGGGAAGAGAGTGCTGAACTCTTCTCGCATTAAAAAAAAAAATTGAAGGCGAAGTACCGCAGGAGGGGAGGGTGGAGAGAGGCTCTTCTGTGTGACCACGGGTTGGAATAAACGGCAGTAGTGCTGTGAGCGCTGATTTGAAGTGAAGAAGAAAAAAAAAGAAAAAAAATACTAGTTCCCATGTATGAAGGGGCACCGCGTCTGGGTGCCCCTTGTCGTGTACACTCGTCCGCGCTGGCAGGGTTTGTACGATGTAGGGCGTACCACACCTAAGCGGCGAGAGGGAGAGCATGATCAGCACACCCTCAGGGAGTGTCATATGACTAGCCCAGGCTGTTGGAGTGCAAGACTACAGCCAAACATGCCCTTGGCGCGCAGCAAAGACAGGGGGGGAGCGGGGTAGGGGTCGGGGTACGGGAGAGAAGACGAGGAAGAAGGGGAGAGGACGGGGAGAAGGAGAAGGAAGAAGAGCGGCCGCTCGTACGCTCTACTCGTCCTTAACTGACACCCCGAAACGGCGTCCGTTCTTGCTTAGCGTATTTTTGTCCCTGCGAATGGTAGGCGAGTGGTAGGCGAACGGAATACCTCCAGCTGTACTTGCGAACTCCTACATGACATACGAACGGCTGTTTCCGTCGAGCTTTGTGATGTTTTTTTCGTTCACGCGTGTAGAGGCGTGAGGCTATTCCGTGCGTCGAGAGTCACTAAAAATTGATTCGACGATGTCGTGTGAATGATGTGCGTGGTGGTTTCTCCAACAACACGTTAACGCAGGCATGTAGGGCGCCTTTTAGTGTCAATCTTCGTTTAATCTGATCTGTGTTCGTTCGAAGGTTAATCAGGCTTGCCTTGCACCATTGAATGCATACGATGAACTTAAAAAACACAACTAGGGAATGGAAGTTTTTTTGAAACCTTGGGCCCTCTCGGGGGGGGTGGGGGGGGCTGGGCGTGCGATATAGCCTTGTCGCAGAGTGAATGACTCAATCCATTTTCTGGTGCTTACACTTCCAGACGCAGTTATATGCACTACCGTGTATCTGCCTCGAGGGTACTAACCATTTCAACATATCGTGGTGCGATCATCCCCTTTTCGTGGAGTGAGCGTTGTCGACCCTATACAACATAACTCTACTCAACCACTATCAGGGTTAACGCGAAACAATACCAATAAGAAATATGTATAGTTAACGCGGTGGCCGAGCTCACGAAGCGATCGGCTCGTTAAACAACGTCGTTGCCAAGCGACGAAATCTCAACCCCAAAGTACATTAGCGTGTGGCCACCCGGCTTCCAAGTAGGGTACTTGTTTCTTCCACAAACTGGGAGGGAACACACGATGAACATATTGATCAGCGTAGCAATGCGCAAGTTGTCACACTTACCCTTGATTGGCTTTCCGTAGTGTGCATACCGGCGCCCCCTCCAGAGCAAACAAATTATGCCACGTCTTCGTCGAGGAGTTCGAAGTTCGAATGGGTCGACCAATGGATCCCCTTGGCGAGGATCTCGGTTATGCATGTTCCTTCGTCTCCGAAATGAACGTCTGGCATGGTACTTTCACCAGTATTCGCACCTGTCGAACGACTTTCTCCTCCGTTGTCCCAGAACCCCTTTGGAGGCTGTCAGGGCGAATTGCGAGTACTTCACCCTTTTGAGACACCCCATCGATCGCCTGGTCTCGGCCTTTTTCTACTGCCCATCGGACCATGATCGCCAGCTGAGGCCTTTGAAGGTGGGTGTGTAGAACGTCCCATCGAAATGGCGACTCCGCCGAACCTGATAGATGAAAATATCTCTACACTGGCGACCAGTTGTTGGTTTCATCCGGTGTGATGTGACGGTATTTGCCAGTTTTTGGTTGTAACGGATACCTCTCTTTAGCGCAACTAACACTAAAGCATGGTAGCTACGCACGTCTGTATTTCCCAGTTTTGCGGGCACGCCGACCACCCGGTACCCGCGACCGAGCGCCTGTTGGAGTTCGCCCAGATCTACTGGCAGAATATGGCCTTCAAGCAGATGACGTTCGGGATATACTGCTTTCCTGATCTCATCTGCCAACCGACGCGGGTGAGAATTACCTGGTAACCTCGGACACGTGTTGTGGTTGGCTCTGTGGACTAACCCTAAATGGTGTTTCCTTGGCGAGGGTTGGTTAGTTGAACGGGAGACATGGTCTAACACCAACACAAGCATTGTACACTGCGGTATAATTTTTTTCGGGTCTGTCGTTCAGTCAGTTTAATCCAGTCACAAACCGTTTTGGTTCTCGGACCGGATACAGGATTGGAAATCTGTTCTACCCGCATCGGGGTTGTGTACAGGGAACTCGAGGCGTCCCGAGAGTCCACCAATCGCCAGCGTTCGTTTTGGCGGAGAGCTTATCGCTGTGGGCGTCGTATGCTGTGTTTTGGTGCCGCTCTGAAAATGGTTGATTGCGCCATGTAACACCAAGAACACGATGCTCCGATCTGCCGAATCCTCACCCCGAGCAATCTCTCACACTACTGACTGTTTTGCTAAACCGTCCATATGACAGCAGTGGGTCACCCATAGTCCGCCCTGGGCACTTCAAGCCAGAACCTCGCCACCGGCATATCAACCTACAGTAGAACTTAGCCAACTGCACATTAACATTGAACTTAGCCACCAGCGCCAACCTAGCACGTATTGTGTGGGCTTGGGGTTAGGGTTACGGTTAGCGTTAGGGTTGTTAGACGCTAACTGCCCGTTCCAAAGCAGAAAAAAATGTTGTTTTGGAAAGCACTGGTTCGGTTCAAGGGCTGTTATTAGCCGCCCATGGGCCGCTCACGGACTACACATGGGTCACCCATGGGTGTTACATAGGTCATTTCGGACAACCGTAGCAAGTGTGGGAGACCCACCCCGAGCGATATTGCGATACGGTGCCACCGATTACCATTAACCACAGTCGGGTACAATGGCAAAAGCACGTGAGATTGCTTACAGTGAGAACAGTCCATACAGTGGCACGCGCACCCGGTGGATGTTTCAGACGACCAAAAAAACTATTCACGTAGTACATGGCATATATGTACACACTTGGGTTTGGCCTCCCGCCCCCCATTGGGGCGGGCGGCCAACATCCAGGACGGATCGCGATGAGGTTTTGGGAGGAAGTTAGGAATATGAATATGGACGAGTACTGTAGCGGTGGCAAGAAGGGACGGTGTGTATCAGTATGGAGATAGATGCATTGAAGACGTGAAGACGTTCACGAAGAGCCCATGGTACTACCGAAAGAAGCGTATCTCGTGTGCACCTACCTATCAACTATCATGCTATCATGCCATGTATATACTTACAGTAAGGTCGACGTATCGTGACACATTTCTTATTTTTCGTATATGTATCGGGTTTGTCTTCACTTCAAATCAGCGCTCACAGCACATACTTGTGCCGTTTACTCCAAACCGTGGTCACACAGAAGGGCTCCTCTCTACGCACAACCGAACATACAAATGGATAACGTAAGGAGCTCTGAACAACGCTATGCACATGCGCCCGCGCAAAAATAGGGGGAAAACAAACAACCAGCCCGGCCTTGAACCCGGGGCGAATCACAGCTGCGCATGCCGTCCAAACACCTGCTCCATAATGAGGACTCTACTGCAGCGGGAAGAATCACTTACATAAAGTGATAAAACTGAAGAAGACTGTAAGGAAGGGCGGGTGCGCAGAGGAGCGCACCCCACATAACTACAGTGTAGTCCTTACGAACCGAGCGAAGGGATAAAAAATTATGTAATCATCATGCGGCGCACACCACGCCGACACGCGGTATTTGTTTCACGTCCATTTCGCGTTTAGACTACTGGTCCCGGTATTGTTCAGGTTAAATAGTGCAGGTGCCCGGTATGGTGCAGGTAAATTCTCTGGACACAGACAGTGCCCTCAATAGTGCAGGTCCTGCACTACTGAGGGCACTCCCGCTACAGTGCAGGTTTGGCACCGCGGTGCCCCGCAATAGTGCAGGTTGGACACACACACACACACACCCTACACACACATGGACAGACGCAACACAGCAGTACACGTGCTGCCGCAGACCCGAAGAGCTCTACGCAGAGGCGCACCATGCCTTGTGCGGACGGTGAACTGTGCCATCAACCAGACAGAACGCCGCAAGCCCCTCATGGCCACGTCTGCAAGGGAGGATGTGGCGGGCGGCTCCACGGCAATTGCGGCAGCGTTTTTCACGACGACGACAATCACCGCATCTGGAGCACGTGCGTCGCGAAGGCTAGCATGCCCAAAGCGACAAGCGACGGTGGCGACGAGAACACGGGGCGCGAGCGCCGTGCTCCACCGCCTTATGATGAGCTGTCGTCTCACTTCGGCGTCCTGGAAGTGGCGGCAGAGGAGAGTGGCAACGGAGAGGCGGCGTTCTACCTAACGAAAGCAAAATGGCGATGATCGCAGCGCATTACGCTAAGCGGGCGCACCAGGCAGACATGGGAGAGTTTGCCGAGACGTAGTGAGGGCGGGGGGTACATGGTTGTTTTGTTTTTCTTGCTGTGCGCTTCCTGTCGTGCTTGTCTTGGTTTATTTTGTGTTTTTTTTCTTGCAGTATCGAAGCGGGTGCGCCAGGCAGGCATGAGAGAGTTTGGTCACCACGTGGTGATGGAGGGTACAGCTGTTAGTACATGGTTGTTTGTCTGTCGTCGTGTTTATTTTCCTGTTTTTGGTGTTTCTATGCATCTGGCAACATCGAAGGAAGGCAACGAGGAAGGAGAAAGGCATCGAGGAATGATATTTTAGCTTCGTCCACTACATATTAATATGCTAAAAACAATTTCGATCGATTTTGTGCTCTGTTAGCCCCGCAAAGCGAGAACGCCACACCATGAAGTCAAAGAGTGCCTCAGTAGTGCCAAACCTGCACTATTGAGGTATTTCCAAAGCCTCAGTAGTGCAGGACCTGCGCTATTGAGGCACTCTTATGAGTAGTGCAGGTGCCCGGTATAGTGCAGGTAAAATTCCTGGACACACCCCTGCACTATACCGGGACCAGTACTGTAAACAATACACGGTCATTCTGACGCGCACAAATTCCGAAGCCCAAAATAAGGTGATGTGAGGCGGGTCCAGTCGCCGGTCTCCTGAAGGCGCCCAGCTCAAAACAGTTCAATGTTTAGGTGAAGCGATGTGCTTCAGAAGAGAGTTGTTGTGTGGTGGTGGGCGTGTACGGCACTGTGTAGGCAAATGACCGTCAATCCAAAGACGCTGTGCGTGTCATGAAAAAGAAACAAATAGTTTATTTTTTTCCGAGTTTCCATCTCCCCACCACGCACCACGCTACTCACCTCCCATGCTATTGTACTCACCCATTCTTACTCTCGGTTCTTCTACTCGCCGTAGGTCTTGGGTGTTTTGTTGTGGTGTCCACATGGTGTGAGACACCGATGATTCCAGGCTGATAGTGGAGAAGAGAAGTAAGGCAGAAAAACATTAGAACCAATGAATGCACTAGTAGCTCCGTAGCTCGTGATTATGTACATGTGTGGTATTCTCCATGAACACACCTGTTATGAGGAGGGGTGGTACTTTTCATACAGCATTATGAGGAGGGGTGATGTTCTTCGTGTAACTCGTGGTTATGTGTTGTTATTTACTTAGATGCCCTGTGCCAAAACCAGGAAAATAATAAAAATACCGCAAAAAAACAAAACAAAACACATAGTATAATTTATTGCTGCCCCAACTCTCGCTGGCTTGCTTCCTCCAGCTCACTCTGTTTGTCTAGGTTGCTTGCTTTTTTGTGTAATGGTTATCATATTGAGAGGGTATGCAGCCATTCCTATGAAAACGCCGTTCCCTCCATGGGGAGGCGATGTAAGAAACGTTGGGTCAAACATGGTATATTGCAGGCAAATAAATGAAGCAGTCAGAACCCATGGGGAAGCAGTCAGAACCCTTCAGTGGGGCAAGGAAGTGCAACCCATGTGCAGTAAATTTGGTCGCACGGAGGTGCCGCGTACCACCCCAGCCAGCCGTAGTTACAGTTAATTTGGTAAATACAATAAAAACGGCACTGACTGGTGAGTTGCGGAGCATTTCATTTTTTCAGTGTCAGCTTGAGCGGGCCCGGGGAAGAGAAAAACAGACCGAGAGCTTACCTCTCTCGTCCCACACCCATTCATTCGTACACACACACCAAGATGACATTCGCCTCGCAAGATGTGATGGGAGCACCGCGCAATAGAGATCGCTGCTGTGAGCGTAGTGCTCTGAGCGGTACACAAGTATAAATCGAGGCAGAGACCATTCCGAATCGTTGATGGTTTTATGGGGGCATGGCAAAAATATGGAAAGACGTTTTTCTTGTTTTTCTAATATTATTTCTGTTGTTGCATGTTGCGTATTGCAATGGTACCGTGTGATAGAGGTTGCGCACGATGCGGCCGGTCTACAACAAACAGCAGTGCTCAACACCGTACCGGTCGTGGCGGGTTCAATTCCCCTTACACTACGTTTTTTTTCTGGTCATGTTTCATTTGTTTTTTCGCCCCCTGTATTCGAATCGCTACAGTTTTACTCCTGAAACAACGACATCCCGTGCCCATGCATCATACGCATCTTGCCACCTCTAGCTTAAACCCTTCTCCGCCCGCGGCTTATCATCTCGACCCAGGGTCGTCAACATCCCAAGTTGCACGAATACATGTAAGCGAGAACCATAAAAGGTACTTCAATTTTTTAAACAATACATATATACCCTTTCGAACGTCGTTCTGTGTATTGAATGTCCCCCCACAACAACAGCATGCCCTGGCCCATGACTGTCAGCGACGTCGATCATGGAGACGACCCACAATCCCCGCAATAAACTACCTTTGTTTGTTGTGAGGAAACACAACTCAGCCGGAGGCAACAGCTACACGTAGTGGCAGCAGTGTCATCCAAACGCACAGACAGGTAGAAACGACCGTCTCTCCCGACACGAAACACAGAATCCCCCCCCACCCTGACCGCCCCAAATTCTACAACTAACTCTCGTCAAGAAAAAACGTCACTGCCTGAGACGGAGCCAGCTGCGACAGTAGTGTCCTCCAAGAACTATGCAGAGACTGCAGAAGTAGATCTCTCTACTTTCCCAACACCATCGAAACAACTCCCCCCTCCCCTCCCCCCAAAAAGCCACAATTCGCACGGACAAAAAACGGCGCGGACGAAGCCAAGAGGCTGCAGCGACAGATTCCCGACGCCCTTGCAGACACAGTTAGAAAACACCTGGCTCTCATCCCGTGCCAGGCGCCCTCATGCACCAGCGAGAGCAGCAAGCGTAACATAGCACCATATGATTAAAAAATACTGTGAGACATGGCGAGCGGAATATTTCTCCGCCTCCTCCGTCAAAGCTTCCACCAGTTGTGAACGTCATGCGGACCCGAGAAAACGCTTTGAACGATGTTGCAGCGGAGGCCCCGGCGACTCGACCTGGAGGTTACCGGTCAGCAGCGAAATAATATTGAAGTGTGAGAGGAGGGTAATAGTGGGCCGTCGAGGAATGGAGGGCATGCTCTCCCCCTTTGCTGCAGTATAGTTCTTGGTATAGCTGACAGATGTACATTGTCAACAATAATACATGCAAGCAGGCATGGGGGGGGGACACAAACCGACAGCATAACCGCAGATCGTAGAATACGTCAGAGACGAGGATAAGCTACGCACCCCCGCAGAACTAAATTGAAGGGAGGCGAGGTACATTCAAACATCAGGGGTCGCCAACGGACACGCTGGGATGAGGAAGGGTGTACATTATAGGGAGCCGCGGGCATAACGGATGCACGACAAGAAACACGCAAGCATCCAACATCATCGCAGGCAGAGAGAAAGAGGCAGAAAGAGAGGCACGATTTTTGGAAAGGACAAGACACATGACATACCTTGTCAACACGGTTTAGGTGTCCGCCAAGGCTTTGTAGCCAGCGTAGTCATCAGGACCATCGCTTTTCTCGCTCGGAGACGAAGAATATCCCCGTCTCCATCTTTAGTTTACCCTCCACCCCCATCCGCCCATGGGTCACCTCCTCCACCTCCTGCCCCCTCTTCCGCAAACAAGCACGGCTTGAGGTAGCGCTTAGCATCGTCCTGACGATCAATACTCTCGGTGGAGAGGATCGGCCCAACGTATTCCAAGCCGAACCGCATGAAGCTCTCCTAGGACCTCAGACACGAAACAAAGAACAAATAGCGTTCCATGTGAATGCCAGTTTGTTTGGCGTCACGGGTTCATACATAAATAGCTTGCGACAAACCACCAGCGCGTCGACTGCCTAGGAGCAACGTCAGGGGACACTGAAAATGTGGGAAAATGAATTAAAAGGCTGGAAACACGCCAGGAACAAAATAATCGAGGGTGTTGGACGTTCAGCAGAGCTTGCACGCCCAATGAGCGCTTCTCGGTCTGACAAATTGCCGATAGTACACCAGGGAAGACAGGGTTAGAAGAATACGCTAAAGACAACAAAAATACGCTATATCAACAATAGCGAACGTACATGTCGCTGATGACGTCCAAGTTTTTTCACGGCCGCCGCCCTTCGCAGCAAACCCCTTTTGGAATAAAGCTTCGCACACGGGGAAGGTACGGCAATACCGTCGGGGTCGGGGTCGCTCTTGTACCGAAGTGTAGCCGGTACTGCCCATCTTCGTCTTGATATCCGTGAGGACGTACTGCTCGAGCACCTTCGAACGATACCAATCCATACCGTGAGAGGGGGGGGGGTGTTGCGGAGCGGGCAAGGGGATGGATGGATGGATGCACCAGAGCAAGCGTGACAGTACATGCCATATTTCTCAGGAGTTTACTCGGTATTTTGTATTTTACGGCCAATAATGTTTTCAAAGGGGTACATCGAAATTCCGGAGAAAAAAGAAAGAGAAAAAACGGGTGGTGGGAAGGAAGAATATGGCGCAGAGAAGAATCGAATCCACTGATCTCACAGCACAGCAGTTGGTTGCATAAGATACCACGCCCCCTGGACCAATTTCCAAAGCCTGATTATTGCATACCAAAAGGAGTGGCGAGGCCGGAAATGGCTGCATTGGAACTGTCTCGTCGAGAGCTTTTCGAAAAAGTATAGTTTGATTTTCGGAATCGTATTCGTCGTGGAACATGATAGGTTAAAACTTGGTCAAGGGGGTGTGGCCATGTCCTCTTGCGTCGCCCCCGGGAGGCAAGTGCACCTACCTCCCGAAGGGGAGCCTTAGAATCGTGGCGAGGCCTAGGCGTGCCGACGGTTGGTGAAAATGTGTCCGAATTGATCCCATTGCCATGCATACCCCGGCCTGGTTTTGGTAGCCAAGAAATCGTTCAAGGTTCGGTGAGATTCACTTATTCATGGAAATAACAGCCGCTCACGATCATTCCGAAAATATCATATAATTTGAAAATGTGTTGTAGGATGGCGCATACAAAATGACCGAAACTTTGTGAACCAGCAGACTAAACGACAGCAGTTAATGATTGTTGTTCAACAGCTGCTCTGAAGGAGATCCTGCACTACTGTTGTCTCTCCCACGTTCGATGTTGCCGAGGGTGTAGCTCCGGGAGTCCCTTTCGCGGCACAGTAGGCGTTGACTTTGAAGACGAGACAAAAATGAACATCCCACATACGCCTTCCGATTTGCGGCACACAGCGTCCGTTCTGTTGTGCATTTTACAGTGTGTTTGCCAGTTTCGTTCGAGAATGCATTTGACCATTCGAGGGGATTATGCAGTCGATGCGAAGATTTTCGCGCTGCCCACTTTTTCAAGCCTTGAGTCCGCCGTGGGGCTCGGCCTTCAGCAACAGCAGTTCAACACTGAAATACAGATACACCCATTTAAATAGCAAAGCCCGCAAACGAACCGGTGAAGTACATCCCAAACGTGTCTAGTAAACACACACGCGTCTAGTAAAACGTTGTTCAATGATGCTGCAGCTTCGCTTCCTCCAGCTCAGCTAAGCCAACAACCCCCTGAGGGGATATCTCATATGAAAGCATCGAAACTCTCATTCAAAACATAATTCCATATCAACTCAGCAGGGAAAACGCGGAAAATTCAAACATGAACTACCAAACCTGCTGTTTGAAGACTGCTTGTCGTACTGCGGTGGACAGCATGGTGTATCACACACACACCCCCGTTGATTTCCAACAGCAGTGCAAAAAGCAGGCGTGATTCCGCAACGCCCAGCATCCGAATTATGCACTCCAACTCCATCAGATGCCGCTCCAAACCGAACTAGACCGAACTATAAAGTCAAAATGTATCCAAGACAAACGTTAGCGTCCACGTACGTCTGCAGTAGAAATTACCTCACGCCATCGCACGATTTGAATCCGCCCACCTGGAAAAATATTGCGAACGAAAATTTGGTTACATCGGAGGGACGGAGATTTAGCTCGTCCCTCCCAAACCTTGTCACCCAGCACTCACACGCCAAACCAACGTCTACGCAAATCCAATGCCACTAGAAAGACAGAATGTTTTCCCGCCAGAGAAGGCCGAACCAATGTGGGACAAACCGTATACAGAATATACTACCGCCATTTGAAAAATGTCTCCTGGAAACAACCCCCAGGCCGCAACATTCCATTTGTCTACAGGACGCCATCCTCTGAAACCTCACAACACCAAAGTTGTGGGACTTCTCCTGAACCCTACCATGTCAAACTCATTTCCCTTCGGAGCTAGTAGTGGTCAACCTGCACGACCTCTACTGTAGCGGCAGGTCGTTTGTTCGATTCTCTCTCAGGGCGGGGATTTCCCGGGATATATTTCAATGAACCTGTGGTAAATATTTGGTCGTGAGTGCAGAAAATCGGCTTTCTTTATGGTCGACGAGGAACAGCGGTGGCGGAGCCCTTCTCGCGAAAAAAAACACCGGAGTAGAGGTGGGGGCAAAAAAACTACACAAATAACAAAATGAAACAAGCCGGCTGATAGTCACACATATACTCCGAAAGGCCTGAAAACCGGCGCGCATAATAGATGGGACGAACGCACACACACGATATACAGAAATATACGCAGCAGTAAAGATTGAAGTATACTCCTATTGTGTACGCAAACATCAAGGAAAACCCAGGACTTGCTGCGGATACCTAAACATGAACTGATTGTCAACGCCCCCCTTCCGGGCCATCCTCTCATAACACAGGTTGCCAAATCAAGACACTCAACGCAAGAAGACAAAATCCGTACGTGAAACCACAACCTATGTATGGCCAAAACACTCCTTGTTGGACAGCAGCGGGGATCATGGTAAGACATTCCCCTTCCCATCATGTCGACAGCAGTGCCACCAGCTGTGATTCTGCACACCATCCTGAGTTTGGCGGTGGGAGATACCACGTTGGTGAGATCGGGATAGCACGTGACCTAGACTGAACGCCCCGGCTTTGACACCGGCGTCATGCCGCACCAGAATGCACGGCGGGGGAAGCCGTTGGGATATGCACCAGAGAGGAAAGGAATGAGTCCAGAGCTGGAGGGCCACTCCACTTCGGGACAAGACGACAACTCTTTGGGAAAGGCAAGCATCCGGAGAATGCATACATACGTGATTCTGCAAGGCGAGAAATCAAAGACAAAAAATAGAGGAAGGAGGAAATGGAGAGGACGGGCGAAGCGTAGGCTGGCTAAGAGGGTAGCAAGTGCAAATTGTGCGTACTATGACTTTTAATGTGGTGAGTGGGTACGGGCAAGCCTATAGTATTGTGTACGAGGCAGCGAAGGAAGATGTATCGTTGATACGAATGCAGGAGCTACAGAGGCCACGGCAAACAGAATTCGCAGCGGCGGGTTTCTGAGGGGTTTGTTGTGGCACGGAGAAGGGTGGATCCCATGGCGTGGGGATAGCCATTAAAGGGTCAGTGTACAAGACCTTCACGTTCACTACATTGTATACAGATGAACGCCTTATGGCCGTGAGGTTTCGGGATTAGGGTTATGGTTAGGATAAGGTTTCCGTGGAGCGGTCAACCGAGGTCTCCACCGCCGCCAGTAAGATGGGGGTTTAGGAATAGCAGAACAGTCTTCTGCAGGGGACTTCCTCCGAATAGTGTGCATATGTCCTGATGGATGCCAATGTGCGGACGAGAGAGAGGATGGATGGAGAGAACGAGGGAGTGATGGAAATATACGGACGTTGTGAGCGGAACAACATGGCCGACTAGTGCTGAACTTCGCCGCAGAAAACAAGCTACAGCACTCACGAACACCTTTGAGACACGCTTGGGCGGAACATGGCATACATATGACGGTGAGTCAGGGACCGACCGAAGCGAATCGACTACATTCTAACACGACAGACACAACGACCAAGTGTCTAACGTGGTTGTCATCCCCAAGCGGGTAAACCAGCCAAGGCGGACTTAGACTACAACATGGTGATAGCCACCGCCAACCTCGATGGCGGGTTCTCCCACAACCGAGCGTTTCGGACCAGCCGAAACAGAAGCAGTTCGATCTTCGGAAATTGCAGATGGTCGGTGACTGAGCGGTTCCTCCTCGACCTCGACCAACGGCTGGGTGAACGAGCGACCACCACCCCGGACATGGAAACCGAGTTCACGAATGTTCCTCCTCGAAGCGGCGAGGGCGATGCTACCCGATCAACCGCGGAGACGATGCACGAGCGGCGTTGGAGGAGGCCCTTACCAAGCGGCGGGAAGCACCCCGAGCGATTAAGGGCAACCGGAACGCAGCAACGTGGAGGGCTCTAAATGCAGTGTGCGAGAGAGTGGCTACAGCAGTCGAAACGGGCCTATATGTCCACCTGGACAAATGTGTGACCGAACTTGAAGCGATATACAAGGACCGCGACATGCAAGGACTCTACCAACATCTCAAGGAAACAAGCGGAAGGATTGCAGCTCTTTGCAGACGAGAAGTGCAGCATCTTCCGTAACACCAACTCCCCCACCTTGAACCCATACATCAGCGAACAAGCATCGCAGCGACCGGCGACACGAGCCACTCGAGAGCCGGGAGCGGCTCCAAACCTCGAGGAGGTCGAACGGGCAACGACAGGAATGCAGAACTGGAATGCACCCGGCAATGACTTCTACCCTGCCGAGTTGCCCGATATCGACGACGAGGACGAACCCACAGTCTTGGAGCACCTCCATGCCATCTTCATTGAGGTGTGGAACGGAGCAGGGATCCCCCAAGAGTGGAAAGATGCGACCATCAAGTTGTAACAACTCCACGGTGGTCTCGCTGCTGTCTCACGTAGGCAAGGTCCCCATTAAGACCACCACTAACTTCCTAGGCCCCTTTTGCCGAACCATCAACATCCTTCCGGAGGAACAGTGTGGGTTCCGAGCTGGGCGATCCACCATCGACACGATGATCGTCGTATGCCGACTCCAGGAACTAGGGCGGAGAAGGAAAATACCGCTGCATACATGCTTCGTCGAACTGAAAAAGGCGTACGATCCAGTGGACTGAGAGCTGCAGTGGAAAGTGGTGGCCAGGTCCGGGAGTCCCTTATTCTGCAGAAGCTGGTGTACCTAGCGGAGGAGGTGGGGGCGGGAGCGTGGACATCACTTTACCAAGTGCTGAAGGGGGTATTGGGGATGCTGCATACCGATGACGCCGGCGTCGTATCGAGGTCTTTCCCACGAGCTCGTGTCAGGCGGAGAAACAAAATTGTTGCATTGCTGTCCAACTGACAAGAAAGTGCATCAACCCGAAGCCGATGACACCCAAACACGTATCTCACTATGTAGCAGGCGTACCGAGGTCAAACCTCCGGTGCTGTCATCTGCACTCACGGATCTGGTTCGGGTGCAAAGAGATTGGGTGTGGGGTGATTCGATGAAGAGATAGAAGCGTCACACACGACAGAGCTGTGTTGGCAAAACATTCCTCCTCCTCATTTTTTCTGTTTCAAAATAAAGTACTCTTTGAACGGTCCCTCGACAGACTGGTGATGACGCACGTGGAACGAGCCAGGGCAAATACTCATTTTTTCGCGCGCCTTGGTCGTTCGTTCGCTGTCGGCGTCCATGGCGCCGACACAGTGACGCTAGGGTGCGTTAGAGACCCTTGCGAGTGTGCCAGGTGCAGATTTCATGGCGTTAAGGACGATTAGGTTGACTGACCTCGGTGATCGCGCCGCACCCAGGCAAGATTTGTTACTCCGCCTCAAGAGTTGTCGGAAGGCTCGTTTCGACAGATCTTGGGTCAAGGTATGTTCGAAAGGGTAGATTTCGGGTCTCGAAGAAATCTTGGCTAAGATATATCGGAAGATTTCGCTCCCATAAATCGTGAAACTGGCAGATCTTTGCCACGATCAAGATTTATCGACAATATTTTGTTCCCATAAATGAGTGTGTCAGACACACGAATGCGTCGATTTGTAGTACCCCGAAATCTCTTACAATTAATCTTGTATGTCTTGTGAGACTGCGGTATATACGCCTAAATTTTCCTTCTTGCCGTCGTACTTGATAGAGGGGTCGTGTCGGGGATATATATGCATCATGTGCATGAGTATCATCAGCTGTATCTACTGTGGCGTCTCGTCACGCATTCCCTCCGTGTTCTATTTCAGAAAGACAGCAAGATTGATCGTCTATGTGTACGTACGTGTGTGCACACACACACAGGGTCTTCTTGTACATCTGGCTGACTGAGTGGTTGACACTTTGTGGTTGACACTTTGATATGAAAACATTGTTTCTAGGAGGTACGTTTGGTATTCTTTTCCGTACATCTTCCACAAATACATAGGATAGAGTATGTCATGGCAAGTTCGAGAACATGGTGTCATCATTTGTTAGTAGCGTGTCAAGTTCGAGACGTCAGCTTTTACCAGTAGGGTATCTTGGCTATTGCCAGTAGGGTATCTTGGCTTACCAGCACCGTATTCTGAACGCGTGTGATGGGTTTGCGTTGCTGGGTTTGTTTACTTCCATGATTTCTAGGATGAGCGCGGACTCGCCCCCTTCTCACTCCACACCAGCACCATCAAAACCTGGCGCCGGGACTCAGTCAGTAATCAACATTATTTTTTGTTTCTTCGTTCCGAGGAACACATCAAGTTGCAACTGCACTCGAAGTGTAACCTCTGTGGCAGGCTGCTGTACCAAGCACAGCCTACGAAGCGACGGCAGCATACAGCACACATCCACTGCTGCTGAGACGCTGTTGCTCGCCGAGAATAACATATACTATGTATTTTTCCCCAAGGTGCTGCTTCCAATAAAACTTGATTTTCTGAAATATGCTGATGATTTATAGATAAAATAATTGCATCCTCTGGAATTGACAGTATTTCATTTATTTTGTTTTCTTTCGAATTTGCTTCATTATTTCTTCGGTTTCTAGGCTACGTGTTGGGGAGAGAGACGCACGAAACGCTCATCGTCTCTCCGGCCGCGTTAGCTGCGAAGGCCGGCGTCAACTGTTACAAATCCATCTCTCTCCCCATAAATACTAGCCGGGGGACTACGACTGCAACCGCAGGAGTCCCAAAACTGACCAAGTCCTCAAATGGTACACACCATTCTACAACACCCGACTAGATACCGAATACTCCCGAACTTATGCCCCCACCTTCGAAAGAAAAGGGATGGGAGGGCGGGATTTTCTAAACTGCCGCCGCTACTGCGTTAGGCTGCTGCTGCTGTCCTTCCGTTGCTTCACGCGCTGTAGCTCTCACACGTTACCCGACTTTGCTACAGCCCCTGCGTGGACTCGATCACGGAATGACATCCCCACCTATAGACAACAATAATAAATCCAAACACCGTGACCCTGGGTTTCCGATAGAAAATGAAGCCAAATTCTAATTCGACTGTCACAAAATAAACACCAGTTTATTCTATCTGCTCTTCGAACAAACCTTCCTTTTATTTTGTTTTCTTTCGAATTTGCTTCATTATTTCTTCGGTTTCTAGGCTACGTGTTGGGGAGAGAGACGCACGAAACGCTCATCGTCTCTCCGGCCGCGTTAGCTGCGAAGGCCGGCGTCAACTGTTACAAATCCATCTCTCTCCCCATAAATACTAGCCGGGGGACTACGACTGCAACCGCAGGAGTCCCAAAACTGACCAAGTCCTCAAATGGTACACACCATTCTACAACACCCACATCGAGGGCAGTTTCTGGACGACTACCGAATAACTCAACTATGCGTTCCCCATACGGTCCCCTCCCCCGGCTGTCTCAATACAATCCTGCTGCCGTCTGTAAGTTCCGTGACACTCGCCGCGAATCCTCTACATTGTTTGGCGCATACGGCTTGTAGGCATTCGACCTCCACTTCCCTTCTCTCTGAATCACTCGTTCTGCGATGTCTCCGCCCGATGCAAGAGCCGTCGCGTCTCCAATTCGCAACGAGTGCAACGCGTACTCCTGGGGGTTACGCCCCGACTCCGCTACCACTTCTCTTACTGCGCGGAGGGCAGCACTATACTTCACTACTCTCACTGCTCTTCCACTACGGTACGGAGCCAACGGAGCGGAGTCAGGCAACGTCGCATGACACGACAATAGCTCCACCACAAGAGCCACCGCGCCGCCGCGTGCTCTCACACCTGACTGCGGTCCGGTGACTTCGTCTCGCGTACGAACCCGTATGTTGCCTTTCTGCTCTTGATCGGCCTTGTGCCCTCTAAACCTCATTTCGACACGGTCTGCTCTACGACAGTGACTAAAGTCTAGTTGCGTCCCGTCGGCAAACAATGATTTGTCCACCCTCGTAAGACGGTGTGCCTCATGCACCCTGCCCGCGTCATTCGCGAACACCTCATCAGACCGTGTGATGAAGAGATAGGACAGGCACAGACACAGCCACATCACTCTGCCCCCTTCCCCCCAGTTCTGCCTTGCGCTTTCCCCGTCCAGCCGTATACGCCATAACACAGGCAGGCGCACACGGCGTACCGTCCCCATAGCCACGTGGTTCCTCGCCATCCCCCTTAGCGCACATTTCAACATCGGAGACGACAAGTCTAGCTCGACCGAAGCTTCCAGCCTACAAGTATGAAAATGTTGCACAGCCGTGAGTTTTCCGGATATTGTACTCGCTAGGTTACCCTCAGACTCGAAACACCAGGCTACGAAGTCTATCAACTCCCACACATGAAGGCCCCTGGCACGTTGCCCTAGAAACTTGGGCTTCCCCGTCAGCCTCCGAAACGTGCACCAAGAGTTGAAGCCTGGCGTGCAAGTCCTTCTAGACAACTGAGTGCTCGACGAGCTGGATGCCAAGACGTCGGTAACAGAGTCCTGCCCTGCCTGTCCCAGGTCCTGAACCTGCTGATTGCCCTGGGCCAACCTCGTGTAGACCGGCGTGCTGCCGTTCGATTTGGCCGCATGTGCGCTGCCAACCGAGGTAGGCCCCCCCCGCCACGCGGGAGAGCCCGCACCTCTATTTGTCTTTTCCGTGGGTGAAGAAATCAGCGGCTGTGGGCCTCGCGCCGCCCTCGCCAGCGGCGCGCGCCTCTCCTCCGCACCCCCTGCCCCGTTGCCGTGGCCAACGTTGCGACCACGGTCTTCGACCCGGAAGTTTGAGAGCGTGTCGAGCGATGCCGCCACTTTCTCTGACACCAGAACGCCTTTGCGAGGCAAGGATTGCCACTTCGGCTCCGACAGTTTTGCAACTGCCGGAGGCCGTCCGAGGATGAGCCACGCTTTTAACCGGCGGAGGTCCCCCTGCATCCGCGCCCTATCCTTTGCCGCAGCCTTAGCAGCCTCGGCGCTGGGTACAGCGGGGGCCCGAGATGCCGGTGGTGGGGCGGTTGTGCCCACCAGTTGCACCACCCCCTAAAGGCCAGGTCCTGCTGCTTGGGCGGCGATCAGGTCGTCGATCGATGCTTGAAGCTACTGGCGATCGCCGCCAGCCTCGTCCCGCCCCCGTTGCAGCTCCTCCCTCATGCCGTCCACCAGCCCGCGGAGAGGAGCGAGCTCAGTCTCGTCAGCGGGGGGGGGTCGCCGCGGGTGCCTGTCCCTGTCCCTCGCGACGAGGATACCGCTCGACGCCTCGCGGGAGTACGTGACCCGCTCCGCGTCGAGGGGCGAGCCGTCGAGATCGCCACCGATCGCGCGGTAGACCTCGTGCGTGGTGTCGAGGGTGTCGCCGCCCGACCTCGCCCTGCTTGCCCGGCCGCAGCCCTGCCGCTCCGCGTGGAGGCCCGTGTCGGCATCTGGTCGCGGTTGGAGTCGTATAAGCAGCGAACCGGCGGCAGGCGGCGGGCGAACGTCAGGGCGACGTTGCGGGAACACTTGTTTTCCTCTTCATCGTGAGCGTGGTCGATCGCGCGCCTGGATCTGCAGTTAGAGTGCTCTACAAGTTCCTATCTTCGGCGGAAATATCTGACGAGGCTCTGCGTCGGGCCCAGAACGACGCGTTGTTATATCGCGAGCTTGCGTTGGTTCGTTCTCGACGCCTGTAGATTGAGTGGAGTGATTGTTGCTGCTTACGCTACGGTCAATGGGGGTCCCGTGTCTCGACAATCCCGAATATTCCTCGGCACGTGTTTTGGAGGTGTTGAGTAGAGGCGGGTATTAAAGGCCACCCGAGTGTTAGCGACCACCTGGCTTAAAAATTCATATCTTGCCAACAATATCGGGGAATGCCTTTTTTTTTATTTTTTTTTTGTCATGGACCATGCCGATCGTTTAAGCGCAAGTTTGCTCCAGCTGGATAAAAACTGAGCCCTCTATAGCGTTCGGCGCCAAGGTGGCGTACGATATTCCAGCCTTTCTCGATTTATTTATTTTCCAGCCGCTAAGGGCGTGTTAACGAAGTGCCGAAATCAAAATCGAAAAAAAAACGAATCAAAATCGAGATCTGATTGGTCGAATATCTGCTACCTCCTGATGACGCCCTTTGATTTTTAGAAGTTCCTCTGTCTGGGAAGAAGTCCCAGGGGACTTTTTCTATCAAGATCAACATCAAAGAGGCAAGGAGTTCAAGGAGTTTGCCGCGAGGCCGCTGCAAAGCAAGTGCACGACACGGCCTGCTGCACACTGCTCATAGAGGGGCTATCGGCACCCTACCACCGAGACCATGGCCATTATTTGTAGCCAGAAGGCTCTGCTCGCCGGCACGCCATAAACGGGCCGGCTCGTTGGGTGCTCGAGGAGAAATGCCGATCGTGACAAGCGGTGAACGGACTGACGATCAGAACAGGGCTGCGCGGCTTTTCCGGGCTGTTCCGTGCGGGAGAGGGCAGTTGCAACCTTTTTTCTCCAGACTCACGATACCCCATGGCATCTAACCTTGTACGAGACAGATGGTGGGTAAAGCTACCTCCCGTCGCGTGGCATTGTTAATGCTGTTGCTTCCTCCTTCGTATTTTTTTCGATAAACAGTCAAACGAAAACCAGGGGATTCTTCGTTTTTGTCCCCGGGTAAGCATTTTTTTTTTTTAATTCTAAACGCTCGCTATTAGTACCATCATCATTGTTTGTGCCAAAGGAGAAGTTCTGGGAAGCAGTAGAACGAGCGCAATCACTAGTATTCAAGGTAGCCGTTAATACCCTCCGGGCCGTGTTTTCCCTCAATATTCCATCTTCAACTTGGGCAAACGGCTACCGCTGTACCTTGTCACTTATAACGATTATTCTTCTTTATATTTTTTTGTTACGGGATAGATGGTAATGTTAGCTATCGTTCGATATTTAAATATCATCGTAACTCGTTGTATTGCCACAGAGCGAACTCTTGGCACCAGGGGTAGCTTAAGTGGCCTTTAACCCTTACGTGAGTACAGGCCGATTCAGCTCCGTCCTCACCGCCGATCACTTTGCGTGCCGAAAGATCGCCGTTGTGCCTCGGCTAAGAGCAAACAACTACATAGATAGAGACCAGCAGGGAGACACAGGCAGCCCACCCCAAAAGCACGCTTATCAGCAAGGCGCACAGGACTCACATAGCACAGCACTATTCACCCATGCCTCATCTCTATGACGTGAGGCAGATATCCTTGCCAGATCCAATCTACTGCCTACCGATACTGCTGTAGTCTTCAGACTCAAACGCACAATACCATCGGAGGGTACATACAGCCCCTGAACATCTGCTCAACCCGGTGCCGCATCCGCCGGGGAGAGCAGAGAAAGCGCGCACCGGAGCCGATGCTAACGTACGGCCTCGGTGCGTGTGGTTCCCAGTATTGGGAGTGAAGGGTGGTTCGTCTGCTGTGTGCAAAATTTCGCTCAAAGACAAGGGTTTTCGGGACTACAGCTCCGATCACAGCTCCGATCACAGCTCTCTATTTGTAGTACAGAGTAGTAAAATTTATCACGATTTTTATGCATTTTTTGCGATAGCGGGTGATGCTCTCGATTCTCTGGTGAGCGGGCCGTTTTTTTTTTTTTTCTCCGTCGATCTGGCGCTTCTGTGAGGCGGTCTTCCGTCCGCGTCTTCGTATCTAGCGCCGCTAGCATATATATGCGCGTGCCCTATGCTCTGTCCAAGGATGAGGTGGAAAAGGTGTGCCAACAGATATTGCTTGCACAGGTACATCCTGTGTGCGGACGGTTGCTGTCGGAGACAGGCATGCACACCTGCTCAGGAACTACTGCTGTACAGTCTAATTCTTTCCGCAAAACTGCTACTGCTGTACAGCAGTAGTACTACTGTACTCCTGTTCGTCACCCTTTTACATATACCGCGTCCCCATCCCTGTGAGCCCCACACATGGACCCACTGCTGCACCATCCTTGCCGCCGTGATTTATGGGTGTACACGCATGCTTGGAAGATCTTTGACGGCAGAGAGCCAGTTGTGGGAAAATGAACACAAAAAATCAAATTAACCCAGTCACGCAAGGGTTAGTATCCGTCTCTACTATTTATCCAATACGGTAATACCAGACGCCTACCGCACGCGTGCTTCACTCATTGGCGCGTCCCGTGCTGACGCCCAGACGACTTCACAATATGGAGAGTGCGCAGATGACATACTTTGGACGTGCTTTTTTTTTTTTTTTTTCTTCAGAGCACTAACGGTGGATTTTTATTTTTTTAAACCTTGGATTCGGGGAACCCCAGTTCGCAGCGACACGGGTGCTTCCGCTCATTGGCGCGTCCCGTGCTGATACGTGTTTGTTGTTTTTATCGATGCGTTGGATACGGTGAACTCCACTTGCCAACAGCGCGGGTGCTTCCACTCATTGGCGCGTCCGTTGCTGAAACTGACAACACATATGCAGCCTGGGTGCTTCCACTCATTGGCGCGTCCCGTGCTGATACGTGTACGGCTTTTTTTTTTTTCCGGTGAGATCGATTAACTCTACTCGCCAACAGCACGAGTGCTTCCACTCATTGGCGCGTCCCGTGCTGAGGCTGACATCACATATGCAGCACGGGTGCTTCCACTCATTGGCGCGTCCCGTACTGATACATTATTTGTGGTCCTTTTCCTTTCGATGCGTTGAATTTGGTGAAACTCTACTAGCCAACAGCGCGGGTGCTTCCACTCGTTGGCGCGCCCCGTGCTGAGGCTTACAGCACACATGCAACACAATGCGGTTAACTCTACTCGTCAACAGCGCAGGTATTTCCACTCGTTGGCGCGTCCCGTGCTGATACGTTTTCGACTTTCGTTTTTTTTTATTAAATTTATTTCTATTATTTATTTTTTATTTTTTTATTGCGTTGAGATCGGTTAACTTCCACTCGCCAACAACACGGTTTCTGCTTCTGTTCATCCGTTCCCGTGAATGCTGTTGTATGCACTTTCCAATTACGCATGCGGCCGTTTTGTATACCGTGGGACTTGTCAATGCCATCAGTGGAGACGATAGCTTACGTGCGCATATTATCGTCGATGCATTCGGCTACATTTACCCGTCTGTGCGCGGCACAGACCAGGTACGGGCAAGTAGTCCCGAGTGAGCCGCGGGAAACAGAGAACAAGGCACCGGCACCATGTGCATACTCTTGACAGCACACGCCACGTGCCCCACTGCCGCGGGTCGATCGGTTATGTCCGATGCCGCAAGGTTTCCCCACCCCGTGCAGTACGATGGCTGCTATCGTGGCACGTACAGCAGCGCGTTTTCTCCGTTGAAATATATTTTCAGCGACAGTACATCTCGGTTGGGATGAACCACATCCCATGTGTGGGAGGGTACCTATCTGAACGGCGTGGCGAGAGAGACTGCGGTACGCCGCTTATCTTACTGCACCCTCCCCCCCCCCGTGCTATGCACGCAGCGGTGAGGTCACAAGAGTAGCGGGACGCGGGAAGGAACACGGCAGACACGACGGATGTTGAACACGGACCCGATTACACACCTTATATGGAGGGTCCCGAGCGCGCGCTGGTCGCTTCCCCAATGCTTGCGCCGCGTCCCGTCCCGTCCATTTTCTAAACTGCCGCCGCTACTGCGTTAGGCGGCTGCTGCTGTCCTTCCGTTGCTTCACGCGCTGTAGCTCTCACACCTTACCCGACTTTGCTACAGCCCCTGCGTGGACTCGATCACGGAATGACATCCCCACCTATAGACAACAATAATAAATCCAAACACCGTGACCCTGGGTTTCCGATAGAAAATGAAGCCAAATTCTAATTCGACTGTTACAAAATAAACACCAGTTTATTCTATCTGCTCTTCGAACAAACCTTCCTATTTATCATAAGTAATAATACCTAGCCAAGAATGTTCACTTAATATTGCAGCCTTACCATATTCACTTCGGTATGGGCTTTAACTCTGACATAAAATCTAATCGGCCTGAACAATGTCCCTGACGAATTAACCCCTCCTGCATGAAACGGCCGCATTGTCAGTTGAGTTCCTATGTGTGTGCCAACTTTGAAACCGGAGGCTCGGCGGTGTGTACGGTGTGCGTTGCTCTGCACGTCTGCTGACACCGTTACGGCATTGATCGACTGCTGGAAATGTTTGTTTTTGCTCGCTGTGCTGTTGTCATTGTTCTGAGTTTTTCTTGTTGCGTGGCCAATCAGTCAGCTGTTTGCATGGTGTCGCCGCTGACGTTTACCCGGCAGCTGACAACCACAGCAATGCTATGGTGTTTGGTGTTTGGCACTGATGTTTCCTGAACGGACTGTTCAAACCGGCAGCCCAAGGAATTCTTCTCTTCCTAGGAGGAGGGATTCATTCGTGCTGTACGACGTCTAACCTTCACTCTGCGCGCACTTCCAACAGAGCGCAGCGTGCCGCGCTAGACGTAGTTTTGACGCGAACGTTGAGTTACTCTACGAGTAACGACCCCCCCGAGAAGTTCTACGAGCACCTCTCGCTTCGCCAAGGACGCGCTCCTCCAGCTAACACATTCTTCATATGTCTTGGGGGTATCGTACCATCAAGTTTCTTATTGGGACGTTTCTTATGTTGTGGCGGAGATTGAGCTATGTTTCTTAGTCCTGTTTTTGTTTTGTTCGGAAAAAACTTGAGTCTTTTTTCGTAAACAGAATTTGTCTTAACTGCGGGCCCGTACTGTAGCTGTAGCACGTCTCCAAAGAAGCACGCCTCGCAGCGATATATCAATACCGGCCGTGCTCAACCAGGCCCTATCTGTCGCGTTGGGAGGCGGGAAGTTCGTTGTCAGAAGCGCAGAGAAGAGAAGGTTGACTCAAGACCTTGTATCATGAACGAGTGCGCAGTACATGCTAGGCCATGCACGCAGAAGGGGGATCGCCCCTCTACAAACGCATACCACGATGATTCACGAAACCCCCAGAGATCATTTTGTTATCGCCGACCAATATTTTGTCAATTAATCGTATCTTCAAAAATATCATGAGCTGCTGTTTTGTGTGTTTGGGGACCGCCTGCATTTTAGTCCTATGCGAAGCATGCGGTTGCTGTAGACCTTCGTTTCTGGTCTCCTTCCAGTCAAATGAGACACCCCACCGTTTAGCACGTGAGCATTAACCAATAGCCATCGCCCAGTCTCGCGTGGCAGATTCTCGTGAAATTCGTGTCTTCTTGAGTAATCTTGATGTGGACCATCCGGGGTTGCCCGCAGGTCGGAATAGCGCCGGATCTCGGTGAACCCGGTGGTCTAGATGTTCTCCAGGAGGTCGAGGTGAGGACTGAATATCCATCATGCATGTTCGTCGCCGACATAGGGCGAATCCAAGGCAACTGTGTACATATGCATAGGGTGGACAATGGGCTCTCGGGAGCCCGAAGACATGCATCCTCCGGGCGAAGAGGACGGGTAGACTATGACCGTAGGCACACAAATGCTGCGGAACATCGCCCACATGATATGTTGTATAATTTTTTAAGCGGCCAAACTTATACTATGAAGTTAGACGTTCGACGCGTATTGGTTCACTTCATTATGTCTACTGCTGCCCATTCTGTGGAACGGGAGGTACAGTCTGGACGTACAAACATCTCACCGTGATCATCGTCTAAAGAGGAATGGAAACAGCAGGCCTACGCTAGAACCCCGAGCCTTAGGTGTAACCTATTGTTGTCTTCTTCGATCTGGTTGCTTTTTGTTTGTCTTTGACTACATGATATTCGACATGAACCAGCAGATTGTTGGCTACCGTAGCGCAGGTCTACCTGACCCAGAATACAATCTTCACACATTCATGTTTTCCAGGTTTAGGGTTTCGTACAACGCAGACTTCAGAGAACAGGCGCGCGCGAAAGCGAGAGAGAGGGAGGGGGGGAGAGCATTCCTCCCGAACATCGCGATTGTCCCTCTTACTGGTACTACTGAAGGCGCCATCCGCGTTGATCCACATTGGCTGTGCCCAGCTGAAAGAAGCATACTACTGTGTCATTTTTGGAGATCATTCTCCTCACCAAAGGGACGACCCGAAACTTGATCTACAAAAACGATGACCCTTCTTACGGTAATGCTCGATCCGTTTTTTCTCTTCCGAGTCATTGACCGAAAAATAAAGACCCTGCAAAGGTCGTTCGTCACACATACATACATCATACCTTACATGTTTCACCGCTTTGGTTTTTCGGTGATATCTCCGAACAGAGTGAATCAAACAGCGATGACTAAGGTATCCGCCATGAGCTGTGTGTATGGTCCGTCTTGGGTGGTGGCTATTAGAGACCACAGGGCGATTGGAGGCACGGAAACTGAGGTGGCGAGAGTCAACAGCACTGAAACAATACCCACCGCGCCAGCAGCCAGTTTTTTGCTCTTTCGCCCGTGTCCCAGCTTTGGCTATCGATGCTCCCTCGCCATCCACTGAAGTAACAGCGATGGCAAAGGTATCCGCCTTGAGCTGTGTGTATGGTCCGTCTTGTGCGGTGGTTGATACAGACCAGGAGGCTCAAGGATGTAAAACAATTGTGAGCGTGAGAGTTGTGTACACGCGGGAAAACAGAAAAGAGTGTTTGACAGCCCAATCCTGTCCAAAACTTCCTAAAAAATGACAGGATGCGCCGTCCGAAACGGTTTTCTTTTAGAAATGGACACCGTACGAAGGAGTTCACTGGCCAGAAAAAGACAGCCAAAAAAAGGAACCGTAAGAAATGGCCCAATGCCATTGTTTTCGGTTCCTTTTTTGGATTTTTTTTCCATCAAAGGGACGGCCCAAAACCGAATGTAGGAAAACGATGACCCGCTTGTTGCGATGCTGGTCGATCATTTTCCTCATCCGCCATGTACCTTCCCACCGATTTATTTTTTCGGCGATATCTCCGCACAGAGTGAAGCAGCAGCAACTGAAAAGCTATCCCCCGTGAGCTTAGTGCATGATCCGTCTTGTGTGACGGCAGATAGAGACCACAGGGCGATAGGAAGCACGGAAACTGAGGTGACAGAGTCAACAGCACTCTGAAAAACGCCCACCGCGCCAGCAACAGTTATTTTTTTGCTCTAATGCCCGTGTCGCAACTTTGGTTTACCGGTTCTCCCTCCCCACACATTCAAGCAACAGCGATGACAAAGATATGCGCCGCAAGCTGTGTGCATGGTCTTGTGTGGTGCTTGATACAGCCAAGGAGGCTATAGGACCCCCAGAACTTGCATTCGAAAAAGTTGACAATACACGAGAAATGACCCCCGCTGCTGCGTCCAGGCTCTCTCGGCTAATTTATGGCTGCCAAAAAATGGGTTTTATGATTTATGACCTCGTCACAACGGCCAGTTGTCTCTTTTTGGGATGGAAAATAGAAAAATATCATACAATAAAGGAACCGACAAAAATGTCCTTAACATCTAACCCGACGTCAAAGACCCCCATTTATGACGACCTTTTCTTTGGGATAAACCTTGGCGAGATTTGTTCGGAAGCATTGTTCACCAAGATAGTTAGTATCGCGGTTCATGGGGGGGAAAGTGAAATGTTGTGTAACGTTGAAAATGGCGGCGTGTTGTTCGTCTTGCCTTCCTGAAGTTGATATAAGCCGCAACCACTTAGTCCAGCAAAACCCAGGGTGTGAGGAAACCCGAGGACGGTGCAGTCTTGGAAGGCGCCGTTCCTCCAATAGCTGCATAGGCTCAACACTACGGGTGGATTCTAGCGGTGGGGGCCCACCTGGGGGCAACAAGAGGCGACGTTGCCCGCAGAATCGTGCAGGCGGAGAAACAAAACTGTTGCATTGCTGTCCAACGGCCGAAAATGTGCATCAACCCGAGAAGCGAAGACAATCGTGCACGTATCTCACTACGTACTAGGCGTACCGAGGCCATACCTTGGGTGCCGTAATGTGCACTCACGGATCTGTTTGGGCAGCAAACCGCTTGGGGGTGGGGTGATTTGATCAAAGACGTTAAAGCATCGCACACGATGGGGCTGTTGTGGGAAAAACAATCCACCAGCTCTTTTCTACTTGGAAACAGAGTAATCTTCGAATGGTCGGTCCACAGATTTAGACACAGTTCTTGTCACCAACGGAGCATTTATCTCTGGATAGAAGCACCCCACAAGCACCTCGCTTGTGTCCGCGAGAGAGAACGGGTAGTGGAGGTGGCAGCGTATAAGGTTTGGCCCGGATGCGTCAGCTACGGAGTGAGAGATATGTGCTCTCTGTTGACGACGCACCCAGGACAAGCCAGGACAAAAACGTTATTTAGTCGCTCTCCTTGATCGTTTTTCTACGCTGTCCGCGCCCGACGCAGTAAAGCCAGGGTGCGTTAGAGGCCTGTGAAAATGTGCCATGCGCATATTTCATAGCCTTATGGACGATAAGCTTAGCTGGGTAGTGTCGCCGCACCCACGAATGTTTGTTCTCGCCTCGCCAAGTTTTCTCCAGCAAGCTCGCCTGGACAAATCTTGGGTCAAGGTTTATTCGAAAGGGCAACTGCTTGGCCCCGGACAAATCTTGGCCAAGATTTTTCGCAATATATGTTCCCCATAAACCGTGAAACTGACAAATCTTGGCCCAAGATCATGACTTATCCAAAATGAAGTATCCCCGTAAGGATAGAGGTCTCACACCTTCAAAAAATCAAGTGGTTCAGGAAGCCCTTGAAGTTGTTTTCGCCGCATTCCCGAAGTTGTGTTTCGTCGTTCACCTCGGCAATCGCTTCCGCTTCGCCGATGTAGGGGGTAGAGCCACTCAGAAATTTGCTCAGACCAATCCTGAGGCGGACAGACGCTCGATGATGAGCTCTGCAGAAGCTGGGCCAGGGGTACCTGTATCTTGCAACCAAAATGGAATTGGAAAAAATGACGATCGCGGATTGGTACATCCACCCCAAAGTATTCTTAACCGAAGTTCTCAGATTACTCTGACTTTTTCAAAGCGGGGATGTTTCAGGACTATCCCCGGGGTTTTGTGTTTTGCAAATTTCCTGAAGGGAACAAGAGAAAATTAGTTGAAACCGGTTAGAAACAGTGCAAAAGAAGGATATTTTTTTCCACCATTAACCTACCCGGGGTAGTGTCATAAATGTGTCAAACGTTAGCCGGGGATGGTTCATCGCCATCCCCCTGCCGCAAAACATCCATATCGATCAACTTCGGACGGCGCCTGTAGCACATCTAGCGGTGGGTAACGTGATCATACTCATTGGGTAATGATCAGGTTATCACCAATCATGACTCAGTCATGAGTCCGTGATCGATCGGGTCAGACCTGGTCATGATCCCATCGTGATCGGGTCATGAGCTCTGGTCATAACCCGAAACGGTGACCCGATCATGATCGCATCACTACCTACCATCGTCATGACAGGGGAATTACCCCATTTCACAATTCGTATTCTGAATCAAAGGTCTTTCGAGGTCGGTCGACGATGGCACGGGGCTGTCGGTCATCGGGGAATCTGTACATTGCACAATAATTTGGGATTCTTATCACGAGTCAAACTGTTCGGCGCTAGGTCGGTGTGCCATCTCTGACTACCAACAAACTCCCGTCAGGTGACTAATGTGTTATTTTCCGCCTCGCCTGGTATCCTCTGACGCAGACCATCTTGACTGGATATACTGCAGTGGGTATTATGGAACACTGGGAGCTGTCTATGCAGCTCTTCAACGCCCGCGTGCGCTCCCCCGTGCGTGATTGGAACATGGCCGTGCTCAACAATCCGGGATTACGGTCCGGGCTTCGCGATGACGTTCTTCAATGGGCTCATGACAGCCCGGCCGTTCACCGTGTGGTAGCAACAGATATGCTGTTATATTCCTTTGCACTGTCCATTTTCAAGCAGCAAACGACGGTAGCACTCGGTACGAACTGGCTCGGGAGCGGATCGCAGTGTTGACCGTACGCGTGAATGATTCATGTGCCCGGAGTGTAGTAGAGTCCTTGAACAAATTCTCGGGGATATATGCGGTTACAGACAATGGTGGCTGCAAAGCTATATCCGCAAGTTGGTGTGTAGCCTACAGGTAGAGGTGTACACTTCGAGTGCAGTGCAGCTCGGCGTGTCTCGGAACGAAGAGATAAGAAAATGTCGTTGCTTCTGGTTGACCCCAACACCAGGGTTTCTTTGATGTCAGTGTTCGCATATGTACCCTTGTGTGTGTTGAACATGCTTGTAGCCCTTGTATTAAGGGCAGCAGACGAGATCAAGACTCTGATGTGAGGCGGCGGGAGAGAGTGCCACAACGCAGCAAGCACTCCAAGAGAGCCGAGCCTCGTGGATCAACCATAATCCCAACCCAGGGTAACCATCAATTCCTATCTGCATAGACGCTTCCTACGGTCCCGTTGGAATATATCTTCATCCGCTCATGCTCACACGAACACCCTCCATGGTTCTTTATGGAAGTATAGCTAACCATCGTGACAGTGCACGCCAGACGTGACGAAAACCCAAACGAAAAAAATGAACGCGAAATCCCTAAACAGGGGGGCTCCCGGCCTCTGGAACAACCCCCCTCACAATTATTCACGGTTCAATCAGACATGCATACCATGCCAATCAGACATGCATAATACCAGTCGTGCCAGACTTCACGCTCGAAATCTACTAACGTGGGCGGCGTGCTGTCATATTCTTCGTGCATGAAGTACCAAGGTCACCCTGTTTCCAACAATGGTTTTACCCAATTCTTGGTAAGCAATAACATGAGCCTATCCTAAGGAGCTGGTCCAAACAACTACGATGTGGCTGCGCTACTGTCTGTGCTTCCAACGAATAACAGACAAACATCGAAATCGCCTGCCCTCGCAGGCGTAACACAATAATCTGTCGGTTCAAGCGGTCTAGCCGTCTAGGAATAAAGAGCACGTACTTTTTGACAATCCTCCGTTCGCGTGGAAGTACAACAATTTTCGTCATACGTTCCTTCAACGATTCCAACAATGTCCCACATTCCCACACATTTCGGAAACCTAGAGAATGGGACCAACGTAGGCGCAGTCAAGGAGGGTCTCAACCGAATGACTAGCAGATATATATCGAACTTGTGGACGCGAACGCCTCCGAGAAACACGGAACAACATCCCTGGTTCTTCAACCAAAGTGCACTCTTGAATACCAACAAACACCAAATACCGTCAAGAAAGAAGTGCCATTTTCAGCCCTGTGATGCGTGCTGGTCCCCCCCCACGCCCCTTGTGACGTGCCTCGGGCCTCCCCTTCACGGTCCTTCCTGCACACCACGGGGCTGCTTCGATATCCTTCCCCCCCTCCCCACGCCCCAATGGTCGAGTGCATGAGTATGGGTACACCTCCCCCCCACGCCCCGTCCGACGCGTCACGGAGCTAATGTTCACCTCATCCCCACGCCCCTCCCGACGCACTGGTAGCCACTTTGCTCCATGGGCAGGGTGGGCTACTTCGACCTTGGCAGGGTGGTGACAAAAAATGGCGGACGAGACACATGGTTACCATGTGACAATCTTGCTCCATGTGCAGGGTGGGCTACTCCGACCTTGGCAGGGTGGTGACATAGAATGGCGGACGAAATTTATGGTCCCGCCCTGGCAAAAACAGTAAGGGTATACCCTATTACCCTCGTCGCATGGTCACAACCCTCGGGACAGACCCGAGAGGTTCCTCAAGGGGGCACCGTGCCAGGGGGGGGCCTGGCAATGATAACTTCTGCGCAGGGTTAAGCCGAGGCTTCAATGAGCATTTAGCTATATGAGCATTCAGTTTCTCAATTTGTTTCGTATTCGGGGTTTGTTCATTCATCATGTTTCTCCTCGTGACTTCAAGCATCGTCAACAATCCTAAAGTTCGGGCAAGCAGCCCCACAAAGCTGTAGCCCGGACTCCGGCTCTCACAATACATGAAGAAACCCACCCGGCGGGGGCTTCTGTGCGACAAAAGAGGACAAGAAATTACATCGCCATTAACAACACTGTGGACAAGATCATTTCGCGCGACGCATTCAGCTAGGCTGCTGTCGTTTTTTGAAGGCGAAGCAGAGAATCACTTGGTACCCGCCCAAAAAAAAACACGCTCTACGCGGACTGGGTCCCAATTCCAAGAGGTCAGCTGTAGTGCTCAACTACAACCTGCCACACAGGCTGTGAGTTCTCCCCACACCAACTACACCCGTGCCAACGCACGCATTTCTCTGACCTGCACAAGACTTCCTTGAGAAAAAAAACGAAAACAAAAACGCACGCGCGACAGACCAAAATAGAGAGTCGCTCTCAGCCCGCTAACAGCTTAGCGAGAGACCCAGCCATGAAAACCCATATCCCAACAACAACGAACCCTATGCGAGGATCATTTTGTGCCCCAAAAGATACGATGCAACCCCGTGAACACATGATCTGACAAGGTCAGAGCAAAACACGCAATCAAGAGGAGGAGCCGTCCGCCCCCCAAGCGTGTGAGCCAAAACACTGCCACAGGTTGTGACGAGAACAGAGGAAACAAAACTTTCCCACATGAGCTACACATGCTACAAAGCAACCGGCGATTATGAGCTCCCCATCCACACAGCAACCTGCCCCCCGTTATCACTCGGATAAGCGAACAACCTCGTGGTGCACACCATGAGTGCAGGATACCCAAAGAGTTTACGCGACAAGCCGATTACTACCCACACAACAAAAGACGGATCCACACGCATTTCAGCAGAAAAAGCCGATGCAACAACAAGCCAATATAGAATGCTCAACTAAGCCTACAGACTAGTGGATCTCCGGAGCCCCCCTCTGTGTATGTGAAAGGGCGACAGAACAAGTCCAAACTAAACTTTGCGAACAGCTCGTGCCCCGCTAAGAACCTAAGTCGGCAAGACGCGAGGTGTAGGACATCTTGGGACGAATCATGCCAAGAGCACACCAACACAACTTATTCTAACCAATCACACGTGTCGCGAATCTCCATATGCAGGACCGTGTGTAGAGGGCAGACAGAAATCTTGAGAAAAAAAACCAAGTGCGAGGTTCGTCGTCCTAAAAGGCGACCCAGGGAGGCAGGTCCATCCCCACCGAAAGCCGAAGGCGAGGACGGCGTGGGAGAACCTGAGCTCAGTTCATGTCGGCAAGGAAGTCCTCGAGCTCCTCGCCATCCAGCTCGATGCTGTCGCCCCGGGGGAGGGTCTCTGCGACCACGAGGCAACCCTCCGTGTCGGACGATTCTCCGGCAGCGCCCTCTGCAGAGAAATTTTCAAGACCGAGAGGAAAGTCGGACGGGACCATTTTGACGGGGCAGGAATACTTGTGGTATGTGAGGCATCGCACGCAGTGTTGACGAACCTGTACATATCTTAAGCGAGGTATGGCGAGTGGAGGAAATCGTGCATTAACTCTGCGTGTTTTGTGCTCCACCTATTTTCCGTATCGATATTGGCCTAACTTAGCAAGTGGAAGGGACAGACGCCCACCACGCGCGCTATCAAACATTGAAGTCGATGGGAATGTTGTTGAGAGCTGTGAGCAGCTAACGTTTTGTTGCACCTGAGGTGACGGCGTACGGGCACAGGAACTTGACGATCTTGGGGTTGTCGTAATCCCAGTGGGAGAGCGTCCGGAGGGCGTGCCCGTGGCGGCGGGGTCCCGTGAGATAATGGAACAGCTGGCGCCACATGCTGGCAAGGTAAAACACAGTACACGGGTCGTCGGATAGGGCGACAGACGAGATGCTGTCGAGCAACGTCTGAAAGCCACAAAGGAGTGTGATCACGAAGATATGGGACAATGCCCTGGGCTTGGTCAAGCTAGAAATAAGGTTGGCCTAAAGTATCGGTGCGTTTACTACATGTACGCACGGGAGCAGGCAGCTAATTCTTTATGGTGGGAGGACTAAAACAAGACAAACCAGCCAGAGTATTTATTCTTTCATCGCAACACAACATCAGCAAAAATGTTCACCTCTCCTGGAAAGCCCTAGCTTGACGGTCGGGGAATCCACCGTTTATTAACCTCGACCAAGACCGCATCTGCCTTAGGGCCCTGGACGTGGCCGACTCGTGCGTGCCGATCTCGGACACACGCAGAAACTCCATGTCGCGGACCGCGTGAAGGAGCATAGGAGTCGCAAACTACATGCAGAAAAGGTGAGCACACAAGTGGGTCAGCAAGTGAGCCAAGCTACGTATAAGTACTTCGCACGTGGTACGCGGACACTATTATTGCGGTATCATACAGCAATCGAACTGTTGTCTAAACGCGTCGATGGGACGCATCCTGTTCGACGCGATTTTACATGGTAATCACCTCCGCGACGAAGTCCGCGAGCGCTCGCGGTTCTCGCACCAGGCGTGCGAGGCTCCACTCCTTGCGCGTGTTGCCTTGGTGCCCTTTGATAAAGCGGGTGAAGACCCGGTGCCATAGGCCCTCCATGGCCTGCAATACAAACGCAAACGTGTAGTCACTCACACAATTTTGCATATATACGGCTTCAAGAAGCGAGGGAACGCACCAAATTGTTGTAGGAATAACAGAGCGCAGTCGACTGGGGACATAACACAGCTCTATGTGTTATTTTTCGCCGTGGGAACGGCCTTGTAGGATCGTCGATAAACGTTGGTCGCCGCCACCGACGGAGGGTAGCCAGCACAAAATATCCGCGTCACAGAAAACATGCAATGGGGTGCACAGGTCCTCTGTCGGGTACGTTTACAAGCAACGCCCGGGATTGTGAAATGTCCTAGAACAGTACACTGTCCGTGCATTGATCATCCCCGCCGCCCCCACAACCGCTCCGCTGCAACTAAGAGGCTCGGGGGCAGTACCCTGAGAGACTCGCGAAAGCGTGCATCGCACACACGCTGCGTGCTACCTAAATAGCACGTGAACGCCGGATTTGAACAATGTGAGCTACGTTTCCGCAAACGGCGACCAGGGTATATTGGACGTCAACGGTTACCGTCGACTCCGCCTCGATTGTAGTGATGCGGTTCCGGACCCCGCGCCAGAGGTCGGTGATTGTCGCCGGGTGTTGCTCCTCTTGCTCCAGGTCGAGCATCCCCTCAATGATGTGCGCGCAAGCCATCCGGGCGTCTTGGTGGATGTTAACCCGCGCGGTGGTGGTGGCGGTGATGAAATCAGCTGGGGCGACATCAACGCGTGTAAACGGAGACAAGAAAGGCAATGAGTCACATGTGTTCGAGAAAAAATGGGTGCAAGTCCTCATCCGGACGATATCTGCACGTCACCGTGTTGCAGGACATGCGACCATTCACCAAGAGGTTTCGAGGGACTTCTATAAATGCAGCACGACAAACACGACTGTATATAGTAGGCGTAACATGATTTCGCAAAAACACGACTGATGGCGTTCTTTCGAATGCACACAACTGGCGGGACAACAACGGAATTTGACTGCGTTTCACTACGTCTGACACTACCACTTGCACCAAGTGCAAGTCCGAAAATTGTTTATGGAGCACGTCTTGTGGTTGTCTTTTCTACGCATATGGCTGACGAATCATCCAGAACCCTGAATATGGATGGATGTATCTAGGCGCGTGGGTACACGCCCGTGCTTGCCATTGGTCTCGATGTCATGAGCGAGCGCGTGTGCCTGTAGATATCTACATGCACAAGACTGGTTGGCGACGAAGAACGTCAACCAGATACGGCATAAACCACCCGGTAAATAGAGGGCAGGTGTGTGCCTGTGCGGTAAGTACCTCTCTACGCGTGACTTTGTTCACCTCTAGAAGAAACAACATGTCATCAATCCACCCGAACCTGGGAAAGGTGAGTTCGCGTCCCTGGCACCCGGCCGCAAGAATCGGACGGCTGCCAGGAACGCGTTGTTGTCGGGGGTGGGAGCTCGTCCGCCCGAGAACGCCTTCTTTTCGTCCCCGACGAAGGCATATGCGTAGGGCGCCATTATGTTCGACACAGTTCCCCGTAGGGTCTTGTTCTTTGTGTCCTTGTCGGACGGAACGGGAGGCTGCCCTTGCATCATGGGCACCTGGGTTTCGGGGGGTGCAAGTACGCGAACACGGAGGGTGGGAGAGAGGTGGCAAGAGACACACGCGCGATGCGGTCGTCAAGTTCAGTGCTGCAAGTGAACGCTGTGGGTTACAGGTGCTTCTGTGTTGTGTTAGTTCCGTCCCTATGGTTGAACGGTGCGGATCTATGATGTGAAACACACACTCAGCAAGATCCTATTGGTAAACCGGTTCTGGCTACCTAGAGGGGTGAAGCAGTAGTCCAAGCAATATCGAAACATACGTAAATACCCTGTTAAAAAAAAGACGCTGAGACAACGGTAGAAGGACGATAAAAAAAAAGAACGCCACAGGGCGAATAGTCCCCGCGGTGTTGTCTGTTCTGTACAGTTATGCACCTGCCATAGCACCTGAATGCCCTTATCGGTAGGAAAAACTTGCCGTGAATACCTAACACCCTGCCGGGGCTCACACAAGAAACAACTACGGTCATCCGGGCGTACATTATGTATTTTTGGTACCCCGGCGGTATTTTTCTTGTTCCTACGGTATCTTACAAAACAACGATCGCTTACCAACTGCGGGTTGACCGCTGTGAGAAGGCGTGCGAGCAGACCCGACCTAGCCATGACGTTCACATGCGCCATGAGGAGGCAGTCGTACAGCTCATCACCGGTCATTCCGGAATTTATCTGCTTACGGTAGAGGGGATCGGAGGGGTCCTCCTCGTCGGACTCCAACGCCGCGGCCGCTGGAAGCGGAGAATCGCCCAACCGCGTGAAGCTCGTGGTGCTGATACGGTCGAAGGCACCACCACCCGAACCGCGACGAGCGGCGGCAGAGGAAGTCCCGGCGCCCCTCCCTGATGCAGCAGACCCTTCCCCGCCCGGGCGACGCGACGAAGCGGCGGAAGCCCCGCCGCGGGACGATGTGGGCTCGGTGTCGTCGCGCCTCGACGCGGAAGACGTCGCTCCTCCGCCCCTCATGGTCGGCCTGGAGCCAGCGCCTCCGTCGGCCGATGAAGAAAATTGCGCAGACGCAGCTCCGCCACGGGTAGAACTCAGGGCGAGATGCTGGCCGCGGGCCGCGGACTGAGCACCCGTTCCCCTCGCGGTCAAGGCGGAGATTGAGCCGCCTCCGCCCGACGAAGTGCGTAGCGCAGCAGATTCAGATGCACCACGTGGGGCAGAAGAAGTACCGGAGGCGCCGGTGGAGGCAGCGCGGTGCACGACCGAGGCAGCTCCGGCGCGTGAAGAGGCACCGGCACGACCACCCGCGTGGGCCGAAGAGGTGCTGGCGGGATCGCGGCGGCTGGAGCACTGCCCTGCATGCCCGCCGCGCCTGGAAGGCAGGCGGACCGAGCGGGCGTCGTTGCCGCATCGCCGCCGGGAGCGGCCGCGGCGCGAGAAGGTCCACGCTGCCTGCGTCAGACCCCTCACCGCCGTTGTCGTCGATGTCGAACCGGTTGGAGTCGACGGTCAGCTCTTCGTCCCTCGAGTCGTTGCCGGGGTCGCTCTCCGGGTCGTACTATGAACCGAACTCTTGCATGGGTTGGACGGCATCTTCCGAGTCCTGCATCCACGGGGCGACAGAGGTCGGGAACGGCGGAGGGTGCAAAAATGCATGAGTTGGTCGGATAGAGTGTGGTATGCTGTGGGCGAAAACTTTGCCGGCGCTATGTATTTGAACAAATGAACCATCTCGGGCCAACCATGACGATCTACACCCAGTATGTGAGATACGGCCCACCCCAAATTTGAAACTCTTGCACAAACAAAGAAGTCATCAAGCAGGAAATTGCGCATTTTTTTGTCCGAGATTTTTCGTTGCTGTAGGAAACGGCCTCATAGGCAGAGGGAGAAAGCAATGGACTCGCATACATCTGTGCAAGATATGAACTTGTTGGGTGACCATCGAATCGGAGATACAACCGGGGGCCAACATCGACCATGTCCTCTTGCGAACCCCGTGGGAATCAAGAAACCAAACTCTTGAGTGGAAGCCCTGTGTCCTTGTAAAATGCACGGTTTATATATTGCAATTCCTATGTGGACGCCGCGGAATACTGTATCCAATACCATTCGACTGCCGGTAGCGAAAAGAAAAGAGGGCACATGGCCGTATCGATCGGATTGGATGCTAGTATGCATACTTCGCATTTATTGTCCATTGCGGGAACACAGAATATGTGGATGTGTGTCGAGGTTGCTGTTCTCCCCCCGGGTTATATCATTACCCGGGGTATTCAATGGCAGGAAAAATACGACCCCCCCCCTGTTTGTACGTACTCCGGGCGCGCAATGCAGATGCAAAGTTCATCCCCTCCCCGCGGTGCGGCACCGTTGATTTCCGATTTGCAAAGAATTAAGTGCATGTTGCCGGATTCTCCGGCAGAAGGGACGCCAATGTCGTACCTTTGAATGTTCTAACTCTTTCATTCGCGCTCGGAACAACCCCACGGAGCACCGACGCGGATTCTATCCACATTAGATGTGGGTGTGCATGCATTCTTGTGTGTGGTGTGCAAGTATTACCTGTCACCGCTGTTCAGGCGTGACAGGACGTACTTGAGTGGCACAACACATGCCATCCTCTGCTTATACGGAGTACCTGGCATAGGTTGCATAAGATACCACACGCTCTTCGTCACTTGTAAAACCTACAAGGGGTTTCGGCGGCTTGCGCCGCCTCGCTTAAGGAAGCGATTCCAACATGCATCTACTTCGTTTTTCCCGTAAAATACACGATCGATGAAACGTGGGCATGGGGGTAGATGTTTGTGTGTGGCATGCTTTTCCCGACGTTCGTGTTCAAAGTTTATGTGTTTTGAACGATGTTGACCGGCTCTTTTATGTCGCAGCTTTTCACCGAATATGTACCCGAGATGAGTTTCCCACGTAATCTAGCCAAGACGAAATCAAAAGGGAACATCTACCCGAACGACAATCTTGACCGAAGGGCTATGCCAACGACACCTCCGAAACACCAGCAGCGACTATACCCGCATGAGCAAATGCGTAATCGTTCGAACTACAAGACAGGAAGAAGATTGTCATGAGCGACGAAACGACAGGAGGCGATACAACGCGACAGCGGTGTCTATACCCGCCAACAACACACACACACGATAAACGCAATCGCGATCCCGACACCATTGACACAGACTTCCAACATACCGTCTGTGACACAAGATACCACGCCCCCCGGGTCGATGTGTAAAGCTCAATTGATCCACAGCAGCAAGAATGGCAGCGCCGTAAACGGTAGCGTTCAAGCCATCTCATCGAGTGCTTTCCGAAAATGTATCGTTTCCTTCGTGTGCACTCTTTGTGGAGTAATCGAGCTTTGAAAATCGGTCCAGGGGGCGTCGTATATTACCACGTACGGTACGATGTTAACGAAGGCTGGGTAAGTTGGGATGTGGGAGAACGTTGAGGAGTGAGGAACATGCGCGACCGAACGAGTGCGGGTGTCGAGAAAAAGCGTCACCCATGGTTGTCATATCTTGCGATTGCACAGACGGGCGACGACCTGACGACTCAAGATCGAAACACAAAAACCCGCTTCTACGTATAGTAAGTGGTAGAGAGAGGGAGAGAGAGAGGAGAGAGAGAGGAGAGAGAAAGACCGGGTACATGCAGACAATTAAGGAATAATAAAAATACACACAGAAATACTACCCATTCGAGATATACCCACAGCAGTCGAACGGGATGTGGTGGAGTCTTTTCAGTGAGTGGAGGAAAACCGGCTGGGTACTGGACTTATTTCGAGTCTTTTTAAGTCTATACACTGATGATTTATACCCGTGATGCAACAATCGAATTCTGTGTGTGCGTACACTTGGATGACTGCAGCACGGTCGATGGTAGGTTGCGGAGAGCATGGATGCGAGCAGCTGCCTTGGGCACGGGGATGTGGCTACTGATCAATGCTTGAAAACAATTGAACAGCGTGCGAGGTGCGGGAGAAAGCAAGGCATGAATGCATCGCTGACGGGGTGCAGAGCCCGGATGCACTGGGTGGGTGCAGAGGGGCCCAAGACAGCGACAACGGCCACAGCGGTCGATTGTACTTAAGTGAGAAGGGAGAACAACGAACGACCGGGCGGACCTAGAAAAAAAAAAACGCGAAAAAAAAGGCAAAATGGGTGCATGCATGCGCATGCGCCCATGCGCCCATACATTCCAAACGATGCAGGATATATTCGGGGACAACACGTGAGACTCACCAAGGATGGCGCTCGCCTCTTCTTCCGGACGATGGTCTTGCGACCCTTCTCCTTCGGCGTCGTGTAGGACTTGGACGGGATTTGGTGGCCTTGGCGACCGTGCGCCCACGGGTTTGGTGATGATGGGCTTCATTCGCGTTGACCTCGGAATGGACACCCCTCGCCGCAGAACGACCTTGGACGCAGCGGGCGGAGGACATCGTGACGAATAGAGAAGATGGAGAGGCGGGGAGTGAGAAAACGGAGTCCAAAGGGAGGACGAGAGGGGGATGAGAAGAAATGAGCTCGGGCAAAAGCGTGCGCGCGCTTCTACATGAGAGCAGCAAGTTGTGAGGCCACTTCCTCGGACCAATAAACCCACACGAACACCACTCAAACTGTTCGCAGACACCATGTAAACGGCTATACTATCGGGCAGTTGTCACCTTAGCGCCAGATAACCGCCGGGTCGAACGTCCTCCACAACGTTAGCCAGGGCGCGTCCTGCAGGCTGGCTCTGACAGCGGGCTTTCTCGTTCTTCTCATCACAGAAAAAAAAAATGTTTTTTTTTTTTCTCTTTCTCATATTTTTTTTTTACTCATTGGTGATGATCTCCGATTGTACATGTGCTGTACCAGGTGTCGCGTCGGACAGCAAAGGTACATATCACGTTCGTACGATGACGAGACAAGATCACAGTGGGCATCTTGGCGATTTCCTGAGCCAGGTTGTGGATACATTTGTCGGTGTGGTACTCGTTGGTGTCGAGAACGGGATAAGAGTCGTTTCTCCGGCTGCGCTACCCCTACGGATCCACTCGGAGACGCTTTGAGGAGCAGCCGCTTTGTCAGGCACTGCTATCCATCCTGGCGGTAGGGGGGCGGCAGGCGAGGCCGCAGATCATGGAGTTCCGCAGGACTAGGGTAGTGGAGTCGTCGAGCTGGCGACCCGAACGGCTTCGTCAATTCGAACGCCTCCAGGTAAATATTTCATGTGAACAGCAGTGTATAGACAGACATCATCGCTGCAGTCCGAGAAGCAGTGCCGTATGTTGCATAAGATACCGCACCCCCTTGGCCCGATAACAATCCATGACAAAAACAGCAGTGTGTAGGCATATAGCCCCGGCCTCAAGTGATGGAACTTTTTCCTTTTTCCCAGGGAGTCCGTCTATCTGTCTGTGTGGCATATGATGCGAGTTTTGGTCGGCGTGACGAGAGGAATCTGTTTGAGGTTGGATAAAACAACCGCAGTACGAAAATGTTAACATCGAAACAAACATTGTGGGCAAGATAAAAGACAGCAGGTCACCTGGGTCCCAACCACTGACGACGTTACCCACCCGACGTTCGCACAGATGATAACCGCACTTTAGTTTTGTTGGAAACGGTTTGGGGGTAATGAGTGGGAACCCGGACGATTTGAGTGGGAACGGTAATTCCAATTGACAGCGGGAAGATATCTGCGGATAAATTTCAGACGACCGCCAGCTGTGGTGTGTTCAACGACATATGAACGGGAATGGTACGTGCGCGTGCTGCAGTCTGAGAGAGGGAGACTACACCTAGACTAGACTAGTCTGACTGGTGGAAAACGTGCGGCTAGCCTGTAGCCACGGGCTTGATTGAACGAACGAAGCGATGTATAAGATATAGCGAACACCTCTCACATGTATATGGTATTGTCTTCGTTACATGTAGCATGTGCAACGGAATATGTATGTCTTGTGTATCATCTCTCGCGCGAGGCCAGAACCGAGATCATAGAGGTGATTTGGCTGCAGTCTGGTAGCCTGCGACCCTCAAGCTCTCGCAAACATGGTCTCGGTATTTCATTTCCAATGCGTGGACTATGGTTCGGAAAACACAAAGAGAGAGGAAGCGTTGAACTGGTTGAACTCAAACCGAAACACAATGGTTGACGACAGCCGCGGAAAAGAAAATAAGAGAGAGAGAGAGAGAGAGAGAGAGAGAGAGAGAGAGAGAGAGAGAGAGAGAGAAAGACAGAGACAAGGGCGGCGCACAATACGGAACGGGTGGGGTGATCGAAAGCAAGGGCAACATGATGGATCTCTTCTTACGGAAACGCGTGGATATCTGCGGCATGTTTGCTTTTGATAATATACGCCACAGAGACTTGATGAGACGTGTCATGTCGGACCGCATCAGACCGTGCGAGCGACAGACATCCCCAGCGCGCGACTGAGAAACACGGCGCGACTGAGCGATTCATGGGCAAGGCAGTCGGCAGTTGCCTTTCTTGCACTTCAGTGCGTTGGTAGGAGTTTGATTCCTTTCCTGTGCCCATTTTCTAGCAAGACGAGGAAGAGTTTGAGTACGGATGAGGGGAAAACGACAGTCAGTGAAGAACTGCTGTTGTAGGGGTAGTAAAGAATCAACCGGTATGTGTACCTGCGGTCTACAGCAGTAGTCGGGAGGGAGACTAATACTTTATCCGTGTGCGTGTTTGCTTCGCTGGCTGCCCTTTTGATACTGGTTCTTATCGGGACGCGTCTGTCAATAGTTTAGCCGCTTCCATGGGCGTAGGGCTTGAGAGAGGGCTCCATGGCTCCATCATCATCTGTCCTCTTTCCTCACAGCCTGCAACTTGATCTTCCTTCCAAGAGATTTATTCTATCGAACTATCCTCGTTCCTGATGGCGACGACAAGTAGTAGTAGAGCCAGAAGTAGCAAGTTGAAAACCCGTGGGGGTAAAACCAAACGAGATACTGCAGTTCTGCCTGTGGTTGGTGCTATGTATCGTTTTTCCCGCGGGATAATTCTTCACACAGCAGAGTGGGATTACCTGGGATAGACAATTATATATACAACACCCCCTCAACAACAACAATCTGTGTGGGACTGTGCTCTGGGAAGATACTTTTACGTAGACCCTCACAAAGTTGCTTCATCTCCGCCCACACCCTCCCCGTATATAGGTGTCCCGGACGCGAGTTCCGGGGATTTCGCGCACCAGCAGAACAAGTCTGGCGCCAAGTCGGACAGTGGACGTAACCCTCCGGTGCACTATGCTGTGCGCGCCAACACCAATGCCGCCATACTGGCACTCGCCAACGGCCTGCAGTACGAAGTGACGAAGTACAACCACAGCACCAGGACGCACGAGGTTGTCTGGGTCAGCCCCGGTCCTGGTTGCGTTCGGATGTTGCAATGGCTCGGCCCTAGCCTTGGCCACGATCGCGTGCCTACAGACATCAAAGCAAAGAGGCAGCCAGTCGCCAGGCGAGCTAAAGGGATAGTTCCCGGGCTCGGCAGTATGGGCGGCGACTCTGTTCGAAGACGGGGACGTGTGCAACGTCGCTGGGACCTGGACGGATCGTGTGGCGTCAGGGCATCTCCGACCCGACGAAGAAACTTTGTCTAGGGCTTACGAGACGTACTACGGATGCGGGAGGGGAGAGACGTGCGAGAACTTACGATGTCCCTCGTGCTGGGACGATGGTCATGCCTCAGCGCTCGAAGTCAACCAGATCGCGTGTTCCACATATATACGCGTCCCCCTCGTGGCGAGTTGCGGACAGGGTCGCTTGAAGGGCGGCGATGCCAAAACCGCGGACAGACCAGGGCCGCGCGATGACTGGGCCTTGGGGGGCGGAGGTGGTGATAATGTTGAGGTATACAACGGGCCACCGCCACCACCTGACGTTGGAACTGTTGCAACGGACTAATTGACATTGGTCAAGATCCTCTACATCTTCCTGCACGAGGGGAACCCTCGTTCCCTGAGCGGGGAGCCGCCTCCGCTTACCTGGTGGGTGCTCGGGTACGAGTATGTGGGGGTTGGTGAAGGAAACGAACGTGTGCCCGATTCAATCACGGGGCACCCAACCTTGCTCCTGCGTGGTCGGGGGCGTCCGTTGGTCTTCCCCTTGGACGCCATCCGACGCCAAGTGCACATCTATCACCAATGCCCTAGGAGAGGAGATGTCGATCCGGGACAGGCTTTTGTTTGCGAACAAACCCAAGGGGAGGGTCGCACCACGCGCGCTTGGCACCACAGATTCAGGCTGGCCATCCGGGCTCTCACAACGGCTACGATAGGTACCTTTTAAACGAGGTTCACCACAGCGTCAACCAGGACACTTTCGTTTGAGGTGGGAATGGATCTATATGCTTCTCAACATTCGGATGTTGGGCCGGGACGCGGCCAAATAAGGCCCTCATTGTACGAGCCACGCATTAATTTTTCGTCGACGTAGAAATTGTACGGGCCCTGAATTCACTGTATACTTGTACGAGTACACGTCGCCGCCGCAGAGCTTGTAGATGTTGTTTTGTCGTCTTCCTTTTTGACAACGACTCGTTTCGTCCTGTGTGCATTGACGTCACAGGATCGACGGTTCTGATGGACCCAACGTGGCGGAGACAAACCCGAGGGAGACAAACCAGGGTAAATAGTGCCCTTGGCCTCATGCTCATCATCGACAAAGTAGCACCACATGTTTGGTAGTATGTTGTATATTCGCGCGTTGTACGGACCGTTGTTTTAGTTTGCGCCAAGTGTCGTTCATCCATGCTTTTTTGCGTATCCTTGCGTGCTGCACACTTTGTATTTAGCAGATTAAACCGCGGTAACCGTGTGACATCTGAACTACTATACCTCTTGTTGGGGAATTTCATTGGTGTCCGTGTTGGTGTCTGTTCAAAATGTTTTCATTTTTTTTGGGTGGATATTGCATAAATGGAACGACACCTTTCGGAAAGCTCTTGACGAGACGGCTTCTTCAACGCCGCCGTTTTCGGCGCTGCCACTAATTCTGTTTTGCGGAGAAAAATCGAGCTCTGAAAAGCGGTTCAGGGGACGTGGTATCTTGTGTCACCTCCGGTACGTGCTGCGGATCTTGTTCTTTTTTTTTCCGTACTCGTAGACGGCCTCTCGAAATCAAAACACATCGTACTCCGGAGTATGCATATTCTGATACCATATTTAGTATAATACGAACACATATCGTCGGGTGAGGACTCTTTAATGGTGGTGCCTCTTTTGGCACTCTAAATACATGCCAGGTGGCACAGGGTATAGGCAATGCACCCCTGACCAGGGTGGTCTCTCCACAAGGTCTCCGGTACGGCGACCTTGTAGAACAAGAGTCCTGGCAGGGTCTCGACAGGGTCTGTACAGGGTGTGTACAGGGTGTTGGTTCCGCAGGGTACGCAAAAGGCGGAGCAAAGTGGCTACCAGTGCGGGCAATGGGGCTGCATTGATTGTTGCCCTCCCGCACCCCTCCCGCCGCGATTATGGACTCACGGTTATCTCGCCTTGTTTCCTCAATATTGTCCCAACGCCCCTTCCACCGCGGCTATGGGCACAAGGTCTTTCGGCCGATTTCTGTGACTCCCCCCTCCCACGCTGCTGCTATGGTGCCATCTTCACCATCTCCTGCTGCTGCTACTGCCGTATGTAGATGAAACGCACGCGGTGGCCCGCGCGGCTTTGGTGTCTTTCCCCTGCCTGTTCGTACAAGACCTCACGTACCACATCCAGCTCCACGTCATCGCTCGTCACCGTGGTTGCCAGAACTGGTTTCTCGTCCTTCACCGACGGGCACTTGCTCTTGTCGTGTCCCCGGCGGTGGCCACCGTCACCGTGACCGTCTCCACCGCCATTGTCGTCGGTCGTCATGAAGGCCTGCTCGGCCGCCCTATGATGGTTGCGGTTGCCCATCCGATGGCTCTTCTCCTGCCTGACGCTGGAGTGCTGAGAGCCCACCGCGCGGATTATCTCCCCCCGATCCACAGTCGGGGCGTGGTTGTACTCAGCCGGTAGGGCCGAGAGGAAGAGCGACAGGACGTGAGGGGCCTGAACCTTGACCCCCCTATAGTTCAGACGACTTGAGAGTTGCTCCATGGCGAGAAGCGAGTCGGTTGGGGTTTTGTCGGCCGGGATTACGAAGTTCTGGAACTTGGTGAGCAGCTCTTGTGTGGCGACTTGCGATTCCGGGTCGCGTACCTTGTCTATTTCTAGGACCTGTCTGATTCCCTCACAAGGCCAAAGACAAGAAATGGAACGGTCGGAGGCTGCAGGGTATTTCTGTCTCAGTGTACCCTTCTGCCAGCAACGTAGCTTTTGCATTCTCCATGTCCCCCACCGGCGCCTGGCGTTCTGTCACCTACGAACTGACCGTCCATGCCGATTGTTTTGGCGACATGGAGGAACGCCCTTCTCCACGAATATTACCCTTGGTCGCCTTCGATAAGGTGCGTCTGCAATGACACACACATTTTGCCGTACGCCGAGACCGCCGAAACCACCGCCATATATCTCGGTTGTGTCACCTTGGGAGAACGACACCCTTACATCCCCGCCACCCGGCCCAACCGCCGGGCCTACTCCAGTTGAGGGCGGCGTGGTTTTCTCGTTTTGCAGCCCCTCCTCCTGGGTACCGCTGGTGGGCGAAGCACCCGTAACGAAGGCGCCCACACCATCGCCGTCGGAATCCCCCTCCTTCTCACCCTTTCAGAGGGCGGCTCGGAGCAGGTCCGCCTGCTCCTGTACCTGGTCCGTCAGGCCTGAACATTATTTCCCCAAGTTATCGACCCTGCCCTGTGCACTTGAGGGTAAGTCGGCAGTTTCTCCCGCGCCGCCACTCATCTCCAGCACGGGTTCCCTCGAGGGGTACACTACAATAGAGTGTTCATGTACCCTCGTGTCTGTTCAAGAAGCTTGTATCGCTTGTATTAAGGACAGCAGACGACATCAAGCCTCTGAGATGAGGCGGCGGGAAAGAGAGTGCCACAATGTCGCAAGCACTCCTAGAGAGCCGAGCCCAGTGGATCAAACATAACCCCAACCCAGAGTAATATCAATTCATATCTGCCTAGCCACATTCTAGAGTCCCGTTCGAATATCCTCATCCGCCCATGCATACATGACCAGGTGTTTCCCGTGCGAGGCACTTCATTATTCGTGCACAACGTTTTACGTGACGAAACATATAATGTTACATCTGCCGTATGAATAATGATACTCCATGCTCGTTGTTTTTGGTCTGTTAGGTAGCGGGTGCTCAACGTTAGAGGCTGTCGGCAGAGGGTTGACTCAAGACCTTGTATTATTAACGAGTGAACAGCAGGGCAAGAATCCCTGCACACCAGAAGGGGGTACGCCCTTCCAGTAGCACATACCAACATGATACACGAGACCCTCCAGATCTCCGTAGATCCGTTTCTAGTGCCGAGTACACCCAACAGCCCCCCTAGTCGGTACTAGATACGACTACTCACCTTTTCCTCTTATAGGGGAACTTGGCCGTAACAACCTCAAATCTACGTAATCCATCGTCCCAATTCGAAACAAATCTCCCAAGATTACGTTGTCCTCCGAAACCATTAATTTCCCAATAGAACTCCATCACCCGAAATCCGTTGAATCTTCAAAATGTCAAATAAATTTCTTTTACCCACATAGTACCACCAGTGAATAATTGATCCCCTCAAGACGGTACTCTCATTACGTCTCAAGATGTCAAAACACAAGAAGAATGATCCTCAGAAAGTATCTCCATCAAGTCAACGTTCTTTGGAATAATGTGGCCAATATATTACTCTGCAGAAAAGCATCCTTCACTTGAACAAACATCCTCAAAACAAAACCAGGTTTCAACTGATTGACCAAAAAACACAACAAGCCTTTAGGAAAGCACAAAGACTCCAACCGTTGCTTATCAATACATGTCAAATCCTTCCTCCAGAATAAATATAAAGTGAAAAAACAGCCTCTACTAAAGAGTAAAGAACCCATTCGTCGTGAAACATCAGGGAAAATCTTCATCAGTAGTTGCGGCTTTAGCGTATCAACGAAAATATATCGAACAGCCCCCCTGCTGTGACTTCCCCGGGAAAAGCAAACATGTAATTGGGTATAATATCACTCCGCCAAACACGAAGAAATATCTCAACAGCAATTGCATATAAAAAAACATTGTTCAATGAAAACCACACAATACCCTCGTTGTTTTCAGCAGAATTCAAACAATCCCCCTCGCGTTGTGAATCACGGGGCACCAAAAAGCCCCATAGAAAACCATGAGTCTTTCACCCATGGCCCACGCGCCCTTTCCAGTAATCAGGAGTCATCATTCCTAAAACAGGTGCAATACACGAAAGCTTCTCGTGCTGCTATAAGGATCATGGCACAACACTCCCCCCCCAATGATTCTTGATAGCAGCACGGCCATAACGTTGTTCGCACGCTGCACAAGGACCGAATACCTACAGACAAAGACAGCGGCCGAAAACCTACAGACACGGAAAGGAAGGTAGTTCCGAGCACCGAAAACACACCGAAACACAGAAAAAACGGTGGTTCAGAGCATCGAAAACGCACCGAAAGAAAAATATACCGACCCGTAGGCCAAAAACACAGAAAAAACGGTGGTTCAGAGCATCGAAAACGCACCGAAAGAAAATTATACCGGCCCGTACGCCAAAAACATTGAAAGAACGGTGGTTCAGAGCACCAAACACACAAAGACGAAAAGAGCGGCCCTTAGGCCGAAAATACAGAAAGATATGGTGTCTTGTGACGTGACCACCGAAGACAAAACAAAAACAATCAACATAGCGGCCCTCAGGCCGAAAATACATGATGAACGGCGTCGCTGGAGCCACAAGAAAAAACAAAGACAAAGACAAAAACAAAGACAGCGTCCCCCCCCCGCCGAAAACAAGTCAAGAACGGCGTTGCGTATCCACCAAAAACACATCAAAAACAAAGGGCCCCCGGCCGAAACCAAGGGGTCCATGACCACGAAAATGAACAACAATACCTGCATGGCAGTTAGAAAGGCAGGTGATCCCAGCAACACTATATAAATCCAAACGCACCGCGGGAACATGAAATGTCAACCATGTTGGTGATAAAAGTGCGGTGAAACGTACGGTGGGGTGGGCTATGGAGGGAGGATGGATCAGCGTCTACATCGCACGTGTTGAAGAAACTTGTACACGTCGTCGTCGAAAGCGATGCAATCACTAGTCGATAGCCCCCCCCCAAAAAGAAAACTTGCACGCGGCTCCACAAGTAACCAGTGCCAACACATACATACACTAATGTACGGAAATTCGTTGCCCCCCGAATGGGCACTCAATCAAGAAAAAACCCCAGCATACTGTCTACCAGCGTGGATTAAAAAATAACACTGTGCACACGGTAAATCCCTTGCAATATTTCATCAGATGGCTGGTCGTGGTCGAATAGCTGATCGAAACAAACGCATGTTGCCAATGTCAGGTTCTGTAGAAAAACTGCTTGCTGCAACGTGCTCCATAACCGGCTTTCATGTACCGCGAACAAAAAACAGTGTTTGAAAAACAAAGGTTTGCCATGTCTCCGTTTACCATCACGACCATTCGCATATTTGGAACCAATGACGATCGATCCTTCGCCACAAAACACACTGCAAACGAGAAATGTCGACCAAAAACAGAAATTGCATATAGAAACCGCACAAATCAAAACCAAACCTGAGGTACCCCACCGCAGCAAGCCCGTCAAACTGCTTGCTGTTCGCCTCGGTCCAGATCTTCAAACTTCCGCCAACACGTCTCGGCGCCCCGCTCTCGTCACCACCATATCCCCCGTTGCTCCGGCCGCGAACGAATGTGCCCCAGCCGTCGCGACCCCAACATTTTGGCACAGTCGAAAGGAGTCTCCACCCCCAGCACCAGCCCCCTTCTGCTCCATCTCAGCAGACGCCGTTTGCTCGGGTCGAACGGGCGCATCAGTGCCCCAAACAAGGCCACGTCCAGCCCTTCGTCACTGCTGCTGCTGCTGCTGCTGTTCCTGTCGCCGACCTCCTCGGCGTATCCTCCACTATCTGTCTGTTCTGTCCCGTCCTCCCGCCGGATGTACAGTTTCTCGCCCCGGAAAGGCGACATCGTCGTCACTTCCGGCTGCTGGGACTGCTGTTGCACGGGTGGTGTGGGCGGTGTTGTCGTCTTCACCACCGCTGGGGAGCAACGTTCCGTCGCCACCGTCACCACACACCCATGAGCAGCAATTCCCTGCTGATGCCACAACATATCTCCAGCAGATCCAACACCAGATCCAACACCAGATCCAACACAAGTGGGCCTGCTGCAACCGCCATCACCACCAGCGCCGCTGATGCGCCGGGCCGCATCAAGCTCAGATTTGTGCATTAGAACCAGTTCCTCCGCCTCTTCTCGCTCCCGCGCTGTTTCCGCTTGAATAGCAGCTCTCTCTGCTCGAATAACAGCTGTCTCTGCTCGAACAACAGCTCTTTCTGCTTGCACCTGCTCCAACTTCTTGGCGGTCTGGGCTAGCTCCTTGGCAGTCTGGGCTGGTTTGGCTCTTAGTTCAGCCACCGTGCCAGGTTCCGGCTCAAAACACTGCTGTTGTTGCTGTTGCAGTCGTTGCTGGCAAGGAGGATCACCTCGCTGCTGCGGCTGCTGCTGCGCAATTGCGTCGCATCCACGTCGTGTCGAGGAGGTCCCGCTGCTGTGGACAAACGGTTGGCGCTGCTACTCCTGCTGCTGGCTCCTTCCACCTCGAGACATCTGCTGTTGCTGCGGCAGAAACCCCCGCGGGGTACCCACTGTTGACACTCCCGGTCCTGCATCTGCTGGCAACCGCCCACATGGTTGAACTCATGCTGCTGTTGCTGCGGCCGCGTAGTTGCGCCGCGTCCTTGAAATCCAGCGGCGGGTGTAGCCGCTGGAGCTGTTGCCGCCTGCCGTGCCCGCACGGCAATGGCGACTCTGCCCTCTGGTAGGGCAAGTTCGGCTTTGAGTTCCGCCACCTCAAATGGGTCCATCTCCTTCCCGATAACGCATCAAACACACAAACACACAACCGCGAGCTCCAAACTGTGACGAACGCGGGAGATAAAACGTTCAGCGCCGGAAGCTCCAAACCGTGACGAATCCGCTCACACGTTGCTCCACACCAATACCGACACCCGCAGGATCTTTCCTCGATATATCGTATTGGGTAGCGGGTGCTTACCGTCAGAGGCTGTGGGCAGAAGGTTGACGCAAGACTTTGTAGTATTAACGAGTGAGCAGCAGGGCAAAAAAACCTTCACACTAGAAGGTGGTACGCCCTTCAAGTATCACATACCAACATGATGCACAATACCCCCTAGATCTCCGTAGATCCGTATCTAGTGCTGAGTACACCCAACAGGTCTCTCTCGAGAATCAGGGAATGGGGTGTTGCTGGGTACGGAGGAGAGTTTCGAACGTGTGCGGTGAAACAGGGGGGTCACACGAACACTCCTCATGGGTCGACATCGCAGCCAAGACAGCAGAGCAAATAGCCACAGCGCGGTCACCTACGGGAGCGGGTACCGCTTGACACGGGTCAGACGGGGTCTTGCCACGAAAGGGAGGCAGAGGACAGGAATCAGGAAAATATGCCGAAAAAATACACGGTATTGAACGAACCTCTCGTCCGGAGTGATGGTATGTTCGTCCGCCATGGCTCCGTTCGCTTGGGAGTTGGTGCGTGGTGTGGTACAAGTGCATCAGCGGGCTGCGTGCCTCCGCCTGCTGCCCGACAACGGCTTGCGAGCGACGTTGCGAGCGAGGGGGCAACGCCAAGATAACTCGACAGAAACGCCCCCCCCACGAAAACAACTCCCGCGGTGCGGGTGTCCCCGTTGCCGACGGATTGTAGCGGACTGGCGGACTACTGGCACTACTTCTGTAGGGCGCACTACAGCGTCGGCAGGTTCAGGCTTGCGTGGGGCCATTTCGACGGCGACGGCAGCCGCCGGGCTCGTGGCCTTCGACGTAGACGCCTCGGACCTCTTGTACAACCTGAATGAATGCTATCTCCTATTTGACAAATGTAGAAAACACTTCCATGGAAGGTGCGCTAGCTTCCGCGTGGAAGTTCGGGCGGCTTCCATGGAGGCTGGTGGTTTGAATCTACACGGAAGCTCAAAACGAGGCTTCATTGGGAGCGATTGTCACTTCTATGGAACTAAATTTTCGATATATGGATTTTCCGCTTCCTCCATGGAACATTGACTTCCATGGAAGGGGGTTCTGCTCCCATGTTAAAATAGCTAAAAAGACGCTCATATCATACAAGATGCTCATACTTCTCTCAATTTTGTAGCTGACTACAGTTCGTGCGTAGGTCGGTTCCTCGGGGCTGCAACGCGGTATCATACCTTCATCTTCTCCTCAATCCCTGGTGATTTCCTTCTCTTCTTTTCGGTGATTGTTACAACTTGCTGGAGGCCCACAGGTCGACGTACATGGTCAAAACTTCTCTTCCAGAGAAGCGACTGACACGCGAACGGCGTCAAAGGGTTCTCAAAGAACATTCACAGACGAGACATACATGTGATAGACGTAATAATGAGTTACAAGGTTCACTTGAACCGGCAATATTCACTTTTTTCCACATGGGGGGTGTTAAGTAAACACCGGGTGGTTGACAGCTTTCGTGAAAACGTGCCATGGAGATACATGTTGAAGTTGTCCCTTCCTCGTAGATGCGGCATGATCGCCGCCTCTTCGACACCGATAGAGGGCAAACAGGGAAGTGTCCGATACCTAAATTCCTGTTCTGGCTCTCGTACCCTAGCGCTTCAACTACCGCACCGTCACGGCCTACCAGTACTTTGTGCAGATTCTGTGCGCAGCCGCCAAAACACAGACCGGGCGCATGTTTACGCGCATACAAGGCCGACTAGCACCCTTAACCAGTAACCGTCGACCCTGCCTTCCACAAGGACGGACGCTGCGAAACGTGCTTTGTAATATGGCGACACCTAGACTGTACGTGCATCTGTTCGTCGGCAGCAACATGTGACAGGTGCACGACACGCGCACGGTTGTTCGCATCACATTGAAGTATGCTTCGTCGCCGCAGGATGTGTACCATCCAGTCATGGTCGTCGCGGTAGGCAAACATTCTTGGTCGATGCCTGGTCCATACTGCTGTTCCCAAAAAAAGCTTCGAGCTGTACCATATTTGTTTTTTCCCATACTAACAGCAAGAAATGTGTCACGACACGGCGACCATTCTTCGAGTATATAGATTACATGATAGTCTACTATGGGGATAGAGACAGGGAAATGGACAAAAGTGGGTATACCCACGCCATTCTCGGACAAAAGTGGGTACCCGAAAATCCAGCGCGCGCGCCCTCCATAGGCGACCCCCAAACGACTCAAAACCCAATTCTGACACCTGGGCGACACAGCCAGGGACCACACACAGCACGGGCATCGCTTTGATCTCACTTCCAGGCACACATTTGGCCCTAAAACCGCTGAGGCGCGCAAGGCCTCACTAGAGTGCCCACTTCTGTCCGACATCGTGGTGGGTATAACTAGCGGCATCTACTATTTTTTCATGTACCCACTTGTGTCTACATTTTGACCCACTTTTTGTCCAAATTGTAGCCACTCTTGTCCACTTACGGACGGCGGAAATCGAGCGGAAATCGACCTCGACGTCACCGCACGGCAGAACATCGAATAGTCTCGGAACGTCTCGGAACCTCCCAACGCCGTATCCATGGCATATTTCCTATCCGTGGCTGCCGACTGCGGACTGACCGCAGAGGAACATGTCAGAAACATGCCACACCCCTTCGGTACCGGCACGGGAAGATCCCAGGCACGGGAAGATACCCGCGGCAAGCCCGGCAAGCAGCGCACTAACGGCACGCCACAAATTGTTGCGTGACATAAAACGGACAACAAAACCAACGGCGCGCCTACAGAACAAAAAGACGCGCATACAGCAACACAGACAGACACACGCGCCACACGCACAAAAAAAAACACCAACCACCACTACGAGGTGGGTGGGTAGCAGCAACCGATATGTAAAGTACGAAGAAAAATGCACGTACGTACGTACGTGGTCGGCTACGGGCAATGTATATAAAAAGCATGAAGGTAACCTTGCCTCCGACCCGTCCGAGCTATACGGTATCGGGGAAAACAACCACAGCACAACTGACACAGAGAGGCGGCCGATGCGGCCAAGCTTTGTCGGGCTGAAAGCACCCGCGTTTAAGTGCTTCTGGCATTCCGCGCGCTTGAGGTCCATCTGTGCTTGGTCCTGCACCCCGCTGACACCGGAAGCCCCCCCCCCGTAGATCTCGCCCTTGAACAGGGTGCACAGCTGGCACTTCATCAAGTCGGCGCCTGCTCTGAGCTTCAAGTTTGGATAAGTCTTCGCCCAAGTCTTGTAGAGGTAGTCCCGGCTACACAACTTGACGTCCACGCCCACCGCGACGTCGCGCACGGAGGCCCTTCCGTTGTTGTTGTAGTACCTGCGGTATTCGTGGTACATGTCCTGCGGCAAAGAAAGGGAGTGAGTGCAGGCAAAATGGGTACATACATAACATTCAACATACATGCATACATACATACATATATAAATACGACGTACTTACGTACATACTTCAAAGTACATACCAAGACAATACTGCGCGGCGGCATTGCCATAGTTCAAACATAATGTTTTGCAACACCACCAACAACTATATCTCATCAACGATACTTTCAGCACAGACAGCGTGGGGTTGGGCTATAATATTAGTAGCCGGTGGCAGCAATTTCATGATTATTGAGATGAAGACACCCATCCGCGAGCGAGCACACCACAACAAGCATCCCACAGCAGCAGCAGTCAGTCGTGCTACTGATGAAGCAATAACGTTGGTCGGCGTGGAAGAACAGAGGCACCAAATACAAAGAAGTACAAAGAAATAACGATAGAAGAAGTTCATTGCGACAACTCGACAATTATAATAGTAACTGTGACAGAGAGAGGAGATAGATTCAAAAAAACTATTAATGACGCAGTGAGTGGGGACGACGTCATCATCATCAGGCGGTCCCCTGCACATGTCGGGAGTGATGCCAGTGTCGTCGTGAACCTATCTACTATCTATACCTTCTTGTGCTTGGTGTACAGGTAGGTGTCGGAGCTGTTCGGCATCGACTGCCCGCGCGCTCTCTGGATGTGCTCGAGGAAGGTAGCAACGAGTGTTTTTTTTCACCGTTCTTCTCGTCGTAGACACCGATGAACAGCAGTGATGAGAGTGGGAGCAAAGGGCGGATAACAATAAAAGTAATAGCAGGCACGACGAGGCGGGGGCGGGAAAATAAATATTACATGATGAGTTACCGAGCGCAGGTTGTATGCGTATCAAATGAATGGCAAACATTTAGTAATCATATGTATTATCGATAATAACCTCTCTGTGGATGACAGGTGTAGAAGTGCTGTAACCATTGTTGTTGCACATACAAAAGTAGGACCAAGATACGATCCGAACGGAGGATCTTACTGATGGTTGACCAGCAAGAGACCCGACTGTGGATGCGTCCCTCTTGGCGCCACCTGTGGAGCTTGGGAATCCGAGACCCTCGGGCTTGGTCTCCCTCGCCCCTTCGGCGGCACTCTCTCGCTTGTCTCTCTCTTCTGAGACCCTCTCCTCTCTAAATCTCAACGAAGAGAACTGCAAGCCCTTAGTAGTGGGAAAAGACTACTGCGACCCGGGTCTACCCCCAACGAGGGAAGCCTGTGTCCTCATTGGGCATCTCTCATTGGCGTTGGTACTGGAGGTAGAGGTGAGAGATGTCGACAAAATCAGCCGTGCAACGCGCTCGCGATAAGGCGGCCCTATTGATGGGGCAGACATTTTGAAGTTGTGACGGACCATGCTGCGTTGAGATACTTTTACACCATCCAGGACACTTCAAATATGCTGACTAGGTGGGCTATTGCTCTGCAGTCGTTTGACTTTACTGTGCGACACAAGCCGGGGAGGTTACACGTTGTTCCGGACACCTTATCTCGGTTGTTTGCTTTTGAGTACCAGCAACACTTAGCCCCGAAACTAACACCGATATGTAGGAATGTCTCCAAGGATCCTGCTTTGCATGTAGCTGTATCGAACAGACCTTATCAAGTGGCCGCAGACCGCCTGGAAAATTTGAAACCAGTGCAAAGTGATCGCGAATTGTTGACCATAAATTCGGTTTACATCAGCGCGACCAACGTTTTTGAAACGATAAACCGAGACATCTTGCGGGAAAAACAAGCAGCCGAGTATGGGAAATACATCGACTATCTTGTGGGGGGAAACGCACGAGTCCCGGACAGCGAAACAGCAACAACCATGTCCTATTATTTTGTACCAGACGGATTGCTGTTCAAATCGTATTGACCAGGTTACCTCAGGAAACAAACGTAGTACTTTCACTGATCAAATAGTATTGCCACAAGCTCTCACGGGCTTAGTTTTGCACGCTTACCATGATCACGTTTTGTCCGGAGGTCACCTAGCATCTAGACCGACTTATGACAAGATCCGCCAGAAATATTGGTGGCCGAACATGAGTCGTGACGTTCGCACTTGGTGTCAGGAGTGCCAAGCATGCCAACGTCGGAAAACCGCGCACAATCGCACCAAACTGCCAACTGCACACGTACCAGTACAACGACCGTTTGAGCGAGTTTCAGTGGACTTAGTTGAATACAAGAACGAATCGGTGTCAGCCGCCGGCGTACGATGCAAATATGTCCTATCCATGATGGACCATCTAACCCGATTCACCGTGTTGACTCCGATTCCGAATAAATCAGCTGTCACAGTTGCTCAGGCTATCATTGACCGCATGATAGGCATTTTTGGACCACCTGAGATGTTACATTCTGATCAAGGGCCTGAATTTGAGAATAGTGTGATCCACCAATTACAGCGTATTCTGAACTACAAGAAAACCCGCACAACACCATATCGTCCGCAAGGGAATTCTGTGTCGGAACGACTACATTCAACGATGCACGCAATGCTTGCCATGCATAGTTAAATGAACCGTGATAATTGGGCATCGCTACGACTCATCCCACGGTATATCTTGAATGTTGAAAAAGCGGCGTGTTGTTCCTCTCTTCTGCTTGAAGTTGATAAAGGCACGTTGTTCCTCTCTTCTGCTTGAAGTTGATAAAGGCACAACGGCCACTTGGTCCACAGAAAATGCCAAGGTGTGGCGAAAAGTGAGCATGACGCAGTTGTAGAAGGGGCGTCCCTCCCCCAGCTATATTGCCTCCACACTATGGGTGGATACTAGCGATGGGCGCCTACCTGGGGTGCAAAATAGAAGCCGTTGCCCACGAGCTCATGTCAAGCGGAGAAACAAAGTTGTTCCATTGCTGTCCAAATGACAAGAAAGTGCATCAACCCGAAGCCGATGACACCCGTGCACGTATCTCACTATGTAGCAGGCGTACCGAGGTCAAACCTCCGGCGCTGCCATCTGCACTCACGGATCTGGCTCGGGTGCAAACGGATTGGGTGTGGGGTGATTCGATGAAGAGATAGAAGCGTCGCACACGACAGAGCTGTGTTGGCAAAACGTTCCGCCTCCTCTATTTTTCTACTTGAAAATAGAGTACTCTTTGAACGGTCCGTCGACAGACTGGTGATGACGCACGTGGTACGAGATAGGGCAAATACGCATTTTTTTCGCGCGCCTTGGTCGTTTTCGTTCGCTGTCGGCGCCCGTGGCGCCGACACAGTGACGCCAGGGTGCGTTAGAGACCCTTGCGAGTGTGCCACGTGCAGATTTCACGGCGTTATGGACGATTAGGTTGACTGACCTTCGGTGATCGCGCCGTACCCAGGCAAGATTTGTTACGCCGCCTCAAGATTTGTCGGAAGGCTCGTTTCGACAGATCTTGGGTCAAGATTTGTTCGAAAGGGCAGATTTTGGGCCTCGAGAAATCTTGGCCAAGATATATCAGAAGATTTTGCTCCCATAATCGTGAAACTGGCAGATCTTGGCCAAGGTCAAGAATTTTCGACAAGATTTTGTTCCCATAAACGTCTGAATAAGAAAACAGAGGAGCGACCCAAAAATACTGTAACGTATACGTATAAGAAACAAGGGGTTACAGGGGGGGGGGGGGGGGGGGACTCATAGTCGTGCATGCCGTAGTTGTAAGACCGTTGACCTCGAATCCCTACAAAGCCGGGACGGAGCACGCCGGGTTCTCACCGGACCAGGCTCTCACATCACCAAGCGCGAAGCGCCGTGAGGTATTCGGCGAGTCACATGAAGGGTGAGCTGCATCCTGCTAAGGGTGTTCGGCATCTTGTGCTTACTTCCTTGCGTACGGATGACAGCTGCGTATGACTTAATTTATTTTCTGGTGCTTTCACTTCCGAGACAGTTATAAGCACTGCTGTGTAACTGCCTCGAGGATGCTTTACCATTTTAACACAACGTGGTGCGATCATCCCCCTTGCGCGGAGTGCGGTTTCTCGACCCCGCACAACATGATCTACTCGACCACCATTATGGTTAACGCAAAAAAAAAAAGAGGTGAAAAAAAAAAAAAAACGGTAACCTGGTTGCCGAGTTCACGAAGTGAATTGGCTTGTTTTACAACGTCGTTGCCAAGTAACGAGAACCTAATCCCGATGGCGAACACCGAGAGGGGGGCTTGTTTTACAACGCCGTTGCCAAGCGACGAAAACCCAACCCCGATGGCAAACACCGGGGGGGGGCGGCTTGTATTACAACGTCGTTGCCAAGCGACGAAAACCCAACCCCAATGGCAAACACGGGGGGGGGGGGGGGGGGGGGGCCCCAAAACCGGGGAGGCCGAATCCTTTTGACAATTACCCCCCCCCCCCAAAAAACCGGGGGGGGGGGCGCCGGGTTTTCCCCGGAGCA
>FN648404.1:180193-239573 GCA_000310025.1 Ectocarpus siliculosus
TTTACTCGACCCCCTTTATGGTTCCCCCCAAAAAAAAACCCGAGGTAAAAAAAAAAAACGGTAACCTGGTTGCCGAGTTCACGAAGTGAATTGGCTTGTTTTACAACGTGGTTGCCAAGCGACGAAACCCCAAACCCCGATGGCAAACCCCGGGGGGTGGGGGGGGGGGTCGAATAAAAAGACTAAGGGAGATACACCAAGCAAATAGATGTTCTCTCTCTCTTCCCCCTCTCCCATGTGCTGCCCACCCCCTCAGCGAGACGTTGTAGCTGAATAGAGTTCGCTTCTAGCGTGTGTGGTCTTCGTATGTGATCTGATGTGCAGCCGCCGGTGGTGAGAATCGGGGTTGAGTACGAGAGGGAGGAAGGCAGCGAAGATGACTACGGTAGTTTATTGTTTTCTTTCGAATTGCCTTGATAAATATTTCTGTGGCCTACGGAGGGAGACGTCCCCCGTACCACACGTGCCGCAAGGCACAAAGCCTCTGCGGTATCCGTGTCTCTGCTACTAAAGCCCAAAATCTCCCTCCGAGTACTGCTAGATGGGACGAAACTGTTGCACAGTAACAGTCTCGGACGATTGAGCCTCCCAATGGTACGCACTACCATTCAGAAAACACCCAATTCGAAGTCGTGCGATATCTGCTTCGGGATACAACAGTACAACCCGTCGCGTCGTCCGATGTCGTGCATTAGGGCAGGTTTGTTTAAGGCGTAGACAAAGGTGTAGACAAAACAAACCGAGGTTTATTGAAACAACTCGAATTGCCATACTGTTTATATTGGGGTACCCGGAACGCATTGCGTACTGCGGGGCCCCCTCGGTCGAGAGGAGTCGCATATGTTACCATTCTGTTCAAGCCTTGTGTCCACAGAGTCTTAGCGTGCCAGAGAGAGGGTATCGCAGAGACAACTAGCGAGGTGGTCACATAGAAGGCTTCTAGTGGTGTGCCAGCCTCTGCAGCTGACCGGAAGTGGAGTCTTTTCCCACCCATCCACCCCTTTTCTTTCGAAGGTGGGGGAAAGGAGAGGACGGATCAAGTATCCGGTAGAACTTATAGCTGTATGTATGTGAGGCGAAGAAAATGGTAGGGTACCATTTTAGGGACTTGGTCATCTGAGACTACTGTGTGCAGTAAGATTGGTTCCCTCCACCGCAGGAGAGGGCACCCTCAGTTGCTGTTTGGAGGGAAGAGAGAGACAGTCTTTATTGGGAGAGAGGCAGAGGCACGATAGAAAGGCCGCAGAAACGTGTCTGCGGGAAATGTGCTCTCTGCCAGTTTGGTATCTCTCTCTTCCCTCGGGCGGTAGAAAATATTGATAAATGCAATTCGAAAGAAAACAATATACGCTTACATTCTCAACACAGAACTATACGATACGCACCCTTCACGCAATTTGCCCCCGAAACGGGACGGCACAGCTCAGCCGTTGGCCTTCGTGACGCACCGCCCGCCTCGAAACCCCCCAAATCGGAGGACCCAAAGAGTTCCTCCACCAAGAAGCGCAACGGCTAGCTCAGAGAGACCCTAGTCTGTCACTCGGTGGTGGCGTGCAGTACCGATAGTCAGCTGTGGTGCACTATGAAGGGCTAAGTATCGTTTGCCTTACCCCTCTTGATCGCCATGGGCCCCGCCCCGTATGGTGGTTTCATGGCGTGGCTTGCTTCCCGCTGTATCTTTGAGGTTCCCACGAAATGATTCGCATGATGCCTGGGATATCTCACAACATGGGGAAGCATGACGAAAAGCACGAGGCAGAAAAAGAAAAGGAAACAACATAAGGAAAGCGACAGGGTTGCGCTATCGTGCAGCCCGGGTTTCCAAATCTCGTGGGAATCCGAACGTAGCCGGGACAAGTTGCATTGTCCACCCCGGATCCGACTACCTACTGAGGTGGCGGCAACGGCCGAAGCCAGCCGCGAGCTCAGCAGCAGGGAACCGTTCGAGCGACAATTTACTGTTGTTTGACATTGCTGTTATTCATTGTCCACCCCGGATCCGACTACCTGCTGAGGTGGGTAGCAACGGTCGAAGCCAGCCGCCGACTCAGTAGCAGGGCACCGTTCGAGCGACATTAATTCGCCTGCATGCGATATGATGGTACAGGGAAGTCATGGGCGGCTACATATATACTCTTAAATATATGTATATTTGCGTTATTTTTTTACATTTTTGTATTGCACTCCGGATCCGACTAACATACTGAAATCGTTGGCATCGATGGCCGAAGCCAGCCGCCAACTCAGTAACAGGGCACCATTCGAGCGACGTTATTTCGCCTGCATGCGATATGCTTTGCAGGGGAGATATGGGGGGTGGTATTATGCATCGTCAGCCGCGCCCACAACCCGTGTATATATATTTTCTCGTTTTCATGGCGTACCTACAGTACATTCCACACGGGAGTTCAATCATGTGTAGTGCGTTGGTTCTACACGTGTAGCGCGTTGGGTGGAGGAGACGGTTACGCATAATTACGCATAGGTAGCCGAATACCAACACCCCCGTACAGGTGGCCTCATGATGAGGATGTATGTATACATGTAGGCACAGGAGTAGACCTCGATCGCTGTTCGCCTGCCGCTCGGTTGCAGAAACCGAACGTTGGCGGAGGCAGCCGAGAAGTACAAATGGGAGCACACAGCAGAACGCTGTCGAGCAGACTGGGCGAACTGCGTGATCTCATGAGGCGGCCTCCTACGCATACCTCCAGAAGAGCACACGACGGAGTTTCACCGCGCGCAACGTGACACGGTGACGGCGCTGCGGTCTATTGATGAAAACGATGGCCGTGAATGAGGTGTGATTAGCCAACCCTTGATGAGATTTGACACGAAACCACATACCGCGCGGGTTGTTAGGCCCCCAGAGTAGGCAGTAGTCCCCTTGTAGTTCCTCGGCTGGGCGCTCCAGTCAAGCGTGCTCCATCATCATCCTGCCCTCGTCCCGCAGCCCCTCGAGAAAAGCTACGAATTTCTGCTAGCTACGGGTCCAAACTTCGATGTAGCTAGCTGCTGCCCTCGTTACACACTGTGCATTCCTCAGCACGTGGCCCTTTGGTTCAGTAGACACGCGTCTATCAAACTCTTCATGCAGGAGCAGCGAGGCAGCAGATTGAGAACTCCGTGAGACGTTTCTTTGTGTAAGACCCCAGAAAACCAAACCAAGACAACCCAACCAACACGCCTCCGGGGCGGCACAACAAGAACCCAAATACAACCGTAGATCTGGGAGATGTTCCGAATTCTTCCGTGCTCAATAATCTGCAGTTTATTCGGTCTTCGACAACAGACTTTTATTATATTGCGGCACGTTTGTGTGTAAGCAAAGCAGAGAAAAATGGTAGACAAATGTGTTGGGATGTAGAGCTCGAGGCTCTAATCTGTTGGGATGTAACCTTGTGATAGGTGTATCCCTGGATGTGGCACTGTGTAAGTGTGCAGAGGCCCACAGAGTGACTGTAAAGTACACTTGTGTTGTAGACCAGATTGATGGTTTGAATTGGCGCTTATGTGGCCGAAAGGTAAGGAAGAGAAGAGGAGTCCTGGGACTCGCAAGAGTCTTGAAGGAGTTGGAAGAGGCCAAGGGTCTTGGAAGAAGAGAGAAAGTAAGGAGAGTGATCGAGAGGGGGCGAGTACCACAGGGGGCGAGCCTCCAAGCTATCACGAAAAGATGCACACATACGGACTAATGCAACGGACCGGTCGCGGTAACAGTCGGTTAATCCGACCTTTACAACCAATCCAAGAATATCCTACTGGACAATGGTCCGATGTACCATACTCCTACGGTTCAACATATAACCCGTAGGTGTGTATAATCTACCGAAGACTATTCCGGTAATACTCCTCAGGTGCCTACCTACGTGCTGTGTTTCCAACAAAATGTTGCCGATTTATGAAAATAAGGCAACCCACAGCAGCATATATACTCTGCCAGAGGGTTTTGGGAGAGACAGATGACTGTAGAAGTTCGTGAAAGAAATAGTCGGTATGAACATGTGCAGAGGACGAACGTGAAGCGCAGTGAGTTATCTGTCGCACCGTCGGGGACCACTGCCATTGCACACACACGTATCATGGTACATACGCAACTTGCAGATCGAAAATGGAGATCAGATCCATAAGTGAAGGGGTAAGCCCACGCTCGTATGAAACGACGTCCGATGTGGCATGGAACGAAATTGTACGGAACATCCCAGCCAAACAAACACAGCAGGCTGCCGTTGAAGGAATGAAATTTAAACAATTGGCATGCCGATACGCCAGAAGAAGGATTGGAAATGTACTGTAAAGACAAATGAAACCTATATGAGGATGGCGCAAGAATGAAGACGATAAGCCCCAGAGAAGCATGTGCTTATACGAGATAAAAAACCTGAAATAACAAGCAAGCAGCATGAGATAGTCGGCCAGCACGAACCAATCATTCCGAAAGCGCGAAGGGTCCGTACTCAGGATGGCATACCGAAAGTTTAATCGCAGACAGTGTCCGAGGATGAATTGGCGTGTCTGTTGCCGAAGAGACGATAGAAAATATAAAAGATGAACGTGGAATACTCGGTGAGCACGAACTGAACATTCCGAGAGCGCGACGGGTCCAACCTATACTCAAAGTGGCACACCGAAGGCTTACTCGCAAAGACAGAGTGTCCGAGGACGAAGGCGGCGCGCGTGAGAAATGGCGTCGCTGTTGCCTAAGAGACCATAGAAAATTGAAAAGATGAACATGGAATTCTCGGCCAGGACGAACGGAGCATTCCGAAAGCGCAAAGGGTCCAACGTATACGACGATGCACACTATATAACATTTAGGGGGACTTTTCGCCGAAAGTTCCCTCGGGACATTCCGCAGGAAGCGGGACGTCCCGCGGGACATTCCGCGGAATGTACCGCGGCAAGTTTCCGCGTTCCGCGGGACATTCTGCGGAAGGCGGACACTTGCCGCGAAAGGTTCCGAGGGACTTTACAGACTTTCCGCGGAAGTTTTCCGCTTCCCGCGGAATGTTTCGGACTTTCCGCGGGAAGTGCGGAAACTTCCGCGGCACGTGGGCATAGTTACTCGTTCGGGAACCGAATTCGACCGAGTGGGATGCACAATAGTCCCCTAGCAAGTACTCCAACATGCATACGACCGCCGACCCCTCGATCGCACCTGCCCGACGGAGTGCTGATGGGGCCCGCCGCCAGGAGGAACCGGAATATCACTCTGTATGAACCTTTACTTGTAGAAGCCTGGTGAGCCAGTAGTCGAGTCAACAACCCACCTACAACGCCATGTGTCTCCAGAGTGTCACTGAACCTTTTCCCACATTGGATAAACGAATCATCAACAACAGCCGCGGGCCTAGACACCTCATACAACTACCGCCCGGGGTTTCCGTGCCATCGTCTACACAGTAGTAGTAATTCATGTGCGTCCATGCTGTCGTCTCTTTGCGGAAGACTCAACTTGTTGTTGTCCCCCCCTTTATTGGTGCTCTGGTGTACGCCGAGGGATTTATCCTACGTGTGTTTTCGGGCGAGATCAGAGACGTTGAAATAGTTTCTTCGCATACCGGTTGGTATTTTATGGTGTATGGTTTTGTTCGCGACGATGGGACGCTCACAATTTGACCTGCCTGCAGCATTCGTCATTCGTAAAGATTAATCGGAATGAACAACGTAACTGGATTTGGTCGTAATCGCGATCATCATCTGGTAATTTTAGTGCTTGTCCCCGTGTGGTCCGGAGTTTAGGTCCGAGTGGCTTCAACCATCGTCTTACATCTTCCTAGTGCTCTGTTTTGCGCTGGGTGCTTTTCATGGATCCTGATCCTGCGTGTGTTTTCGGTGGGCTGGCAGAGACGTTGAATATTTTGTTTCTCGTACCTGTAGGTATTTAATGGTGTATGTCTTTGTTCGCGACAATGTGACGCTCACAAATGGACCTGCCTGCAGCGTTCTTCGTTAGCAACCATTCATCGGAACGAGTTACGTCACCGGGTTTGCTGGTGATCGCGATCATCATCCGGTCATATTTGATGTCTCCCATGGCCCGGAGTTCAGATCCGAGTGGCTTCAACCGCCGTCCTCCCCCTTCTTGTTGCTTTGTTCTACGCTGGGTGCCTTTTCGTAAATGCTAAGCGTGAAATCGGTGGGCTGACAGGGACGTTCAAAGATATTGTCTTGCGTAACTGTTGGTATTTTATGGCGTATGTCCTTGCTCGCGACGATGGGACACTCACAAACTGACCCGCCTGCAGTGTTCGTCATTGGCAACTATTCATCGGAATGAGTAATGTAACCGGGTTTGCTCGTGATCGCGATCATCATCCGGTCGTTTCGTTATCATTTTGTTACTTGTTCCGTACGCTCCGGAGTTAAGGTCCGAATTGCTTTAACCACCGTCCTCCCCTTCTTGGTGCTATTTTGTACGCTGGGTGCCTTTTGTGGAACATATGCATGAAACCGGTGGGCCGGCAGGGACGTTCAAAGACATTTTCTTCGCGTAACTGTCGGAATTTTATGGTGTATGTCTTTGTTTGCAGTGATGGGACGCTCACAAATTGACCCTCCTGCTGCGTGATCGTTGGTAACCATTCATCGGAATGAGTAACGTCACCGGGATTGCTCGTGATCGCGATCATCATCCGGTCAAGTTTGCACTGGTCCCGTATGGTCCGGAGTTCAGGTCCGAATGAGTTTAACCACTGTTCTACCCTTTCTCGGTGCTCTGGTCTACGCCGAGTGATTTTCATGGATCCTGCGAATGTTATCGGTGGGCTGGCACAGACGTAACAGGTTTTCTTCGCGTACCTGTAGGTTTTTGTTGTGTATGTATTTGTTCCCGAGGATAGGACGCTCACAAACTGACCTGCCCGCATATTGTCGAGAATGGGTTACGATGGTACCAGCATAGCGACCGTTCGTCGCGGTGGTTCTCGGTATACTACCCGTCGTTTGAGTGTGCTGCGTCTAAAGCGTGCGTTTGGAGCAAAACACGCACGTTGGTTTCGGTTCGTGGGCATTCGAGTGACTGAACACTATCGCCTTTCCCCCTTTGTGTTACGACACAATTGAGAGCGCTTTGCACAGATCTGGTGTGTTTGTTCGGGGTGCGTGTGGTATATAGTGTAAGGAACGTTTCGTGGCGCGCATGTTGCCGGTCACTTCCCTCTGTTCATTTTCATTTTCGCTTTGCGCCTGCCGGACGCTACTGGCGCACGTACCTGGAGGTCGACGAGTATGGGTTTGGGTAGCAGTTGAATCGCAGTCCGCTGCCTGGTTCATGTCGGCTTGTCGGTCCGTCCTTGGGAGTGTGCCTCATGCATGGTTTCCATGTCTCGTGGAAGACACAGTATATTTTCTCTATTCATATATGTCCGAGTAGACTATTCGGCCCCCCTTTGCACTATCAGAAAAATCGCGATTTCCTTGATCTGATGTGTAATTCTTCGGTGTGCTGGGTTACGTCATCCGGGGACACGGGTAATGAACATTGCCGTCAACCTCGTCGCAGTACCCGTTTTCCTATGTATTTTCTACCAGGACGCCTTGGTCCCCCTACGGATGCCCTCTGGCGGTGTCCATATTTCGCTTCAAATGCAGCGATGCAATCATCAACATGCCTATTTGATTTAGGTTGTGACTTGTGGTGGAATTTCTCCCATTTTTGTCCCCAGCTCGGCCTCGGGGTAATGCACAATTCTCAGCCTGGCCTGGTGAACATCAATCGTTCACCCGAAAATGGCAACAGCTCATTCATAAATTAAACCGCCTTGCCTCAAGTAGTGGCGTACAAGGTCCATTGTTAGGCGGGATTGTTCAAGCATTGGCTCATTGCGCCCGTGCCCTTTGTGTCTGCTTGCAAGTAGGTGGTCAAAATATTAGTAGACACATCGCACCTACAGATATATATGTCATATTTCATACATGTCTTTGGACCCATCTCTTTCTTCGTCGACATGTTTCTCGTTCAGTTGATGCCTTCACGATGTCCGCGGTGGATAGTTTTCGTCCCATCCGAGTTCTCCTTCTTCAGTTCGTAGTGCTTGTTTCACTGTTGCTCTTTGAATCGCAATATTTCGAGGCAGGTACCTGTATGTACTGCGATTTCACCTTGTCAGCGGTGTCAAATTAAACCTTCCTAACCCTGGCGACCCCTAGCGAAACCGACAGACATCTTCAGACACGTACACTATGTTGACGACTTTTTTTCCGATGTCGTGAAGCATCCACCAAGCCATGGGGACGCCTCAACAGTGAAAACAAATCTTAACTTCGCCAACTGCTCGATTTGTAATGTGTTGTGTTCAATAAGAGTTCTTGCAGTGCGCGTTTTCGAACACGGTGGCGAGGTGTCCGTTTCTTTCTGTTCGTCTCCGCATTTAACAGTCACCTTCTCGCCACCATAGCCACTGGGGGACTGGAGGCCAGCTACCATATCTACATCATGAAACGCCACCCGCACCTACAAGTTGTCCAGCGGAGTTTAAGTATCTAGGGTACGGCGGCCGCCCGCCGATTAGGCGGGACAGCCACCTGGCGACACAATCACCTCGCACATTAGTTGGGAACGACAAGCGAATATATGATGTACGAAAAAGAGAGGGTGTGTCGAAAATAAGAATATGTTTGGAGTGTAGATAGGTGAAATATGCAAGATCGGGACGGCAAAGAAAGTGATGAACGAAAAAAGAAAATGCGTGTGATGGTTATGATAGTGGGAAATAGTGGTTGAGATTAGCATCGACGACGATGCCCGGGCGATCAATATTACCTAAAAATGAAAAGAACTGGGATTCCGTGAGGTGGCGGAAAGGAGGAGGCAAAGCTGGGTGTCATGAAGCCTTGGTTACACATTGATAGTAACTCTTTAGGACTAACCGATGTTGAACGTAGCAAGGCTAGGTTCTTCACGCGAGCAAGGCTAGGTTGCTCACCCCACATCTACCCTAGCCCTAACCCTAACCCTCACCCTCACCCACGGGCAAAGCACGGCCTAGCGGCCGCGAACTGGGCGGCACGCGGCTGCGCCGCGTGCTCGGAATGCGGAACGGGGAGAGGGTGCTGGAGAGGAATCGGCCGCCAGAAGCAACGCCGAACAACGCCCGACCAATCAGAACGCGTTAGTCCTAAATATCAATATCAATGTGTAAACACTACTCGTGTCATGTATTGGACACAGTATAGCTCAATACTGTGTGTAGTAGCAGGTATGACTTGGTTGAAGGAAAAAAGAAGTGCACATACTATATAGCGGTGCGAAAGAGCAACGCAATGTATACAATGGGCGCACAACAAGGGAGCAACACAACAGGCACTAGTATGGGGAAATGAGATAATGTTAAAACAGCTAAAAAGGAAAGCGCTCATACAAAGTAGACTTCTCTCGCCTTTCGTAGCTGAGTACAGTTCGTGCGTAGACCGTATTCCTCGGGGCTGGGAACAGTGTGGGCAAGGTGGGAGGGGCAGGGCGCTTACCTGGATCACGTGTCTCTCCCATGATGGTCTCCACTCTCGTACGGTATCTGGCAAGCAATGTAGCAGCTTGCTGACGACCGTCGTGCCGAATTCGACCGTCATTTACTCACCAACGGCCCACACGGTAATCACCCGTTCGCTCATGTTAACATGCATAGTGAGGCATGTGATAGACATGTTGTTAGCGGGTTGACGGGTGATATATGCACTTTAACGGGCTTTATTAACTTTCATCCACATTGGGGGTGTATAATAAACACCGGTGGTTGTTGACAACGTTCGTGAGAACGTGTCGCGAAGGGACAAGTTGAAGCTGTCCTCTTCTTCGTAGATGCGGCATATCCGCCGCCTCTTCGATCACTCTAAAGGGCAAACAGGGAAGTGTTCGATACTTCGATTCCTGAATATAGCCCCCAGACCCCAGCGCCGTAACCATCGAACAGTCACGGCCCATTATAGTATTTTGTGTAGATTCTGCGCGCAGCCGCCATAACAATAAATGGAGTAAGCTTAACAAGACGAAATATTTATGCTGGGCACGGTACACACCGGGCCCGGGGATAAGAAACATCAAAATCGGGTCGAGCCTCAATTTCTTATTATCTCGGGCAGAAGGACCAGCCGAAGTCAGCCCAATTTCTTCAAATGGATTTCTTATTCCTTTGGGCTATCGCATCCTGCTGATTCTCGTAGGATATTGTTTTCTTATTTCTGGCGAAGAAACCAACACACCACCAGTACAGCAGCAGCGGCTGGTGGGAATAGGGCAGCCGGCCGCGGCGCTGGGGCGCGGGTGGCGCCGCGAAAATGACCTCTTATCCCCCCTACCAAAACATAGTACATGAGCCAGGTAGGGGGAGTGAGCATGGCAGCAGGAGCATCAGTGGGACGTTTCTTACTGGACACGGACGCTCTCCCAGCAACTTGTTTGTTACATCTTCTATCTGGAGGGTATCACACGATCAGGTTTCTTATTGGGGCGTTTGTTATGTTGTGGCCGAGATTGAGCCGAGTTTCGTAGCCCTGTTTTCTTATTATTGGTGGAAGTTAAGCCATTTTTCTTAACATAATTGTTCTTAATTGCGGGCCCGTTCTGTATGTCAATACACGCATACAGATGACGGCCAAAAATAGTGAAGTTTACTTTCCGGTCGAAGAAGGATCCTCCCCTGCTCGTCGTCTACGCGTCAGGTCATTCCGTGTGCCCTAACGATATCTATGATTGTTGACGTCACCGTTTCTCGATTCGGATGAGCTCGTCGGTGATGTGGATATCGCCGCGGTGCACCTCTTACTGTAGTTACGGCTTGCGCCGGAACTACGATCGTTTCCCGAGACCCACTGATGATGCGGCGCAACAGCTGATTGGTTGATTGGTTGATTAATGATGTTCAATTGGCAGCACGTGGTGTCATGCAACCTGCAAGAGGAAGTGGCATCCCATCCCTAATCCAACTTGTAGCGACGGTGTGCTGGTGACGCGTGTAGACAGAGTGCTAGATCGTATGGTCAAACTACAGGGAGGGATGATACAGAGCCCAGGAAATATGGGCGAAGGGTTGGCCATGTGAAGTCTTTACGGACGTGCCCCACCGTCATCTCGCCAACAAGGGGGACGGAGGAATTCGCATTGTGCTGTACGGGCAATGGTCTCGACATGTGTGAATTTCGTCCGCCAATAAGCCGTATTGGATGATTCAGGTCGAAAGAACACAAGAAAAATGTCGAATTTTGGCCGAAAAAAAGCTAAAAGCATACAAATAACAAGTAACCAGGGGGGACGATTGCCCCCCCGCCCCCCAATGGGGCGGGCGGCCAGCATGTGTGGGATGGATGCGACGGTTCGACAAACAGAGAAAGTAGACGCCATTATGACATCGCTTCGGAAACAGTGTACTCGAAGTCGGCTTAGTTAGGTAGACGATGTGAGGTCGATACGTCCGTCCGTCGGTTGCGTACATCGGTGTTCTGCAAAATATAATGAAAACCAAAGGGCTTTTCGTGGAATGGTCGATGTCCGATCACAAAACGTGAATAGGACGGAAGACGGGGGTGGGGAATACTTTGAGAAGGGAATGGGGAAAAAAGAGACGACGCCGTATGAAAAGGTAGGGGGCCGTTGTCACCGGTGGCCCTGTGTGCGTGGATGAAATTTGCGGCGGTGTCGTATTATAGCCGTCCGTGCGAGTGGTGGTTGTGGCGGGCGAGATGGCGGACGTGGCGAATCCGTGTAATCACAGAGGATTGTGAAGAAGTAAATCGCCCCGCCACCAGCCGGTCGGGATCCGGTTACCCTATGGAAGACTTCTCTTGCCTAGCAAGCAAGAAGCCTCGAAAGGGGGGAGTAATGTGGAGGCCACCTTCACAAAGAAAGGTACTACAGCATCTCCCCAACGTCTGTCAAGGACGCGTCCTTCTTTTCACAGTTAGTTGGGAAATCCGGGAATATGAGGAAGGCCGGCTGTTGTATAAGACGCTTAGAAATCGATTCCTTGCATAACATCCATTTTATCATGCTCGGACGGGATAGATAGGCGGTCAAAGGAAAATTATCAAATGTAGGGGTTGATACACCTTCCGTGAGCAAATTGACTCCGATACTGATCTCCCGAGAAAATGGTTCGTATGCATAAGGAAGTGTGTGTGTCGTAGTTTCTCTCGTACGCGCCAACATATATACTCCTACTGTAGTACATAGTTGTCCTTGCATGTGTTTTTGATGTGTTTTTGGTGACACAAGCTACGTGTACAACCACATATTCAAGTATCTTGAGCAGTTCTTTGGTGTTGACCGGGACCCAACATTCAAGGTGGCAACAATGAGCAAGTTGGACGGGCAATAACGAAGGGACGACAATCTTTTATTCAGCAAATCGATGTATTTTCGGGACAAAAATGTGTTTTGAGCGGAATCGAACTCATGACCTTGTGTGTAAGAAGTCTTAGAGGGAAACTCTGTCTCTACCTCAATATTGTCTGAACCGGCCTTCCTCATATTTCCGAGCAGAGGGAGTACTGTTTTATATTTTATGTCTTAGTTACAACAGCGATACATACGAGCATTCGCTAGTCCACAGCACGCCGAAGTGTTGCAGTTGTCCTATACGTTAATGGACGCACAAAAAAAACACATTGATACCAAGCGATCAAACCTATCTGCCTATCGTTCTCTTGTACTAGCGTACAACACTACCACTCACTCCTCCACTTTCTACTTAGACGCTTTTGCCCTTTTCCTTTCTCAGGACCCCACCCACACCTACACTCACATCTATCTCCGACGGGCAGGGGGAGCAATAAGAATGTGTGGGTGCCTCTTGTACGTGCAGAGGTTAGTCCACCCATCACCAATCAATGCTATCAAGTTCGTGTTGATTCAGATTTTTTCCATCACCAATCAACGCTTGCTGTCTTGGTGCTGTTTCGGGATTTTTTGTCCGATGATGGTTAAAATGGTCACAGCGGTAGAAACACATACGTGTTCGTCGCATGCCACAGGTTGACGAATGGTCGCGTGTCATCGTTGAGCGCAGAGTCACTGCCCGGTACAGCAACAATGTTCACCAGTATCTGGATGATGATGTAGAGTCTACAGCAGGAACACCTTGTGAATGATGAGATGGCCGATTGAGAACCAAACGTGAATCCGCGAAACACCACCACAAACAACGAAACACGTTCATCACTGCGTGTGCATGCGCTAAGGCTTGCCTACGGCAGCAGTGTTTCACTTGGCCCGGTGGCGTCGCAATGCCCTTCGCCCGATCGGAGGAGGTATATCTCATGCAGCCGACGTCGCAAAGATACGTCATAGTTTTCTGTCTTACCCACGTATCGCGCAATCGGTGTGGGTAGCAGCAAGCACAGGAGACACACATCATCATATATATTCGGTGTTCTCTAGTTCGGTAGCAGCAGCAGACGCATGCCACGGTTGGCGCAAGGCCGCATGTCCTTGTTGAGCGCGAAACAGGCCTTGTTGGAGAACATCACTGCACGCCACAGCAGAAATGTTAAGCAGTAGTGTCTTGATGATGTACGGAGGTCTACGGCCGTACAATAGAACACTCTGTGATTGATGATGGCCGATTTTGAATCTGAAACAACACCAAACAAAACATGTTCAACACAACATGTTCAACACTGCGGGTGCATGCGCTCGGACTTGTCTACAGCAGCAGTGTTCCACTTGGCCCGGTGGCGTCGCATTGAAGTACCCTTCCCCCGGTCGCCGAAGGCATCTCGTGCAACCGATGTCGCCAAGACACGCTTATGTTCGGTCTTGCCCACGTCCACAAAAACCAAATCGAGCTACGTTATTCATTTTTTTCCCCATACTATTCGACAAAAACCAAATCGAGCTACGTTATTTATTTTTTTCCCCATACTATTCGTAAGAAATGTGTCACGACACCACCGCCATCCTGTTATTATATACTTCAAGTATAAAGTATAAAACATCATAATACGCGCCGTAAGCTCATTTACGATATGATAATGTATCATCATTTGAAACAAAGTTTAAACCATGAACACCCCCCTTGCCTCATCATCTTATCAGTCGAGGTCCATTTGGTACGTGGACGTTTACTGCAACAATACTCCTGTGATGCAGCGTATTTGTTCTAACTGGAGTATGCGCCTCCCTCTACCAGTCTGGCAAGATATGAGGCATAACGGTTCCGTAGCCCGGTCTGTCTAATCAAGCAAAGTTTGGAAGGTCCCTCGGGACAATCCGCGGAAAGTTTCCGCTTCCCGCGGAAGTTTCCGCTGAAAGAACATCAAATAATGTGGCTGACCCGATGGCGTACCGAAAGGTTACTCGCAAAGACAGTGTCCGAAGACGAAAGCCAAGCTGCGCGTGTGTGAAAAATGGCGTGGCTGTTGCGGGCGAGACGACAGAAATGAAGGAGGGTGGAAGCAGGTGACGCGCTCCGCGGAGGAAACGGAAACAACAGGAAAGCAGCCAGGCAACAAAGATACGCACGTGCAATGTAGAGACCAAAACATAACAAAACCTACTTATAAGTTTACCATGTATTCTTTTTTTTGTCGGGGATATGCATCATTGCTTGATACTTGCGTACTACAGTAGTACCAGTAGCATCATAAGTCACGCATTTCCCTCTGTAGTCGATTGGAGCAACATAACAAGACGTCTGTGTCTGTCTGTGTGATGCGTATGCGCAAATTAAATACACTTTCATGTGTTCTACGCGTAAAGTGTAGCCTAGGGATGATAGGTTGAGAGCTGAGGACACTTGCGTGTAGAGCAGGGAGACTCTGCATACGTCAGAGAGATTGTCGGAATTTTTGCGGTGAAACGTTTGGGTTGTCCGAACAGACCTCGAGAGACCAGTACATCGAGTAGATCTCGGGAGAATCCTGCTTTGACGGTTTGTGTGATTTTGTTTCTTGTTTTCGAAATGAAACACAAGCGTGCTATCCCCCCTTGTGGTCACTCCACTTAAGCACCATCAAAACCTGACGCGGGAGTCAGTCAATAATCGGACATCTTCCTTTGTTTCTTCGTTCCGAGGCACTAATCAAGTTGCACCCGGACTCGAAGTGTAACCTCTGCGTAGGCTGCTGCACAACCACAGCCTACGAAGTGACCGCAGTACACAGCACACACCCGCTGCTGCCGAGACGCTTATCCCCGAGAGATTATGAGCCTCGAATAAACGCGTACACATCGAGCTGTGGACAAGACAACGAGTTCAGCTACCGGACCTCCTAGCTTCACCATGCTTCTTCTGTGCTTCAACTATTGAGAAGATACAACGGGAAACGATTCAGCTTTCGGTTTAGCTTTCATCAAGACGATACGAAGTCGAGCCAAGGCGAACGAGCTCCGACTGAGGGAGACAAGCAAGCGACATACGGTCTCACACACTCAAGACAGGGCCTTCACACAGTGGGAGGAGCTCCTTTAGTGCGGTAATCACCAAGACGTTCGCTGAAAAAAAAAGGCTCATAAACAGAGCAGATAACTGCTCTATCACCAGCAGGGACGGTCCACCCGTAGTCCTATACACTCGTACGCAAGGGGAGGTAAACAGGAGCGGGGCCGGGAAAGGTGACATACAACCGTTATCCTTTTGAGCAGGAGCGGGATCGAGACGGTCTGCACCGGAGCCCAATACACCCGATCGTAAGGAGAGGGTTAAATAGGAGCGGGGCCGCGAAAGGACGACCTACAACCGCAATCCTTTTGAGCAGGAGCGGGGTCGGGAAGCCTCGGGTTCACACCACGAGCAAACAACTCCCACGACAGGAGGGACTGCCGCGACAGACCGCAGTGAACATCGGCATCGTTCTGTACATCATACGGCAACAGGAGCGCATCGCGATAGAAACGACAACAATAATAGGATGGGTGAATATTTCTATCGCGATGATAGGACCACCTCTCCACCATTTCATTTCGTGGGCAGACTCATACAGTTAGCGTCCGCAGTTAACCCTTTCGTGACTGGGTTATTTCTGGATCTTCCGCGTTTTTTTTTGTTCTGCCGGGACCGAATAGACCGATGAGTCATGAGACACACACACACGACACCCGCACTTGAACGTTTGCACGTTTGTTTGCGCACCAACAGGTTCCCACATGGGTCAACCGCACGCACCCCATGGTGCCACAAAGGTTTAGTGCCCAACAGCAGCGTAACCCTCACGTGAAGAATGTGATGAGTGACCGATAACTACACTGACTGCTGTACTGCTGTATGTAGGTGCTGTCGGAAACCGGAGGAGAGAGAGAGGAGAGGGCGCCGTATTTCTTTACCCCAAACACGATTACATGGTGATAGTCTACATGGATACAGCAGCAGCAGTAGAGATACATCGCATGCACAGCAGTTCTACCCCGCCGCCGATGCAGCACACTGGCGCAAGGCATGGCACCGCCTCCAATGCCACTTGGTTGGGTGGTAAATCCAGCGGAGACAAGAAGCACACACGCACGCGGTTTTGTTTGTTGGATGCATGCATGCGAAACGAAATGAAAAAGCACCAGCAGCAGCAGCAGCAGCCCGCCGCAGCAGCAGCAGCAAGCACGAGCCGCGCGAGAGATAAACTATGCCTTGTGGTGGCCGGTTGGTTGAAGACGGACAAGGAATACACTCGAACACACACTCGCGCAGGAGAACTCGGGGAGAGGCCTCGTAAGCTTGGCCTTCAGTTCTGCAACCACATTCCGAAGGCAAGGAAGAAGGCACACAAGTCAACAGCGAGAGCATGCTTTATCGTGCCAGATAAAGACAGGTTTTATCATGCCTCCTATCGTGCCTGTAGTCACGAAAACCCTCTCAAAAACGCGAAGGCACGGGGGCGGGTGTCTCTTTTTGACACTTTGTCACTCCGCCACAGCCTGCCAGCACAACAGCAGCAACAACAGCAGTACAGCAGTACCAACATCACCACCATGGACCCAGAGGACATCGCTCAGTTCTGGGAGGCCAAAGCGGCTGAGTGGGACCCAGTGAATGCTCCCCTAGTTGTGTGGGACGAGCTGGTTCTCATCGCGGACACAACACCCCAGCTCCTGCCCGAGGCGACATCTGCTGCAGCCAGGGCGGTTGGGAAGCGGTTCTGCTGCCACGGGGACAACGAGCCCCAGCCCCTCCCAGACATAAGGGACCTGGCAGCAAGGAGGACCGCAGCTCAGCAGCACCCCGGACTCTGCGGGTACCACCACTCCCGCTGGATCGGGGATGTAGATTTCGCAAAGGCAGCCGAGAGGAGCTCGGGGGGGCAGGTCACAGCGAAGCGTCTGAGGAATCAAGTAAGTATAGTACAATTGATATTTGGCAACCCCACAAATGATGGGCTGCTGACCCAGATCGGTTGTGCACCTGCTGTGCGCGTTGCACCTCGTGTATTATAGGTGTGCTTCACGTTCAGCTTTGTTTGACATGGTGGCTTGTAAGAGTGCTACAACAGTACACTAGGCCCACAAACTTCAACCTGGACTAACGTGCGTGTGTTTTTCGAGCCTGCGGATCAATGCAGCTGCCAGACAGATCATATCACCACACGAAGTAGACAGGAAAGAGGGATGAGAGACCTGAAAGACGCGTTTACAGCAACCCTATCCCTATGAACCTCCGCAATGCTCAGCAAATGCTCTGGAAAGACAAGCGGCGCCCAGCGCGTCGACTCCCCTTTTGAGACAGATATGGTGTTATCTTCCGTATCAGTTAGGTTGGAGACTCTCCCATTTCGTACGAATAGGCTGGCAGCCCGCAGCTTTGTACTCCCCGCATTAGACAGTAGTAGGGGTAACGATGTACTGGGGAGGCCGAGCATAATTTTCTGTCTTGTCCGAAGTTAGGTTTTGTAATCCGAACGGGCGGTTAGTAGTCCGAACGGAGAAAAAGACGCACGCGCCGCCCCATTGCGTGAACGTCTGTCTCTCACAGATACTGCATGCCACGTAACGTTTGTTGGCTCTCCATTTTCCCACGAAAGACTGGAGTGCACGCTCTAAAAAAACAAGCCTACGTCGTCGTTTTTTCCCCCGCAACGTGCAGGCTTCGTTCGACGTGAGCACCCGCCTCAACGCGAGGGGTCGTGGCGTTCAAATCACGAGGAGGGACTGCTTCACGCAGGCGTGCCGCGCGGTGTGGCCGGGAGACGAAGCCATACCAGCGGCCATTGCGGAGGCATTGTCGTGATTCTCGAGCGCGTGTTTTAGGCTGATCATGGAGCCTGAGGGGGTGGGGTGGGGGGGTGGAGAGGGTTTCGTACTTACAAGAGTTTCGAGCAGACCCTCAAGGTTTGCGCTTGGCTAGTTTGCAGGGCGTCGTGCCCCCGCATGACTTTGAGTTCGCTGGGTTTGTCGTTCAATTCGCTGGGGTTATTTGGAGAAAGAGTGCTGCAAGGCACAACTCGGTGGAACAACCGATGGTGCAATGGTGTGATCTGAAAATTCCGTATGTTTCGTCGCATGTTGCAGGCGCACTCGCCGGGAGATGTGTATTGCATTTTTCGCAGAGATCAGCGCCTTGGTTTCGAGATGAAGAAATGGAATAAACATGGAACAAATGATCTTGCAAGTATTCACGACTTGATCGCATGAAGGTCTCCGGAATGTCTGTCATTGGCACACGGTTGGATTCCGATGCCGTTTGCGGTCTCTGAACTACTGGTGAGCACCACCGGCACGTGGTGTGTATGACGTTGTCGCACGAAAGGACTAGACTACACCGCACGCAGTGAAAAAACTAAAGTGCCAGGAAAACGTTGTTTATCTAGATGCCGAAGACTTCTTTCGATTTTATCTGCAAACCTTGGTATCTGCAAACCTTGTACACTTCGTACTCCATTCCTTGTCTACGTGCGAACATGTCTGTCGACCAAAGCACGGGATACCGACGCCAAACCTAAGGCTCTTGCCACATAGGTTTCGGGTTAAAAACGACACACAACGAGCGATACACGAGCCGTGGCTAATCGCAACAACACTGACAGTAGTCACAAGCGAATGGGGGCTAAAGGGGGGGGGGCTAAAAACTCACTACCGCAGGTGACACCGCCGGCGCCCACCAACAGTTGCCCGACAAGCACTCTTCACCGCATATCCCGGAGGACGCTTCAGACTCTAAAGACACACGCTTTCAGAAATAGCGCGGAATAAAAGACCTACAATATTGTGATTCAGTAACTTGCACTTTATCTCGCAAGGATGAAAACGATCGTACTTCGACCGCTACATGATACAGATGGGTGGTAAACAAGTACACAACACAAACGCCCCACACTATAATACCACTGCTATCGGGAAGACACAACAGGTAAACGACGGAGTAAAACATTTTCATGACGGACGGGAAGATGATGCGCTACGATCAGTCTGCCTGCCAAAAAATATGTCAAGGGACCCTTACACGAGTCGATCCCTGTTTCCTCCGCCCGAAACACTCGCAACAACAACAAAAAACGGTCACGAGCACCAGTTCATATCCTTCCGTGTCCTTTTTCCGAACTTCGAGGCCTCCCGTTCAGCCCGTGCGGCCCTAGCGTGCCTCGCCGGGTTCTCGAAGCATCCCTTGCACATCAAAACCCCCCCGCCCCCCTCCCGCCCTGCACCGCAGAACGCCTCGCAGGCACACCCTTTTCTTGTCGTTTTCTTGCATCCGGGGTACATGCACTTGCGTTTTGTCTTAATGTGAACGCTCCCCCAAACGTCCTTCGGGGGGTTCCGTATCTTTGACCTGTCTCCCCCCCTTGTTGAGGCTACCAACACCGCACCTCCCCATGAGCTCCGTCGACATCTGTTCGTCCCAGTCCGACCTCTCAAGATTGGCCAACCTGCGGAGCTCCTTCACCACTCCCTCCAACTCCATCGACGACTCAAGGTCTAGGTCTCCTCTCTCGAGCCTCTCCTTCGCTTCACCGTCCCAGAAGGCTACCAAAGCCTTGAACATCACGAAAATGTTGGTGAACGTCTGCTCAATCTTGGCCTCCATCACTCGCCGCCAGTAGTTCGTGCACGCCTTGTGGTCATGGGCGTGGGAACCATTCTGTTGGTCGGCCGTATCTACTCCCCCCATGTTGGCCACGTAATCCTTACGCATCCACGGCTGCTGTAGCTCCATGGGTTTCCCCTTCTGCCCAGCTTTTGCGCAGGCTGGACACGCACGAAAAGGGGCAGGCAGGCGGGGGGCAGGCGGAACACATGGGTCAGGCACCACACTTGCGGCTGCGGCGACGACGAACTGGATGGAGGTCGTCGGACGTAGCAACCTATTTTTACCCCGGCGTAGCATCAGCCCCTGTCAACACTACAATGCTCAAGCCCCAAGCACGTTCCCGGTCGGTGAGAACAGCCTGTGTGACGAACCGAATACTAAAGGCATGAACCCGAGCCGCTGCATTTTGGCAACACCAAACTTTGAACTCCATCAACCTTTGCACGAACCAGTTTGACCGACATGCTACTCGAGCGAGGCATCCGACATGAAGACGCAGAAATAAAAACATGAATCTGGTCAACAACAACAAAAAAGGTCACCTGTAAGGTAGAGGTGCGAAATGGTCGTCGCCGCCGTCGTCGTCTTCCTTCTTGGGCTGGCCGATGGCGGCGCGAGGTTGCGCGAGGTGGATGGTGCTGCACAGGATGATATCCTTCGAGTCGAGCCACTGCACGAATGCGACATTGCCGGCGTGGGCAAAGTGCATGTCTCCCCGCTTGACGGGGATGCGATCGAGGCTCTGCAAGAAAGGGATCGCGCCAGCGGTTCGGTTAACCCGGCACGTACCCACCGCGAAGATGTCGTGGGCCGCAAGACACTCGAACAGTGTCGGGCTTGTGAAGTAGTTGTCCATTGCGATGTGCACGCCAGAGCCGTCGATTTTGTCACCGAACTCCTTGCAGGCGTCGAGCAGGACATGTAGAACGTGCCGAGTGGTCCGTCCCAGAGGGCAGTCAGACCACTTCCTCAGCTTGGGATCCCCCGAAAATCCACCCTCGACGCTGCTGACGAAACAGTACCCCGCGACGTCGCAGATCGCGAGCATCTTCACGCCTGCATTGGAACAACGTGAATAGGGAAAAATGGTGGAGCGAATTAACAAGGCGGCGCAGCAGTCAATCGTGCCCGTTTGCACTCTATTCGAGTTTGCCGCTTGAAACTCGTGGACAGTCATTGACGGTTCCAGCTCCGCCATTTTCGGCACCGCCGAGCTCTGTGTAGCAATCGAGCTTTGGATTATGCCCACGGGCATGATTTCTTCATGTGACCTAAACGCCAAATGTTCCTTGCTCCTATTTTTCCAGTAGAGGGAGAGGGGGGGGGGGTCAACTCCACAAAGCAAAAATGACAACTCCACCACATGGTGGCCCTTGAAAATCGAATACTATACAAGGTCTTCGCCCATGTCCCCAGCCGCCGAGCCCTCACACCGCAAGGCCGTCACAAGGAAAACACACATTCGGCAGGAATCGTCCATACAACACGAAACACAAACCGCGTACCGTGGGTGATGGGCTTCTTGGGCTGGTGTCTCATGAGGAAGTGCGCGTACCTCGACACAGTCTTCACCATCTGCTCGTCGTAGCACAGCCACTGGTTGAAGTCCATGTTTTCCGTCCACGCGGTGTTCAAGATGTCTTCGAGCTCTCTGCCGGTGAAGCGACGTCAAGATTAGCACGGAGGTGTGGCGTTGGTTAATCTGTTGTAGAACATTCGTGGGACACGAACGGACATACGAATGCTCGCCTATTGATTACACACACCAACCACGCTAGTCCGTAGCTATGATCATCCCAACCGTACGCTACTGTAGTGGTCACGTGTAGTATTCCACGGGGAGGGCGGGTGGTGTACAACTGTACGCTACTGTAGTGGTCACGTGTAGTATTCCACGGGGAGGGCGGGTGGTGTAGGGCAACGACAGGTACAACGACATGAACCCTTTGGATTTGGATTCTAGGGTACTCGCCGGCTTGGAGGCCGTTTTATTTCACCACATGAAAAAATGGAGGAGCGTGGTCCAACAGTCAGAACGCTCGAAGTCTCCGACGGGTAAAACTCACCTGATGTGCCACTTCGAATCGAAGTCCGGGTTAGGGGTGTTGTCCTCGTCCAACAATCGAGGAGGAGCGTTGCCGTCCGAGCAGTGGATGAAACGGCAGTACAACAGCTCGAACAAGTCACGCGGCATGCACGCCCTCACTAGAGGATAGTCGTCGTGCAACGATCTACTCCAGTGCTTCCTCATGCGCGTTTTCTTGGTGAGCCCCATCGTGATCGTGATGCCCAGCATGCCGTAGATGTGCTTGCGCTCGAATGCGGGTTCCGGCAGGGTGACCCTGCCTAGAGTTCTCGTCTTCTTCATCTGATGCTCCTTGCGCTTCTCCGTAGCTCCGGGGGGTGGTGGTGTGGTGCAAAGGTTCACGTACTTGTTGGTCTGGAAAAGTATCACGTTTCGCGCGGAAGAGGTCAGGGACAACAAGACGGAGCGAAGATTAGCATATTCGCCCTAGAGGTCGCGCCGAGGTGTCGTATATATACACAATGATTGTTCATGCAAGCCGTGGCAGCACAGACATGTTTGATTAAATTAATCCGCATACGCCTTCCGCGGGTGTCTTGGAACGTAAGCAATACCGCAAGGGGCCACAACAGACTGTGTTCTCAGGCATCTACCTAGTACCCGCTTTCAATTGTTGGGTTGGTCGGGTGGATATCGGTAATCAAATTACAACATACATAACAGGGATCCCGCGCGCTGGATAGGGGGGGGGGAGGGTGCTTCTCTACAGGGAGTACATTCCGCGGTATTGCATCCGCCCTTGCAAACCACCCCATGCACGATACGCTGGTACGTAGCACGTCAGGAGGGAAGTATGCATGAACACCGCATAAACCCCCGTGTGTTTGACAATCTTGATGAGCTGTGATCTACATTCGGCCAGTATGATTAGGCGACCAAGGCATGCAGACGACATCATGCAGTGTAAACACCAACAAAGGGCATACAATTCATCCCGCCCCCCCCCCTCCCCCCCTTCCCGCGGAACTACTTTCAAGTCCGACGCATAACGGCTCGGTCTCTTACTTGCGTGCAACCCCCCTAGTGAGTTGTTCGAGTGCAACTTAATAAGGAATGCGACCACACGAAAACACCAATGCTCACCTTTTGCACGAAAAGATCTACTGCCTTGTCGGGGAACATCATGTTGAAGCACGTCTTCATCAAACCACTCAGCGGGAACTCTCCGTTCTCGTCGCGGCCGCCCATGAAGGTATCGAGAGAGGGCAACTTCGATCGCGCGGACGCCGACAGCGAAGCAGCGCTGACCGCTTGCCGCCGGGTTCTCTTCTTGTGGTCCGTCGTTCCCGCAAAGTCAGGAATGCCGCGGTCAGTCCACGCCACCTCCGGGGCCTCCTCCGCCTCAGCGTTCAACTCCTCCTGCTCCTGCTGCTGCTGCTTCTCTAGCTCCTCTCTCTCTTGTCGCTCCTCCTCCTCCACCTCCTGCCACGGCCGAAGCTGTTTTTTTTTTCCTTTTCTGCCGCTTTCTTGAGCCTCTCCTTCTCCCTGTCGCGTATGGCCTTGAGCTGGGTTGAGCACGTCGTCGGCAAACAGCGGAAACAGAGCGGCAGGTGTGTCAATTCATACCCTGCCGTGTTGTGTTCAATCATCCGAAAAAAAATAAAGTCGTACGAGGCGACGGTGTCACTAACACCTACGAATCGAGCGAGCGAGAGATTCACGTGAAACTGACACGGCGATCAAAAGTAACACCATACAGGGCCAGTAGGGTGTTCAGGTCACGCACATGCATTTACATACTCCGAATCGTGAACTCGACATTCGTTGCCCCCCTGCCAACATTGGAAACCACACCCGTGTTGAGCAACAGGAGCCAGGCACGGAGGCGTCAACATGATCATGCAAGCAACCAGGTGCTTTTTACCAACACTTCTAAGATTATTTTTGGTAGAGACTAGCGACCACACGAGGCGAAACAAAGTGCCTACCTAGACACGCGTTTGTTCAGCGTTGATAGGGCACTCTCTACTCGGTATTCCAAGCGAAAAAAAAAACGTAAGAAACTGCTACAGCAGTATTGATTCGCACTATTTATCGGACTCAACTTTTGCACCACCATAAATCGTCGTCTTCTCTTAGGTCCGCCTGTTCGCCTGGAAAATGCCAAGAGAAAAGTCTACACGAACACAAACCCACCTTTAGACCCCGCGCCCTCCTCTTGTTGCTCAGCAAGTACGCCCGCCTGTACTTGAGCTCCTGGATCTTCTTCATGGCGGCCACCACCTTCTTCTCGTTCTGCGACATGCTAGCGAAGGAGCCCTGGGTTCGCTCGTGGTCCCCCCCCCCGATGCTGCCGTCGGAATCATAGTTGGCTTCGTCTACTTGGCCGTTGCTCTTCACCGATTTCCTCCTACCCGTCGGCGTACTCTTGCATTTCTTTGCGGCACCCCTCCCCTCCCCTGGTGCACCCCCCGCCTTGCGCTTCCCCGGCACACCAACCGCCTTGCGCTGCTTCCCCGGTGCACCCCCCGCCTTGTGCCTCTTGCTGTCCCCTGGCTGCCTCTCGGTTGGTCGCTTCACCCCGACCTTACTCCCGATCTTCGCCTTGCTTTTCTTTCCCGCTGCAGCCTTTCCCTCCGCTTGCCGGCTGCTGCTGCTGCTGTTGTTGCTGTTGCTGCCGCTTGGTCTCATGCTGAACTCGGGATCGTCCTCCTCTTCTCCGTCCACCTTTGCGGACCCTGGCGCTTTCTTCCCGGCCGTGGCGCTCGCCGACGGCACCGGCGCCGCCATTCCTAGCGCTTTCTCCTTTGCAACTCTGACGACATCGATGAAGGAAGTATGTACGTTGAGTCCAAGCTGCAGACGGTCGAAGTGGTTGTGCTGTTTATGGCCTGCCTCACCTACACCCTCGCGCGCTGCCCACGGATCGTCGTGTTTCCGATAGAGCAGATGCACCCAGCGATCCCCCTCCTCGTCCATTTTGTCTTTTTTCTCGAACAAGAACATGCCTGCCGTGAGGGCTGCTGAGTACGGCTGAACTGTGCCGTACGTGGGGCTTGGCTCCCACAACATGATGTTCACCCCGTACTCCGACGCCAGAAAAGAGAACCAGGTCACGTCAATCCATTTTGTTGTTGCACTTAGCTGGGCTTTCTCGCGAAACCAACCGACCGTCTTATCCTCCGGCGCCGTCATTTCTTCCACGGCAGCTCCTAAAACATCCGGTATACGCACACTCCGGGCCCGCCCAAGCTGGTCTGGTGAGAGTACAGCTGTCAAGTCCTCAACACCGGATGCGCCAAGAACATGTTCCGTGGCTCGACGGGCGACCACGCTCCTCATGTTCTCTGGGGTGGGGGCGGCCCTTGTTCTACCGAGGCAAACCTGCAGACCCGCGGACATCGCACTAAACCCGCAGTGGCCATCCGGCTTTACGGTATACACACCAGCGCGGTCGGGCAAGACCATAACCCTCCCACCTCTTGTCAATTCTGTGCTGCAAATGATGCGCGACGCAGATCCATCGATGTGCTGATGTACCCGTTGGCCCAACGCAGCCGGCTGGGGAGCTAGCTCCTGTTCCTTGCGAACGTGATACACAGGAACCCCGTCCATAGCGCTCGTGCGAAAAATCGCAACAAGCAGGAGGAAAAACAGCATCATTATCGCGTTTCTGCGTGCTGGACTGAGTTCCACAGCAGCACAGCAGCAGCGCGGGATGCAGGGTGCTGCGGAGCATTGCAACTCCCAGGCTTTCAATTTTCTGTATAGGGGACGTGCTGTTTCTGTCCCCGGTCGTTACTTTGTTTCTTTTCGAGCGGTCTAGTCGTACCGTCGAGCCGTCGTCGACGCAGGTATCCACAGCTCAATTCGGTTCGAAAGTTGTCGCATATAAGAGTTATCGTGCCTGCTAACATGCCCGATTCGGGGGTGTAGTCACGTAAGGGTTAAGGAACGTCAAAATCGGATCGAGCCTCAATCCCTTATTTTTGGGTGGAAGGACCAGCCGAAGTCGTCCATTTTCTCACGAAGGATTTCATATTTTTTTGGACTGTCGCATCCTCCTGATTCTCTTACTTCTTTGAAGTACTTCGCATTTTGTCATTCAGCCTTTTGATATCTGACGGCAATCCACGTCTTCAAGCCCTCAAGAGAGGCGGTGGCGAGTGCCATTAAACCCGTACAGCGGACAACATGTGGTTGTCCACGGTGCGCGGGAGTACCACTCTCTCTCCCTCCTACAAAAAACATACACTCTTCAGCTAGGTAGGGGGGTGGGAGCACCGAAGGAGCAGCAGTGGGACGTTTCTTACTGTACGCGCTCCCCCAGCTACCCCTTGTTGCTTACGTCTTGGGGGTATCGCACCATCATGTTTCTTATTGGGGCGTTTCTTATGTTGTTGCCGAGATTGAGCTGTGTTTCTGAGCCCTTTTTTCTTTTTTTTTTCTTTACAAGTTGAGCCCCAATTTCTAAACAGAATATTTCTTAACTGCGGGCGCTATCTGTAGTCTAATCATGCTAAAAACTTCGTGTTCAAGGCATTTATTTGTTGTCCCATACAATCAAGACGCGCGTCACCAATCCACATCCTTCACTCGGTGCGGCAATAGTCGATCCATGTACATATTATTTCGTTCAAGCTTTTGGCGATAGTAACGATTGGAACTTGATGAAGTACATACTACTGTTGGAAGAAGGAAGGAAGGTGACCCGAGAAACAAAACAGAAGTACTACATACACAGAAGTCTACATACTTAGAGCGATTACAGTATACTACGAGCACATAACACCGTAGCCCCCATGGTAATTATTTTGTGTGCATGAACTACATCACTATAATGTACACCTATCAACCATATACTCCGAGTAGTGAAGACTGTTGGACATCTCTGATGGACATACATACACACAATACAAACGAACGTAGGGAGGTCTGGACAAACGCTGTGGACTCATGGACAGGCGGAAAAATAGGAGAGAAAAAAAGAGCGACCAACCCAGCGTTGAACGTTGTGCATGTCGGCCCGACACCTACTCCATACTGAACACCACTGTGCTGCGGACGGCAAATCACGTTTCTAAAGTAAGCCTGAAGAAGACTGTAAGGGCGGTTGCACAGCAGGTTCCAGGTTGGTGTGCTGGCCGCACGATAGCGGCCGCAACTCCATCTGCTTTCCTTGTGGTGGATAGGGACACGCACCAGACTACAGCAGTAGAGCGCTTTGTCTCGTCATGCGGATAGTTATTACGCGAAAAAGATAACATTGCTGTCGTGTACTGCTGTGTGTGCTGTATCAAGCAAGCGTGGTGCCGATGTCGATTCTGCATACACGTGCGTCCAAAGCTGCGCTTAAACCTTAGTTGGCTTGCGGTAGGTCTGCAAGTACGGCCGACCCGTCCTGCGCGTCTATTCTATGCTGTCAATCAGTTGCGACATGTGCCGGCCTTTATCTGTGCATGATTGAACGCGTGTAGTATCTGTTGCTGTGCGTGCTGCGGTGGTGTGGATACATCCGTGCAACCAAAGCTGGGCTACCCCTTAATGGCTTGCGGTAGGTCTACAAGTGCGGCTGACGCGTGCTGCGCGTCTATGCTCCGTGCTGTCAATCATTTGCGACGCGTTGTCGGCCTTTATCATGCGGTTGTGGGTGACTGAACGTGAACCTTCTCTAGTGTCTGGTCCATACTGCTGTGTAGCCAAAACAAATTAAGGAAAATTATATACACGCACAGAAAGACTACCCATTCGAGATATACGCACAGTCGAACGGGATGTGGTGGAGTCTTTTCAGTGAGTGGGGGAAAACCGGCTGGGTACTGGACTTATTTCGAGTCTTTTTACGTCTATACACTGATGATTATTATCAGTAATGCCAGCTGTTGCTAAGTACAAAAACATCTGTATAGGTAACAAATTGCGAGCTGCGAATATTTTGTTCTTCCGATACTAAAAGTAAGAAATATGTCACGACACGTCGACCATCTTGCAAGTGTATATATAGCATTACTTTCTTTCGTTTTGCAATGCCGTCGTCGTCGTCTCGTCGTCGTCGAAAGGGCATGCATGCATACATGCAATACACACATGTAGCGAAAATCAAACAACTCACAACAACAAGAACAATGAGCGGAGGATTGGAGGCAGTCCTGCATGAGCAAGGCCATATATCATTATTTCCGCAAATACCTCCGTTTTACTCGAAGATTGATGCTGTAATATGAAAATCAGCGGGGATGATGCCAATGGTTGCGAATGAACCGTCAGAGAAGAGTTTCGGCTTTCGATCGGTCGCCCTGAATTGGCACTGCAAACGATTGTCGCCTTGTTGGTGTCGCTTGAAGTTGCGACCACATGGCGTTCATTGCCGCCGTGAAAATACCGCCGCCCTGGTGGACTGCACCACCACACCCGGTTCTCGGTCGGCGTTTGGCTTCACCTCTTCAAGTCTTTGCCACCAAAACGCATGAACCACCTACCGCAAATACAGTTACGTCCGTTACCGGCGAAACCTTACCGGGTCTTTCGTTTTTCGTTCGATCGCCTCCGACGAAGTGGATATGGCCAATAACCTCAATACGGCCTACCACCGAAAAACCTACCGCCGCCGTACGGCATTGCCGCCCATCAACGGTTGATGTAAAACCCTTGGGGAATTGTGGCGGTCACACGCAAGCCCGCCACCACTCTTGGGTTGTTCACTTAGAGAAATAGTACGAAAATATTCGTCTGAATTCGAGTATAGGAATGACGTATCCATTGTGTTATTCGATCCCGACACTTGTTTACTTATTCAGGTGCTGTCGAGACTTCAGTGGCGACCAGTGAAGGAGCGCAGTCAAGGCCAAACTATTCTTTTCACGAGCATGAATGCTGGTCCGCACCTTCGTTCAACCGAAGAATTCGCCCGAAAGCCTGAATTCCACCCCCGCCGATACGGGGAACAATCTCCGCCTCTACGAGTAGCCAACCTCATCCCTGAAACGGCCAGTCTTTCGCGATGGTTGGATCGGGAACTACGCAATGTTTGGTCACTGTTGTTCGTTGCTGTGGTGGTCGCTCTTCTGACTCTGGGGACGATGGATGGGAGAGGCACAGGTTGGTGTTATCCCCGCTCGCTTGGTGTCCCTCGCATTGGCGCCACGCCATCCGATCCGTTCCTTCACGGCACATAACCTGCACCACGTTGAGCCTGTACGGCGGTTCCATTGGTTGGGGTTGTGCAGGAGGAAATGTCTCACTACCTTTTATGCACTCCTGCGTAGAGGCTTACCACTACATCAGTTCTGCTATTTTCCTAGGCAAGGGGGGGAAACGGGTAATCTTGGATAGAGGACAATATTGGAAATTCGACTGCCCCCCCCGCAATCGGCGCACTGGTGAGCTTGGCTTTCGGCAGTCCTCGAAAGACAAAAGTGTCCACAAATGTGACTCTCTTGACCAAAAGCGACGCGCTTGCGCACTCTCCCGACAAAATCGATGACACTGGTACTCAGGTATCGTTGTCAACGGCCCGAGGTCGTCTTATGTCCCCCTCGGCATTCGACGGGTAACGCCAATGACCGTTCGTACAATTGTTTTCCTCTCGTGGTGCGCAGGTTTTGATGCTCGTGCAGTTGGCGTATCCCCATCTGGAGAGGATCTTGGAGTGGTAGGGCCTGACCGCGCTACAATGTCACAGACCCACAGAGGACAAAGGGCGACGGACGCTCAAGAAGTTCGTAATGAGTTTGCTTTAGTGGACACCTCCGATTCTCCAGATGTCGCCTTCCAACACTCACCCACTGTCTCCAATTATTCTCCAGCGGTTGTCCCTAAAACCCACGTCAGCGACGTCTTCCGCCTGGTGTTCGCCGCTGGTCTCGAGGGGACTGGACACCACTACATACTCGGGACTAAAGCATCTCTGTTTGGTGCCAACATGAACCTTCCTCTCCGTGATGTCCACCCCAGGGACTTCCTGACGTACTACGCACCTAGGATGACGGGTGGAGAAGCCAACAGGTTTATCACGACAAGTCACCAGGCCATGAAAAACATGCGGCATTTGGCGGAGTGGGCAGCCACTCTATCATCGCCGGGGACCCTTGAATACTTCCAGCCTGCATGCTCGTATCCAGCAAGAAGGCGTCCGTTAAAAAGTGATGCAGTACATGGACTTCCGAAGGGTGGCTGAAACTGCAGAAGGCCAAGGCGTCGATTTTAGAGTTTTGTACCTGCGCCGGTCCGCGAAGGACATGGTCATCGCCAACACTGTTCATCGCAAGTTCCACCTGTGAGCAATACCTTGGACTGTGAGCGTCGATAGAGTCCTTGTGATTGAAATCCGTCAGGAATCTCGCTTTTGACGGCACGACGACATGTGTTGTTAGCATACTGTATGTGCACAAAATCTATAGCTTCGGCATCCAAACTATCTCTATGGAAAGTATCACCCATGTGGTATGGTATTGCCGATGCACAGCGTCACTAACGCGCCGCGTTCCCATCTATGCCCACCGGTGTGCTTAATGTCAGCGGCATGGGCCATGTTGAAGGGACTCTACGTGAAGAGGAGCTCTTCATGGAGTACATGAGGGTGCTCTTCACCGACATAGCTGTGCTACAGTCCTTCCTGAGCGAGATTGGACCGGAGTTTACTGTGTGTCATGACTGGGACCGTTTGGGAGGCAAGGAACAGGCATCAACAATTGCCAATTTCATCTCTCCGAACGGTGAAATTGCTCGTTTGGTGGAATCATCGCTGTTGCAAACGGCCAGGAACTCATCGAGCACCGACGCGCTGCCGTTTGAGGGCGCTCACCCCGTAGTTTCGCGCCTTCAGCGCAAGCCTGACGCGTTTGAACCCCTCTACTGTGGCTGATGTCGCTTTTGCACATTGTTGTCCCTGTGGTTCATGCAGACTTGTTTGAACGGTCTGTGCTTGTTTGCCTTTGTTTCCTCGACCTACCCACGGACGTGCTAGGAGTGGGTACTAGTTTCAACGCGCACGTCCGACAGAATAATGAAGGACTTGGACTGCCCACGGGTTCATCGTGATGCAGGCTACGAATATGTTAAACTACACTTAGGGAATGGCCGACCGCCCCCATACGAGACGGATGGCGGTGAGGTTTGGGGAGGAAATACAGTATAGGAAGAAGAAGAGAGACGACCCTTCTACATATTTTTCCATACTGTGGTGTCAACCAAAGAAGAGCCGAATTACATTTAATTCCGCGTACGAAGACTGGACTGCCTCTCTCCGGCCTTTTTTTGGACTCTCTTCACAAGTAATACAGTGTGATATGACGCGCGTGCCCGTTTGCCCTTTTTTGTTTGCTCACGCAACGAACGTTCGTTGAGACGTGGACCCACTCACCACGTGTCGCCCACCGTGCAGTTCCACCAAACTAACAAAGTGCGCTGCCAACCAACCTCTTTCTAATATCATCGTGAGCCATCGACGTTGACTGGACCTACCTCTGTTGCAACCTTGCCACTAGAGTTGGCTCGTTCGTCTGTGGCGTCCAAATAATCGAAAGAGCTGCACCACATCACCCTAAGTCAGATACTCCAAGGATTCATTCCGTCGCACTTCTTGAAAGTACAGTAGGTGGAGATTATGTTTTCTATCATGTCAGACTAATTATTTACTCGCAGAACGTCGTGGACCGTCGGCCGTCATTTTCCTTGACAATAGAATACTGTACGTAAAATACAAAAAATAATCACTTTCATTTTGCAGTTGTTGTGTGAATGGGTGGAGTCTTGGCGGATATGAGCTTGTTGTTGTGTAACTGGGTGAATCTTTGGCGGATATATGAGTACCGTGCCCACCATCAACAGACGCCATGCCATGATTCCCGGAGCGCCCTCAGTGCATAACGCCTCGGAGAGAACGGCAGTCCAGGAGATATACACTGGAGGAGGTCTGTCAGAAGTAGTTGCGGTCAGGACACATACAAATGACAAGGAATTGTCAACTAACCCATCAATCCATGCTATACATATACCCACAGGATGGTCGTCGTGACGTGATACATTTCTTGATATTAGTACGGAAAAAAATAAAAGATGGCTCGATTTTTGTATTTCTACAGCAGTAGTGAACAGACGCCGACTGTACATAGAAGTTGCAGAGTGTCGACTTAGTTGTGCTGTCACAGCATCTTCCACGCACTTCTGCCAGTGCTGGTTTGTTGATTGGAGTCTTGTAGGTCGAGATACAGCAGTGGGAGTCTCGGGTTGTGGAGGCAAAAGTGAACCTGCAAAAAATTGCATGCATAGCTCGATTGCTCTGCTGTCTTTTTGCAACAGCAGTATGGACTAGACGCCGAACGACGTCCGCGTACTACGGCAACGACCTAACTGGATGGGATACTTCCTGCCACGGCGAACCATAGTACAATGCGATGCAAACATCCGTTGGTGTGTCGCGCGGCTGCCACATGTGTCGACGACAAGTACACGTAGAGCTCTCGCCATGTTGTCGTTACCGCGCAGGAGGACCCCTCGGAGATCTTCCACATGGTGCTACAACGACAGCAGTACCACTGTACATAGATATCGTAGGAGAGTGGAGTTGTGCTGTCACGGCATCTCCCACGCACTCTCCTACCGGTGCTTGTGTCGATTGGAGTCTTGCAGGCCGAAATGCAAGAAGAGTGGGTTGGGCTCCCGGGTTGTGGAAGCAAACATGCCTGCAACAACAGCGAAGGCGGTGTTCTATTTACTCAGTATCCCGCTCAACTTTTTTTTTCTTTTGCGGCATGTGGTTGCATATTTCTTTGCCACTGCCGAAAAAGACCGCTGGATCTTTACGCAGTCCATCTTTTCGCATTTATCATTTTACACCGAACGACACAGGACGGGTCAGTCATCTACATTATAGTATTTTTTAGTGAAATATTTCATGGAAGTCCATGGACGTCCATGGACTTCCATTCCATGAAACCAGTCCATTGACTTCCATGGACTTCCATGAAACATTTCATGGAAGTCCATGGAAAAAATGAAAAGTTTCATGGAAGTCCATGGAAGTCCATGACACCATGTCCATGGAAGTCCATGGAAGTCCATGAAATATTTCATCATGGAAGTCTATGAAACATTTCATGGACGTTCAAGAAATATTCCAGTGACGCCAACTTGGTTGATAAATGCCGACAATGAGCCTTGGCTGTGTTCGACATTGGTTTCCATGAGATGCGTGCATGGGCTTCATTGGACTTCCATGAAATATTTCATGGAACTCCTTTCACTTCCATGAAAAGTTTCATGGAAGTCCATTCATGGACGTCCATGGAGCTCCATGGAACTTTTCATGGACGTCCATGGACGTCCATGAAAAGTCCATGAAAATTTTCATCGAATTCCATGAAAAATATTAAAAAAAAATAAAAAAAAACTACCATAATACTAACTGAGATGAATCACACGACGGGCTCAAGGTGCATCTGCTCCAAGCCGAAAGAAAAGTGAGTGCACCATCCTCCGCCCATCAGCAGAGCCGCGGGAGAAGCCAGAAGGTCGGGCACAACAACCTCGCCGACGGCCTCCACCGCCAGCTTGTCGCGTTCAGCAATGAATGGGTGTCCCATCACAGCCAGACCCGATCTGGCGAACCGTCGGATAATGGAGGGGCGGAGGAAGGCGAAAGGGAAAAACACTTCCAACCGGTACCTAGCCAATGCCGAGTGAGGTAGGTGAGGTGCGTTTCGAAGCCGTAGTGTCGTGAACACAAATTAAAGACACTCAGTTAGTTAGGTAGGTCTACATAATAATCGAAAATCGGGGTAATTTTGTTCAATTTTTTGTGGGGCGGGGACATGTCCCCATGTATCCTCGGGTTTTCTGCCGACGAGCCGACGCTTCGGCGTCCCGCCCTCGCATGGTTTGCATTATCGCTGGCGCTGAGTAGCTGTGGAGATCGCAGAGAGATGGCAGACACGCCGTACAATACAGGGTCGTCTTCGCAATGTTCTCATGCATACCCCCACGAGAATCGAGGTGCAGCCGCTAGCCCGCCAGTCGACCGTGTGGCCTATTGGTCAAGTCAAACGTAAGAAGACGAACGCTACGAGTAGATTTGCGAGACTGTGTTCCCTGTCGTGCAGTGCTAGAAGCAGCAAGGGCCAGATTGCAACGCAGGTTGTTCCAAGTGAAACGTGGTCAATGACCTGCTCCAAAAGAGTTGGATTGATTTCCAGCTTTGATCGATACTAACTGCTGTATGGTTTCTTTCGTAGATATTGGGCGCTACGCGAACTACTGCAGGCTGCTTGGTTCCGTGTGTTCCCGTCGTAGCACGGCTGGGTCAGTGCGTGCCGGCGTCGACGACGACGAGATCGGTGCAGAACGGGTAGCGAGAGTCAAACATGTTTGGGTGCCATCCATCTACACTGTAACCGTACGATATGTTTTCGACGATTAATGGTAATTTCCGATTCCCCCCCCCTTCCGGGGGGCTAGACTATGTGTCCGAATACTTCCCGTGCCCTTGTCTTGTTTCATACACATGTCTCCAAAAGTTGCAAGCACATGCGGGGCAGTACTAATGTAGTTTTCTGGTCGTTGCGTACCAGGTCGTCAGTGCTAGGGAAATGGTCCTGATACTGATGGTGTTGTTCATACTTATGATACGAGGTACCATTTGTTTTGCCCGAGTTGTGTGCAGCGTTTCCTCTCCGTTTGGTGTTAGCCTTCGAGCTTCGCCTGTGCGGTGATGTCTCCTTCGATGTGGACGCCGGTGTTGTGTGCCCACGGACCCCTTATTTCGCGGTAGGCCAGAGTTCTACAGTGAGTGATACAGATGATAGTGAAAATGCTAGGGGAGTTCCTTTAGGGCTACAGCGACCTGTCGCGTAAGAAGGCTCCCTGTAAATTATCATTGGGAAGGACAAGCCACACATCCAGGCCTTGGAGAAGGTGGTTGAACAGGTAAGACGTACAACACGTGCACATTAAGAATGACGCGTCTCTATCGGATTGTCTGTATATATATATGGGGGCCATGCCCGTAGTCTTGTTTCGTCTCCACCAGCATGGAGACATAACGACGCTCGCTGGGTGTCTACCCAGCCTCGCCACCCAGGCCCTCTAAAACATCACCCACTGCGCCTACTGACGGGAATGCCGGTCGGAAATTTGAACAAAGCATCGGCAGGGTACAGGGTGGCTGCGCGCCCCCCTAATATATACTAGGCCTTTTGGCAAAACGTGAAGGGAGCAGGCGTGACCGTCGGAAGCAAAGCAAACCGATAGACACTATCGTACTTTTGGACCCTCGGGAAGATAAGGATCCATGTCACAAACCACACAGACAGGCAGTAAGCATGCGACGCAGAAATGGGAAAATAGTACGACACAAACCCATTATAATCCCGTAGTCCATTTTCGCACACTACTGACAGGCCGTGCCGTACGTTGTCTACGCGCACCGACCGTTGAATCCAACTACACGTTAATGAACATAAAATCAAAACCGTCACCCTGGAGCATTTTAGGGGTTTGCAACGAACGGTGGTTTCGTACACATCAGGAGTAAGAGCGTTGGTACGGTTCGTGTTTTCAACGTAACGTGTTTTCAACGGAACAGTGGGTGCTTCCCCTGAAGCTTCTCGGTCAACAGCAATTCGTTGTGCACGACCATGTTCGTGAACAAGCAGAATGCACCGAGCACGCGGGGCATTCTCTTCACGACAGGCCCCAGTCCGGAAAGAAAGCTGTTGTTACTTTCCGCAATAGCGGAGTTCCACATGAACCGTTCTTGTCCAGCGTCGTCGACTTCCAACAGAAGGGGATTGTCTCGTCTCTCTGGATTACAGAACTCCCAGCAGTGTCCCTCGGTGTGTGTAGTGAAATGGAACCTGACGTGGGTGGCCGATGTCAGAGTGGCAACCACAGGCATTGCTAGCGTTTCTTGCTTCGGTTGAACATTATAATAGCGAACGAACCAACTGAGTCTGCAGAGGAACACATCGGAGTCACCGGACGCTACCGGGGCATCTAACGTTCTAGGAATCGCCAGCGACGGTCAACCCTAGACATCCACGATAAAGGGCATTGGCAACAACGCCCAAACCCCGCTTAGACGTGCAAGGTCTAGACTATGTTGATGAACAGGAGAGCCGGTCTAGGACGACGAAAGCTGCAGTACATGGAATTCCTCACCGCGGGACACGCAGCCAGGGAAATTACCTTATGCATGTACCCCCACCACTCCGTGTCCTACGGCTGGGTGCGCAATCGGAAACCATGTCATAGGCCGATGTGTATGTATGCAGTGGTACCCCACACGTTCGTACGCGAGAGGCGATATGAAAAACGATACGTAGGCGACGCAACACACCTACCTGTCTACCACGAGCTGCGTCCCTGCCCACGCCCCTGCATCGGGATGGTTCTCGAGGAACGTACGGCGCCTGCACGCCAAGTCGTAGATGAGTAGCTGGGGTCGAAGCGCTGGATCCGGGAATATCTCTGTCAGAGCACGGTGTACTTCCTCCATGCCCTCCGACTCCCACAGGGGCGCAGCCCCGAGAATACAGCCACACGACGCCGAGCAAACTAGGTGTCCCCAGATGTAGTTCTTGTCAAACATGCTTCTCAGTGTTCTCATCTCGGCCGTCTGCACGTTGGGAATACGGATCGATTTTGTCTAGGGTTGGACAAGTACGTCACATTCCAAGAGTACTTGAAATTCCGCACTGGGTATAAACTTTAGCAATCCAAGCGTCGTTTTCACTCTGGGGGGCACATACCATTATTCTTCGTTGCTGTGGCGTTCCACCTGCTACACAAAATAGAGCATGTATTCCGGTTTCAGCATCTGGCGGCGTGGGCATTCACATCTTTCGTAATATGAAGGATTGGACAAACCTACTCTCACACAGAATGGTGCAAAACAAGCGAAACGCCAGCCGTTATTGTTGCGCCCCTTGCTGTTGTTGTTGGCTCCCCTATACAAGCGAGCTGAACATGACGACGCCTGGTGCCCAAAGAAGAAGAGCCTTGAAACAGTCCCCTAAAGAATGCGTCACCTCCATGATCAACGCCCCTTTACAGGCTAACAAGCAACCAGGTGGGTCTGTTTGAATGTGAATCGATTGCTCGAGGCTGAGATAACGTGGATAAAATGATTGACATTAAGTTGAATGTGGTGGAGAAGACGTGGTTCTACGACACAGGGCCGCAAGCACCGGTCAGTTTGCTTTCACACTCACCTCGCACTACTCCCAACCCCGATTTATCCCAACCGCGATAACATACCTCATACTGCTCTCCTGCGGCGCGCGCGCGTTGCGCAGCGTGGTATCCCCCAAGCGAGTTGTAGTGTCGCCAGGAAGCTTCCAACGGGGAGTGATCCTCGCATGTTGGCGTTCCCTCTTCGTGTTGCTGCTGGCACTGTTGCGGTACAGTGACATGGCACAGATGGCCGTGGGTTCCCTCGTGAACGTCGCACCACCTGCACGATCAAAAACGTAAGGCAACAGCGTACGATATGACGATTGTTGTCATCGGATAGTCATACCTCCACGGTTGTACAGGAGTTCAGGAGGTATTATCGGGCATGCGCAATATAGAAACAAAACGATATGTCGACATCCGGTTGCGCCTGCCCCCGCGGTCGCTTGGTACACGAACACAAGTGACACGTACAATTGAAGTTCCTCTTGGTGGAAAACTATTTTACCCTGCCGGCGATGGACGGGATCCTCTTGATGAAAAAAAAATTGTACCCGGCCGGTGATGGACGAGGATCGTTAGTCAGGTAGGCCCACGCACCACTTAAAATGTTAGGCGAAGGGTGGCAGCGCCGAATATCGCGATGACAGGGATGTTTTTCAGTCTCTTCGTCAGTCCGCACATGCAGATAGACACTCTGTAGTACACCACAATGTAGGCACCTACAGTATATTCCTCCGAACCAGCAGTATTTCGTAGAGGGAACCCTCTCGTCGACGCGGATCTGAACCCAGGTGAGGTCGCCGTTCACCCCGTAGTTAGCCTTAGGCAACGCCATGGATGCTCTTATCTGCGGTTTGTTGGGGTTTTCTGTTGGTGGGATGCCCATTGTCACCCCACCAAGCCGGGTTGTTGTTCTTCTACCACGTCGGAACTCAACTCAGCATGTGTTTTCGTGCCAATTTCGTAGATTTCGGTACTTCGAGGCCGCACTTCTTCACTGCGGGCGGTACTGAAGTACTGTGGATACCATACAACGGGACGGAGGACCTTCTTGTCGTGGCTGTACAATACAGTACATAGCCTCGTAAAAAACTGAAATGTTTGACGCCATTATTGTATGCCTACATACCTGGACTCGCCCATCCCCGGTAGGTCGAGCTGGCATCCGAACATAGCACACTTCCTCATTCTCGTGCCTGTTATGCCATCGACCACCACGCACTGTATCATGTGCGCTTCGTCGTCGACCTCTACTTCTTTCCAGCAGTCATCACACAAATGTCCACTCCACGGGCGGTCTTGCCAAAACGTAGACACGAGCTCGTCCATCTCCAGGCGGGGCCCCGGCCAATGGTTCAATCCACTGAGGTTTCCTGTCATGTCCAATACCCCGACCTCGCCAGGAGAGTTCGCGACTTTGGGGTAGTTCTTCGGCGAAAACCAGAGGAAGGGGCCTTAACGGAGGGTATCAGACAAAGGGACGGAGCGAAACGTCAGCTGCCAAAGGTAGGAGCATTGGAGAGAGAGAGTGAGACGGCATTAATGACACTCCTGTGAGTTTTAGCTTCAGAAATATTTTGATGCTCCGGCCGTTCTCAACCACGATGACGGGCGCCTGCTTACTAAAAGCTTGCCGTAAAGCAATTTTCAACACGCGAGGAAGTTGAGGGTAACACAGCGTGTTGCGGATAGCTATGCTGTGTTTTGTGCGGCAGAGCGAACTACTACTTGGCCGTGTGGGGGGCAGTGCGTAGCGAGGTGATAGATAGTAGGGGTGGTATTTGCGCTCTGAATGCGGCGCAACATATTTACATATTTCGTGCGTGCATCGAGAAATGTCAAAACAACTCCGTATCAGAATGATCAAACCACGATGATTGGTCATTTCCAATCAATTAGTATAACTGATGTCGAATGACGCCTCTACGACGGCCTTGTGTTGTATTCGGGCATCGACGCGTATTGGAATGAAAAACGAGTTACCACAGAATTCGGGTTAGGCGCGTGAAAGCGCGTGAGTGACCAAAATGTATGTCATAAAGTCCGCTGACGTGAGTTGGAGCCGCAGGAGGACAACAGGACGATGTGGTGAGCACACGAGTTGAAGACCGTGAAGAATGTTCATGCTGCTGCATACGTAGGTCGTTCATGTGAGTGTTGGATAATATTCCATTCCACAAACCATGGCACGAAGGGCTGTTGGGGTTTCCACAAATAAATGTATGCGTTTTATGTGGGCTAGGTGCGTTGTCCTCTGAGGACGATTTCCTTCTAAAGGCCCACCGTGCGAGGTATGTCCGATACTAGGTTCGGAACGTTTGCCGGTGGTACGTGGAGGTCTTGTTCGATGAATTTAGGACGAGAGTTGTACACATCTCCGACAAAGGTGTTTGTACAGTATGTCGAAAAAAAGTTGGTCACAAAACAGAAAAAGGTGGGTGCATGAATACATTAGTAGATGCCGGTGTGTACACCCACCGGAAAATTTCGGGCAGCCTGTTGAGAAATACATGCGAAAGATGGACTGCGTAAAGATCCAGCTGTCTTTTTCGGCAGTGGCAAAGAAATATGCAACTACAAGTTGAGCGGGATACTATAAGTATATAGAACACCGCCTTCTCTGTTGTTGCAGGCAGGTGTGCTTCCACTACCAGGGAACCCAACCCACTCTTGTCTTTCGGCCTACAAGACTCCAATCGACGCAAGCACCTGTAGGAGAGTGCGTGACAGATGCCGTGACAGCACAACTCCACTCTCCTACGACATGTATGTACAGTAGTACTGCTGTCGTTGTAGCACCATGTGGAAGATCTCCGAGGGGTCCTCCTGCGCGGTAACGAAAACATGGCGAGAGCTTTACGTGTACCTGTCGTCGACACATGTGGCAGCCGCACGACACACGAACCGATGTTTGCATCGCAGTGTAGTATGGATCGCCGTGACCGGAAGTATCCCATCCAGTTAGGTCGTTGCCGTAGTACGCGGACTCATTCGGCGTCTAGTTGCAAAAACACAGCAGTAATCTACATAGCTATGCATGGAATTGTTTGCTCTGTTTCACGTTTGCCTCCACAACCCGAGTATCTCACGGCTGTATCTCGACCTACAAGACTCCAGTCAATAAACCAGCACTGGCAGAAGTGCGTGGAAGATAGCGTGACAGCACAACTAAGTCGACGCTCGTACGACTTCTATGTACAGTCGGCGTCTGTTCCCTACCGCTGTAGAAATACAAAAAAATCCAGTCATCATTTTTTTTTCTCATTCTATCGTATCACGTCACGACGACCATCCTGTGAGTATATAGATAACTAGGATTAAGGATTAGCCCCCTGCCCCCCAATGGGGCTGGGGGCCAACATCCAGGACGAATGGTGGTGAGTGTCCGGGAGGAAGGAAAGAAGAAGAAGAAGGGGAGAAGATTTGTTGGGGCGGGAAGAAGGGACGGTGTTGAGAGAGGCAAGGAAGTGGTGAAGAATTTCGGCACTCGACTCAGAGCGCGCGGTCCCATCGGGGGTGAAAGGGAAATGTCAGTCCGTAGTCTTGTCTCTATCGGAATCGAAAAGCCGAAAAATCGAGGTATACATTATGTAAATAACGATGGAGAAGGCCGACGAGGAAGGTACGAAGAGAGGAAATTGCACCCCACGTTCGAAGTCGGTGTGAAAACCGCCGCAAGGAAGGAGTGCGGAGGGAACAACAAAAAAACGGAGACGTCGACGTTTGCGTCGTGGAACGATCCTTCCGTATAACGCAGGTACTCACCAATGCAAGACAAAGAGGTAAAATACCCATCGTGAAAGTCAAATCGCAGGTCATGACTGCATATTGTTGGGTAAACCGGGTAGGCCGAAGCTTGTAGGTTTGTGGGGAAAGGCAGCTCGGCCAGTGAGGGCCGAGATGGGAAAGTTTTGTATTAGAGGGAAGAGGGAACAGCAGAGAACACTAGTGTCCGAGGAACCGAGGAGAAGAGTCACACACCTATCCGTCACGCAATTCAGGTCACTCATCGAATCTCCGACGAAACCAAGTAAAAACTCCCTGTTTCTCCGCAATCTACCAACTGTAATCTCCGTAGATCCATGTCCCATATTCACCCATCTTTACTATGCTACGAGTATGTCTAACAGCCCCCCTGCTCGTATGCATCGTAATCATATGGCAAGTCAAGATAGTTCCAATTACGACCCAAAGCGTAGATCCTTCTCCTCCATGACGAACGAATAACCAAGAACCCGATTATGCAGATGTTCCTGAATCCACAACGTCTTGTCTCATCGCCTTCATTCCTTCTCTGCAAAACGCTCTTCGTCTGGTCCATCCTTCCTCAGCACTTCGCCGCAACGACACCCGCAAAGTGCTCATGTCCCCCGCACAACTGAAAGCATTAAACAATCCATTGAACCAAACCTATCTGTTAGACTCCTCCTTGTTCACGTTCCAAAACACGGATTAATTCGTAGAAATTCGCCTTCGTTGTGCTTCGATTACATCCATCCATCCGTCTTACAAGTCCTACCAAGACAACACAAATTTCGTAAAAAGAATATGTTTCATGTTTCGCGGATGACCACTTCGCAGGTAAAACGCACCTGGGCATGGTGCGAATCCTCTACTTTCATATTTCCGATCAAACAACATCCATCCGTCTCCAAACATTCGTTCAGCGTGAATATCATTTGCGCAGAAAATACGCGAGTATTCCTATTGATTCTCTCTAGAAACTGTATCTAGCTACAACAGGTGAATTCAGAGGAACAACGTGCCCCCCTGCTCTTGGAGATCCGCCCCCCTAGTTTAGAAGGGGTTGGAGACAGAACCACATACCAAAGGAACAATCTTCAATATTCATCCAGTCGAGACCCAAGAAAAACAATCCTCCTGCAAATAAATCCCGACGAAATACCAAAACCAAATCAAATCCAATGCCAAAATGACGTTCGGAAATCCCAATGCTAGAAGCCAATCCAATACCAAGGCCAACATCCAATTCAACCCATAACCAATCCAATACTAAAACAATAACATTCGAAACCCCTACATTTGCCGGCGCATCAAGCTCCAGCGCTTAACCCATTGCCCAAGCCATTGTTTCTCCCCCCCCCAACGGATATTTCGCACACCTTCGCCGCGGTCGCCCTCCGTCTTTCCTCTTTTCCAGCTGGCCGCGACACGAGCTTGGATGTTTGCGTCCGCCTGAAGTGGGGGAAGAACAATTGTCGCTCCCGGAGGATTGACTCGGCGTTGGTGCAGGGCAGGCCGCGCGTTTGGAGGGGAAGATGGCGGCAGATTAGTTCCGAACAAACCGGCATTACTGATGAGAATCACATACTACCAACATTCCCCCCGGTTCTGCACAGAAGTGACTGCTGCAGAAAAGACAACAAACGAGGCACACTTTCAAGTCGTCGGACCCTACTTGTGGAATGGTTTGTCTGAAAGTACCGATCACTGCGACATTGCCACTCAATAAAATAGCTCAATATCATCCTGAAACGGAGATTGATTAGTCCTCTGTTACAAAATATTATTACAGCCGCTGCTCCTGTTCAAACAATAGGGTAATCAATCCTAAGTCAAAACCTTAACAACTTGGAACCGCAATCTCACAACAAACAGCAATCTCAAGACAACCTATCACAATATTCGGAAATCAATATTTGTTTCGTCAATATTGTGGATGTTTGATCTGCAACACGGTTGGGGTACCAATCAATGTTGCACGTCGCTGAGACTTCACACGTCTCTGGTACTCGCTGACACAACCAAGACACAAAAAGTTTTTGATCAGGTTAAACCTGCTACCCAAAGAGAGTCCAGATAAAACGTTGATCACGCATTTTTGATCAGGCTAGACCTGCTGCTCAAAGAGGAGCTACCAAAAAGAGCCCAGATAAAACGTTGATTACGCTGTTGCCGGGGAGAGAAAGTTGGTCTCAGCACGGCTGTCAGGAAGACAAAGCACAAAACCTCGCCAACCACTGCATTACATTACGCATAATACTATTTCTAATACCATGCTACACGCACACATCGTATCATCAGTTTCGAAACTGGCATCAGTTTTTGAGGATTACTGGTAGCCTAGGTTGGGTCTGCCCATTTGCTACAGGTAGTCGGTCCTTGACCGAGCGGTGGAGTTTGACGGCAGTACCACACGACGTATTGTCGCGTTTTGATTGAGTAAGCGTTGGCGTTTGACGGCAGTACCGCACGGCATAATGCCGCGTTTTAGGATCTGACGGCACTATGTAGGCGTACCGCATCACCGCATGGGTGTACACATAACGACAGCAGTCCAAAACTGACAAGTCATCACGTGCCTGTTCATGTCTACGACCCCAGTAGACGGCGGGGCGCAGCTGACGATGGCGCCGCTGTAGGTCTTGGGGGTGCTGCTGCTGTGCAAGCCCTCGCCGTTGGTGGCTTCTTCGTCTGGTTGGGTGTCGTCGGCCGCGCATACGGCTGCCCATCGGTGCTACCCAATCACCCTCGACAAAGTCGTTAACGCCAGCTTTTAATCGGTAAAATTAGACCATCCGGCAAATCAGCCTAAATTAGACCATCCGGCAAGTCAGCCTCAGCCTTGGCTGACTTGCCGGATGGTCTTATTTTACCGATTACATATAATATATATGACTCATGCGCGGAGAAGATACCACGGACACTATCAACAAGCAAGAAGTTGGAAGGCCGGCTGAGAAGGTTTGAAGCCACAAACACTTCAGCGACGATGGCAAGCGCAACGCCAAAACTTCACAGGAAGAAAAGTGCATATAAAAAAAGTGCATACAAAAAAGAAAAGGCCGAATGCCGACCTGTGGCTCTCTCGGAATGAAGGGATTCCCACAATTTCCAATTTCCAACAGGTAATCCACAAGTACGGACATATTAAGTTACTTGGTAGAGAGAGATCGGAACGGTTTTTCATGTGAAGACAACAACCACAACAACAACAACAACAACAATGATGAAGGTCGACCGGTCCTGCGTCGTTCGGCGTAAAATGATAAATAAATGCGAAAGGTGGACTGCGTAAAGATCCAGCGGTCTTTTTCGGCAGTGGCAAAGAAATATGCAACCACATGTCGCAAAAAAAGCAAAAGTTGAGCGGGATACTGTAGTAAATAGAACGCCGCCTTCTCTGTTGTTGCAGGCAGGTTTGCTTCCACAACCCGGGAACCCAACCCACTATTGTATTTCGTCCTACAAGACTCCAATCGACGCAAGCACCGGTAGGAGAGTGCGTGGAAGATGCCGTGACAGCACAACTCCACTCTCCTACGACATCTATGTACAGTAGTAGTACTGCTGTCCTTGTAGCACCATGTGGAAGATCTCCGAGGGGTCCTCCTGCGCGGTAACGACAACATGGCGAGAGCTCTACGTGTACCTGTCGTCGACACATGTGGCAGTATAGATAACATGATACCCTGTACGTCTATCAATATTGAAATATCTTTACCAGGTTCCCCCCCCCTTTGTGTCTTGTGTCTTGTGTCTTGGCTGCTGTGCTGCAGTGGTGCAAAGCTGCTGTATGTTATGTTTTGGGCGTGGATCAACTCTGGCGTGTTTGGTCGGACACAGCAACACAAATCCACGGCATGACACTGCGGTGGAGCAATAGGGCCTCCGACACGCTACCTCTTGACGATTGGTCATTTATATGATACTGGTTCTCAGCACCGCCGCCGCTCTATGATTGTTACGGTCGTCTACCTTTCGACAGGGTTAGGGAAAAAACGGATTTCACACTTTGGTCACCACGGGCAAAATGAGCGGGAGGTCTTGATAAAATCGCAATCAATACCCAGTTTGCGACACTGCTCCCTCCCCCTGGTGCTGACAACAGCAGGCCGGGTGGACAGGGTCTTTACAAGTGTGTTGTCCTCTGTGGCTGTGTCCCTTATTGTGCTTATATCACAGCCCTATGGTGAGCAAAGTCGATTTGACCTATTGTGCGCCAAACAAGGCGTGCATTCAGCAATAAGAAACGTTTTTTTGCGGCCACATGATGATAAGAACAAGCGAATAAAGCAACGCTTTTTTTGTTGACCGATCGTAGAATTATTGTCACCCATTCGATTTTTTGTGGGGTCGATAGGAATACGCCTTACAATCTGAGTCTTGACACAGGTTCGCCTTGTGCTGGGCGAACTACGGAATATCTTTGACCTAGGTCCTAACCTTTACATGATTAGACTATGCATGTAAAGGTGCAAAAAGCTTTCATGTCCTCTTACCCACGCCCTGTCGGAGCTTGAGCACAGCGAAGATCGCCCAGGACTGTAGTAGCACAGGGCCGGTTAGAGGCTCGAATCCTCTTCCAACTGTGCGAGAGTGTGTGCTGGCAAGACTGGCGAATCCACACCTGTAAAGCATAGTGTAGGAGATACGGCGGGTGGAATGCAGTACGGCAAGGTTAATGACGCCATCGTTGTGTCTGTCAACTGTTTGGATATTTGATTTGTTGCAGAGAGGACGGGGTGCATTTGTTTTGCAGGGAAATGAGATTTAGAGCAATTGCATGTAGGTTCATGCGTGGGTGGGTGTAAGTATCAGCCAGCCACCCCTCTCTGTGTCTCTCTGTAAGCGACAGAATCACGAATGAATAACGCAGAAGGCTGGAGCCCATTGCACCATCTAGCCACCAAATTGCAATAAGTCGAAGACTTCCTGGTTGGTGACTTGAGATAGGACGGCGGCATCGGGATTACCACCCCTCTGCCCCCTCTCTGTAGTTCACACTGCCGCCCCCACAACTCAACGCAGATGCCTAGGGAATTAGACCCCATATTAACGATACAACGCACGAGCGTACTGCGGGTACCTTTTTTTCTCAACCCCAAAAGCTGTGTGCCTTAGACATTGTCTTTGTACTATTGGGGTAACGTTAGATATTGACGGCTGTCGTCAGGGCTTCGGGGTTCGATATCATCACAAGGGACGCTAGCTGAACTATGTATCCAAAAACAGATGAAGACGTCATGGACAACTACTACAGACGGCAGACACACGAGACGCGTAAACATTGGGCGAGGGAAATGCGGGAACGATGTTAAATCTTGACTGGCGTTATCACGGTTGGCCGTGTCGGATTGTTCCGCCCGCGTCGACCACATGTCGCGGCACCTGTTACTGGTTTACGCTTGCTTAACGTACGTATACCTACGTACGTGGATCACCTTAATGCGCATTGCTGCAGGGCTGTGCCGGTCAAAAGGGCAGACGAAATGATCGATCGTCCCGATTCGTTCGTGATGAACAGGGGTTGGACACCATCCACCCAGGGGTAGAATAGATGCCACCGGCACGCCTGGCCTGCTGCCGTGCCTGGAACCGTACGTTTGTTGTGGTAATAGACCGAGCCGCAACCACCTTGGACTACGCATCGTTTTACAACGTGTCGTGCCCTGTAGGTTCTTGCTCGCTCAAATACCATAGCTGACATCCACGTGACGCGTAGTGTCCCGCCCCAACACCTTGTTTTGTCCACCGCAAAATGCCTACCAGCATAGCCAGGGATGCCGGGAGTAGATATCTGAAGATGCGCCTCGCTCGCCGCAAACACAGGGCCTGCGGCTCCCCTGTCGAAAAGCTGCGTGATGTTGACGTACTGGGCGGCGTTCAGTCCGTACTGAGTACGGAAGGAGTCCTCAAACAAACCTCTCTGCGTAGCGTTCACGAGGATCCCATTAGTCGTGTGTCTCATGATCTGTCCGTGGTGCAAGGTTTGAAGCATCGCCCACATTTGCGCCGGTGTACGGCCATGGAAAAGGCCCGTAGGTGATGTGACGCTCGCCAACCTCTCCCAAAGCGACATGGTTGCTGGTGCCACGATAAGACCTCCTTGGCGGGTACTGTGAGACGCCTGACGTTCGTATCGGAAATATGTGTGTTGTTTTTGGGGTGAGGCTGAGCTGGGAGCAGTCAAACGGCGATATGTAACAACAGCAGGTGGGTACCATCCTGTCAAATAATACAGACAGAAATGGTCGTCGACGTCATCTGCCGATCAGCACAAAACAGAATACCCATGTTATCACGTTTATTAAACTCACAGGATGGCGGTCGTGTCGTGACACGTTTGTTACCTACTGTATGCATCTGTACAGTACCCAATGTAGCAAAGTTGTTATGTGGACGTTGGTACATATGACCGAACCTTAGCGTGTCCTGGCAACATCGGCTGCATGATACGCCTTCGACGGCCGGGCGTGGTACTTGAATGCGACGCCAAAGGGCGAAGTGAAACTCTACCGCTGCTGTAGACAAGTCCCTAGCGCATGCACCCGCAGTGTTGAACATTTTTTGTGTGGTGTTGTTTCGTGGTGTTCTACAGCAAGCATATAGATAGCAGCAATACAGCTGCTGCTGCCGTAGACATTTGTACATCATCCAGATACTGTACTGGTGAATGTGCTGTAACGTGGAGTGATATTTCCCAACAAGCCGTGTTTCGCGCCCAACAAGGACATACGGCCTTGCGTCGACCGTGGCATATGCGTCTGTTGCTACTGTAGAGAACACCGAACAGACTTTAAAAGGGGGATCGATTGGCCCCCCGCCCCCCCAATGGGGCGGGCGGCCAGCGTGCGTAGGATGGGTGCGGCGGTTCGATAGGCAGGGGAAGAAGTGTGTACGTCTCAGACGATGTCACGTCCTCACGTCTGCCCGTCCATGGCGTAGAGAATCGTTTATAATATCCAAAAAATAACCCCGAGGGGAATTTTCGTGAAAGGTCGATGCCCGAAATCGCCATCAAACGTACAGCGGAAGGAAGGCGGTCGTGGGAAATTTGTGTGAGGAGGGAATGCGTGCGCGTGGATAAGATCGAACCTTACATCCATTCCGTGTATGACTGAGGTGTTGTCACCTTCGCTTTCGAACAACTTATGGCCTCTATGGGAGGCTCGGAGACAACAGCACACCTATTGAGGTTTGTAATCTCCAACAAACTGTCGGCTACCACCTTGCACGAAGACTTTGTTGCTACAGGTTGACGCAAGGTCGCGTGTTTATTGTTGAGCGCGGAGAACGTCCTGCTAGAGAACATCACTGCACACTACACGCTACAGCAGCAGCAATCTTCAACAGTATCCGGACGAAGTCGTCTACAGCAAGTAGAACACCTTGTGATTGATGATGGCAGATCGAGAAGATGATTCGAATGCAAAACAAAACATATTCAACACAGCAAGTGCATGCGCTAAGATGTGTCCACAGCAGCATCATTTCACTTCCCGCGAGGACTCGCACTAATGATACCCTTCGGCATGCAGCAGGAGGTATCTCAAGCAGCTGATGTCGCAAAGATGCGCTAATATGAGTTTTCTTCACCCACGTTCACAACAATCGGCGTGGGTGACAAAACTCGGCCGACGGCGCAAACTCACGGAAGGATGCCGCAAACGTAACGAGTTGCACGGAGCTTATACCCACGGCCATACCCAGGCACAAGTCACCCGCCTCCGGCGCCCCGTCAACTCCACCATTTGTGTCTCGGATAATAATAAAACTGCCACAATCAATCACAACACTGCCTGCTTTGTCACCCACACCGATTGTTCTGTACGTGGGTGAAGAAAACTCATAATATCGCATCTTTGCGACATCAGCTGCTTGAGATACCTCCTGCTGCATGCCGAAGGGCATTATTCAATGCGAGGTACCGCGGGAAATGAAATGCTGCTGCTGTAGACACATCTTAGCGCATGCACCTGCAGTGTTGAACATGTTTTGTTTCGTGTTGATTCGGATTCAAATCATCTTCTCAATCTGCCATCATCAATCACAAGGTGTTCTACTTTCTGTAGACGACTTCGTCCGGATACTGTTGAAGATTGTTGCTGCTGTAGCGTGCAGTGATGTTCTTCAGCAGAACGTTCTGTGCGCTCAACAATAAACACGCGAACTTGCGTCAACCTGTAGCAACAAAGTCTTCGTGCAAGGTGGTAGCCGACAGTTTGTTGGAGGTAGCAGACCTCAATAAGTGTGCTGTTGTCTGCGAGCCTCCGATACGAGGTCATAAGTTGTTCGAAGGCGTAGGTGACAACACCTCAGTCATACACGGAATGGATGTAATGTTCGAAGCCATTCACGCACGCATTCCCTCCTCGCAAAATTCCCCACGTCCGTCTTCCTTCCGCTGTACGTTTGATGGCAATCTCGGTGATCTCGACCTTTCACGAAAATTCCCCTCGGATTCATTTTTTGTCTTTACTGCCGATTCTCTACGCCATGAACGGACGGACGTGAGGACCTCACATCGTGTGAGGCCAACACCCTTCTGTTGTATCGATGTCATTATCGCGTCTACTTCCTCCGCCTCTCAAACCGCCGCACCTATCCTACGCATGCTGGCCGCCCGCCCCACTGGGGGGCGGGGGTCCAATCGTTCCCCCTAGTATGTACAACATGATAACTGCTGTGTGGCAAAAAATAGAAAACGGCATCAATGTTGGTGTACACAAAAATCAAGTCTGATGTCTGACGACTACATCCTGTGAGTACATATAGTTAACATGAAAGCATGATGACCTACTGCAACTCACCGACCTTTGGTGCACGCGTACTTCGACGCGACGGACAACTATCACTGCGCTTTGGGACCGTTCTGCTACGGCCGTGTACGAGATGCGCTGTCTATGAGGATTAAATCACACGGGCCGGCGCGTAACATGTCCTGTACAGGGTCAGCCACTTCTGCGGCGCTTATTTCTTACCCCTCGAATATTTTCGCGAGAATCATCACGAGTCGATTCAACGCGTGACTTTCATCCATCGCTCCAACGTCCATCATGAAATCAAATATTTTGTGCAATCTTTTGGCCACACACGCGAATCGCTCTACAACCTCAGCCGACCTAAAACTGTTATCGTGCTTCGCCCTGCAACTTTGCCGGAACCCAAACCGTCGTCGATATGTCTTCCCCGACTTCCAATTTCCCGTATGCCCTTCGGTGAATACACGCCTGTGTTGGGGATTGTCGCTTTCGTTGATTGATTGTGAGTCTTCATTGCACCCGGCGCGTTCGTATGCATGTGAATGATCGCACGATAACATCATTGACGACCCCGGGTTTGCTACTCCGAATTCTGCCCACCAAATTCAACAACAATCCTTTGCCATGTTATAATTCCTACCGTACAACACTACCGCACGTGCGTCATCGTGCTGTTTGCGAATGTCCACCACTCACTACCCCTCACCGTTGTTGTTGCGGTGGGTATGGTTCGACACGGATTCCCTCGAAAATCAATCACACTCAAAAATGTCGTCCGCAAACTACAGTACAGTCTGCTACATATTGCAGCCGGTGTTGTACAGAACACGACAAACGCCCGAAGGTGTGTGTGTGAACGCGCGTGCTTCTTTGAAATACCATACATTTTCCATTCACGATACAACATATCTTGAGAATGCCTGGTGAAATACGCCGCGATGATGTCATGGGACGATTCAAAAGTATCACGTCTCGAGCTTCTTCCATTTTGACATGCTTGCACCTCCTCTGCTTACGTCACCACTCCGATACCTTAGAAATCTACCCTCGTCCTCTTCTCTGCCATTTTGAATCCCGGGTTACTTCGTGTTGTCCCTCTTTTTCTTTTCATCTTTGCTTCTACATGTAGACCTTTGCATATATTGCGTGCGAAGTCGTGATGTATGTGATGGATTATTCGATATACTCGTAGCATAGCATGGGGGTGGTATATTGCGTATACATATGCGGGGATTGCAGTGACGAACTACGGAGGGACAAGAAGTTTCTTTGTGTTTTCCTTGGGAGTGTAGTAGATTGGTGGAGATTCATGGAGATTCGTTCTGGGTATTAAAGCGTCATGCGTGACTTGATGCCGTGATGGAATGACGAGCTCAAGCACGCCCCCGATGAAAACAACACGTTTTTCACCACGTCTACACGTCTTTACCTACCCGTGCGGCCCGTCATGGCCGAGCCGCTCTACGCTCCCATCACACACAACTGAGCCACCCGAATTATCGATCACGCTAGCGTTCTCCGCGCCGACACCGGAAGGATCTGCCTGTCCAACAACGTCGTGTGGATCAACCGCCGCACCGCCGTGCCGGCGCCGGTACCGGCCAGCGGGGGGGGCTCTTCGGTCACCGCGGCGCCCTCGCCGGCCGCCGCCGTTCCTGCAGCCGCTGCCGCACCGCCACCGCCATGGGCATCGCGGACGTACACCTACACCCCGCCCACAGCGACCACCGCTTCGCCGCCGCCCACTTCTCCGTCGATCTTCACAGGGTCCGGAGCCGCGTCGCCGATCTCCACGGCGTCTTCGAGTGCACCGCCGTCCACCGCAGCCACGCCGCCCCGTCCACCGCCGACAACACCGCCCGCAAGCGCTGGCGCTCCCGCTCCCCATCACCCGCCGCTTTCACAGCGAGTCGTCAGAGAATTGGGCGAGAAGGAAACCAGAGTGCATGGCCGTACACGCGGCGACCGAGTACGCTTCATGGATGAGCAACAGCAACCGCCGTCGCCGTCAGGTGGCGGCACCGCTCTCCAACACCGCCTTGGGCTGCTGTCGATGATGGGCAAGGACGCGCTCGTCTCGTCGCTCGCCACCCGGGAGGCCGTCGATCAAGGACGTCGAGACCTGCCACCGTCCGCCAGCATCGCCCCTCCCGCTCCCCCACCGCCGCAAGATACGAGTTTAGCAGGCCATGGGAGCGGGGGGGCCGCAGGAGCTGGAGGGCCGGGGGGCCTGCACATGTTCGTAGCAATGTTCGCCACCCGCGAGGACGTGGAAGCTACTCTTCGTGCCAAGCGCCCTCCTGACAAGACGCCGGACCTCCCTCACTGCCTCGCCAGCGACCTCCGAGTGCCGAAAACGTTCAAGGAGGCCATGCGGTCTCAACATTCAGAGTTGTGGGATGATGCAGTCGGTCGGGAGTTTTTCGGTCTGTTGGATGCGGGTACTTTTAGTCCGGTTTAGCAACCAGTAGAAAATTTCATCAACGCCAAGTGGGTATTCAACTGTAAGGCAGACGAGTACGGATGGCCGACGAAATTCAAGGCAAGACTTGTAGCGCGGGGGGACATGCCGAGGGCTTCGATTGATTTTGGAGAATTGTTTGCACCCACCGTATCCGTGTCTAGTGTGCGTTTGTTGGCAGCTTTGGCATGTGAGCAAAACCTTGACTTGTGTCATTTCGATATTCAGCAGGCGTTTGTGCAGTCTGAGCTTGAAGAGGATGTTTTCATGCGTCTCCCGCAAGGTTGTGGTAGGTTATCTGGACTGATCGTGAAGCTATGCAAGAGTCTGTACGGTTTGAAGCAGGCGTCACGACAATGGCATGCGCACCTGACGAGGTGTTTGTTACTTTTAGGATTTGTGCAATGTTTGGCGGATGCATGTGTTTTTCGATTTATGGAGGATGGATGTGTGATCATGATCATCGTGGTCCACGTGGATGACATTTTTGCCGTAGGGCAGAAGGAGAGATGTGACAAGTTTGGCAGAGACCTCAACGAGATGGTCCCCGTGAAGAACCTTGGGGAGTTCAGGTGGTACTCCGCGTGCTTTTACCAGAGAGATCTAGAGAGAGGCCTTTTGAGGATCTCGCAGCAAAGGTTTGCAGAAGAGTTGGCTGCAGAGTACGGCGTAGAGTGGGGGAAGAGTGTGCCCTTGCCTGTGAGCATGAAGCTCGCCGACTTTGACGAGGACGAAGCGTGTGCTGACGTCCCTTTCCGCGAGTTGGTAGGATCCCTGATGTGGTTGGCCACTCAAACCAGGCCGGACATCGCGAATGCAGTACGAGCAGTAGCGCGGTATTGCGCGTCTCCCAAGATGGTGCACTGGAAGGCAGCACTTGGTATTTTAGGGTACGTGCGTAGGACGAGTTGGATGGGGATTACATTTGAGAGGGGTGTCGTGACTGGCATGAGCATGCAGGTGTTTGTGGATGCTGACTATGCGAGCAAGGCAGCAGACCGTAGGTCGGTTTCAGGAGGACTAGTGATGTGTGGGGGTGGGTGTGTGACTTGGTTTTCGAGGACGCAGAAGTGCGTTACGCTTTCCACAACGGAAGCAGAGTATGTGGCAATTGCCGACGTCTTGAAGGAGGTGCTTTTCTTGAGGCAAGTTTGGCGTTTTATGTTGCCAGATGCAGGTATGCCGTGCATTCAAATCTTCGAGGATAATCAGGGAGCGATTCAGATTGCGCACAACCCGATCACGAACTCAAACTCGAAGCACATTGATGTACGACATCACTTTATTAGGGAACTGGTAGAGAAGAAGGAGATTTCGATTACCCATGTGGCGTCGGAGTTTCAGCATGCAGATTTCTTGACGAAGGCTATCAGCAAGGAATCTTTTGCGTTGCACAGAGACTTTGTGATGAATTTGCAGTGACAGAGGTGTTTTGGGATCAAATCGTGCTTTGCCGTTGAGTGGAAGAGAGAGGATATGTACGAGTTTGAACAAGAGATAGAGAGGGTCAAGTGGAGATGGTAGTGATTTGGAAGGTTAATGTTTGGGATTTTTCTTGATGATTTGGAAGAGTTGGTATGCGATTGATTGTTTTTGGAGGAGGTATTGTTTTGGTGTTGGAGTTTTCGATTTTGTCTTGGTTTTGATTTGTTTTGGGATGAACTGGTATGATAAGGATGACTTTGATATTTTGTTGGAGCATGACGATGCATACGAGCAGGGGGGCTATTCGATATACTCGTAGCATAGCATGGGGGTGGTATATTGCGTATACATATGCGGGGATTGCAGTGACGAACTACGGAGGGACAAGAAGTCTCTTTGTGTTTTCCTTGGGAGTGTAGTAGATTGGTGGAGATTCATGGAGATTCGTTCTGTGGGTATTAAAGCGTTATGCGTGACTTGATGCCGTGATGGAATGACGAGCTCAAGCACGCCCCCGATGAATACAACACGTTTTTCACCACGTCTACACGTCTTTACCTACCCGTGCGGCCCGTCATGGCCGAGCTGCTCTACGCTCCCATCACACACAACTGAGCCACACGAATTATCGATCAGGATCCACATCGTAGAATGTTCAGCCGGTGTCGTTAGGATGCAGTCAACCTTGTATGTATACCGTTATAACACCGAAGTCACAGAACCACACTACTAGTCACCGATAACACAGACTCTGCGCAGCTATACTTGGGAATAGGCTTCGTTCAGTCTTGAAGGCCGGTGTTAGATATACTCGAAGCATAGTAAAGATGGTTGAATATGGGACATGGATCTACGGAGATTGCAGTTGGCACATTGCGGAGGAACAGGGAGTCTGTACTTGGTTTCTTCGGAGATTCGATGCGTAATCTCGGATTTGAGACGAATGAATCCGGATTTCGGAACGAAATCGGGAAGAGTTAGATATCCCATGAAGCATGTTGGAAAATGACTCTACCTTGTTCAGTCCCCTTTCTCTCTCCCGAAATACGCCGGAGCTATCGAGGAGACAGGAAATACTTGAGAGAGTAACAGGCCGCCTCGCAACACGCGGCGTATCGCCGCGGCGGCTTCGGCGACTGCTTGGCGATGGCTCTCTCGGCCCCACAGCGACTGCGAGCTCACCGGTAGGCCCACTTTTTCCTCCACTCCTCAACCTGACCGCTAGACGGCCACGTGCGTGCGTGGACGCGACCATCGCGGCCAATGCTTCGCCGTGCTACACCGCGCTGGTGCCGGGCACGGGAGGGGGCTACGTTGGACCTTGGGGGCGTCTTTGACCGCAACCGCATGTCAGTTGAGCGATCAAGGCTCGTTATTCGAGGACGTTCTTTTGCGTTTGGGGGGAGTGCCCACATCTGAGTGCCGCCTCTCCCAACAGCGCTGCACACTGGGCACACGACAAACCAGAGGTGCGATGCCCGCTTCGTGCCAATGGAATGGAAAAAAAAAAAAAAAATGTACAAGTGCTGTCACGGCATCTTTGTGGTTCGAGTTTTCCTCCCTCACGCCCTTCGAAATATATAGACTACGCTGGTAGGTCTCGCCACACTATAGTCTAACCGTCTTGTCTGCACCGCCATATCGGTGTCCGTCCGTGTGCCGCATGCAGGATGGTGTTTGGCGGTATTCTTGACGTGGACACTGCAACCATGGTGGTCTTATGTGCGGACATGCATAAACTTATCGCCACCATGCCGTTATCTCATGGGCGCCCATGAGAATCAATATGGTGTCTCGTGGTGCCCCATGGGACACCTTGGGGTCTCGTGAGATAACAAAAATAAAACTTATCGCCAACATGCCGTTATCTCATGGGCGCTCATGAGAAGCAATACGGTGTCTCGTGGTGCCCCATGGGACACCATGGGGTCTCGTGAGATAACAAAAAATATTACCGCCACCATGCTGTTTTCTCATGGCCGCCCATGAGATTCAATGTGGTCTCTCGTGGTACCCCATGGGACACCATGGGGTCTCGTGAGATGCCGTCAAAAACTTATTCCCAACATGCCGTTATCTCATGGGCGCCCATGAGAATCAATATGGTGTCTCGTGGTGCCCCATGGGACACCATGGGGTCTCGTGATATAACATGAGACTTACCCCATGGGACCCCATGGGGTATCATGACATACAATGAGACTTACCCCATCACACACCATGGGGTGCCATGGGATACCATGAGATGGCTGTCTCATAATACTCCAGGGGGTGCCATGGGAGGACATGAGACACCATTACATTCTCATGGGCGCCCATGGGGACGCTAAAATATCTCTTTTTTTGTTGTTGTGGATCGCATGACCCACCATGAAACACCATGGTTCACCACGGCGCACCATGAGGCCCCTTGACACACATTTTCCATGGATCTCATGAGAATCTCTTGAGAAATCTCATGGGGCACCATGGCCATTTTACTCAAGGATATTTGGCTTAAATATTTTTTTGTTTATTCAAGATTATTTTCCAATATCTTATGATCCGCCGTGAGGGACCATGGGTCCTCGTGGTGCACAATGGGAGGTTTGGTACTCATGGGCGTTCGTGGTACCCCGTGAGGTTGTTTAACAAAAAAAATATTTTCTTTTTATTTGTCTTTCTGTATTTTTTTAACCGTGGTGCGCCATGGTCGCCCATGGTACACCATGAGGTCCGATACTTCACTTATATTTTCATAATTTATTTCGTTTTCAGTTTTATATCCCCATGTCTCCTCATGGTGCACCATGGGTTCACTATTCCCAAAGTCCTATGAGATCGGCCATGGCATGCCATGGGCTGACACGGAAATGCTCTCGTGGTGCCCCATGGCCTATCTCGTGGGACTACATGGGACCCCATGAGCCTGTTCTCATAGTAGCTCATGCGACCTCATGGTTCCTCATAGTGCCTCATGGGCCCCCATGAGACGCCATATTATCGGTTTTTATTCATGACACAATAATGTTATAGTCTGAGTTCTTCTTTATTAAAATACCCGTAGTTCATTTGTACTATAGTAATAATGATGAATATATATTTCTCATAGTAATATTAATAAATATATTTAAAATAATAATATTGTTTTCAGAAAACTACATTATATAGAATAATAATTGATAGTATTTATAAATATAAATATTTATAAATATTTATATTTATGAATATTTAATAAAGGGGAGATTTGTTGTAGGAGCAGACGGAAACAAATCAAGGTTTATTGAAAGTAGTCGAATTTGTAACGTCGTTGTTAGGGTATGCATAAATTGCTACGGAAATACGGGGTCCCCTCCCAAGCGGGAGCAGGGGAGTAGCCACCACCTCGGCACTCTATCGAAGCTAGGTGTTCACACAAAGTCTTACGAGGACTAGTCTAGAGAGAGCAACGCAGAGACAAGGAGCGAGGTGGACACTGTGAGGGCTTCGAGTGGTTTGCCAGCTGGAGGAGCGGCAAACAAGTTTGGTCTTTCAATCAGCGAGCCGTGGGGACCCGAGAGGGCCGCCCAACAGCAGCAGCAGTTGTACGAGGGAGAGCGCTGCTCCATCGCGGTGCTAGAGGAACGCCGGGAGTACCGACGCGTGTGCACACCACTGAACGGTACGAGTGGGTCGATATGTGTGGGTCGATAGGATCCGATGCACGTTGGGTGTAATACTGGTAGCGATCCAGTCGCGATTGTTCCACCTCTGCCGTTGGGTTGCTGGGGTGATCGCAGGCGGCGGGAATTTTAATTTGAGCATGGGTGCATACATGGAGGCACACGCCAATTCGCCAGCTGACGTACAAAACGCGACCGGTGTCCTCGCAGGCACGTAGCCATTACGGCGCAGAGATGGTCGCGGATACACGGCACAGTGCATGCAAGCTGAGATGGATGTCAATTACGAGGGCAACACACCGAAATATCACGAGGCAACACATGGAAACAATTTTTTTTTTGGTTGTTTACTTGTTCAAAGTACGCTACTGTATCACCAGGGTCCTTGGTTCGGTGCGGCATGCTGGATGATGGGCTGCTGTGTACTGATACCATGCCGAGACATATCAGCTGAGATATACGGATCATCTGGCATACGACATAATTGCATGCATGAAATGATCACAGCCCAGCAGCGCACGTATACAAACCAATTGCTGTTTGGTAAAACCAATTGATGGTCGTTGTGGATGTGCATACAATATGCATATGCATTATGCTGGAAGTCATGAATCCGACTCACAGAGGCTCTGAGTAGCAGTACAATGCGTAACATGGAATCATCTGGTTCACATTTGGTCTCAGATACGCGCCGCTTACCAGGGTTGTCGTCTAGCGCAATTCACGCAGATACAAATCTGCCGGAACCAAAACACATAAAAAGTGTTTGGCGGCGGTGGTAAGGGAGGGGGGGAGCGATTGTCAACAGTGATACATACCTAGTAAGGGATGTTAAACTCGGGCAATTACCCTACGCTCCACAGGCATTACGAAATAGAGTTACAGCAATGCAGGGTCCACACACACAAATAGTGCGCGGCGGCTGTGATGGTGGAAACGTTTGATTATCAATAGTGCCACATATAATTCACGACACCGAGATCCATGCCGGAACCACACGCATACATAGGGTGTGGCGCGTACATACAGAGTGCACATACTGTACCGGATCCACACACATCCAGAGTGGTGGCGGCCGTGGGTGGCAGGCTTGTTTGTTAAACATCGCTACTTACCAGGGTTGTTGCTCAAGGAGCGATTCACGCCTAACAACAGAGTACATACACCGGAACCACACACATCAATAGTGGGTGGCGGCCGTGGGTGGCAGGCTTGTTTGGTAACAGCACTACTTATCAAGGTGGTTGCTTGGAAGCGATTCACGCATAACATACAGAGTACATATGCCGGGACCACACACATAAATAGTGTGTGGCGGCCGTGGTGGGTAGACTTGTTTGTTAAACAGCGCTACTTACCAGGGTTGTTGCTCGAGGAGCGATCCACGCATAAATACAGAGTACATATGCCGGGACCACACACATAAATAGTGTGTGGCGGCCGTGGTGGGTGGGCTTGTTGTTCCAACAGCACTACTTACCAAGGTTGTTGCTTGAGAAGCAATTCACGCTTGTGCACAGAGGGCATGAATGCCGGGACCACACACATCAATAGTGTGTGGCGGCCGTGGTGGGTAGACTTGTTTGTCAAACAGCGCTACTTACCAAGGTTGTTGCTCGAGGAGCGATTCACGCATAAATACAGAGAGTACGAATGCCGGGACCACACACATCAATAGTGTGTGGCGGCCGTGGTGGGTGGGCTTGTTGTTCCAACAGCACTATTTACCAAGGTTGTTGCTCGAGGAGCGATCCACGCATAAATACAGAAATGCCGGAACCACACACATAGATAGTGTGTGGCGGCCGTGGTTGGTAGGCTTGTTGGTAAACAGCGCTACTTACCAGGGTTGTTGCTCGAGGAGCAATTCACGCATAAATACAGAGTACATATGCCGGGACCACACACATAAATAGTGTGTGGCGGCCGTGGTGGGTGACTTGTTTGTTAAACAGCGCTACTTACCAGGGTTGTTGCTCGAGGAGCGATCCACGCATAAATACAGAGTACATATGCCGGGACCACACACATCAATAGTGTGTGGCGGCCGTGGTGGGTGGGCTTGTTGTTCCAACAGCGCTACTCACCAAGGTTGTTGCTTGAGAGGCAATTCACGCTTGTGCACAGAGGGTATGAATGCCGGGACCACACACATCAATAGTGTGTGGCGGCCGTGGTGGGTAGGCTTGTTTGTTAAACAGCGCTACTTA
>FN648404.1:247179-261539 GCA_000310025.1 Ectocarpus siliculosus
GGGATGAGATTAACGGCCCACAATCGGGGTACAGAGCAGACGGCGGAGCAGTTGCGCTGATGTTGGAGCTGTTGTCATGTCATGCAACGTTACCCGATGATGCGCCGCTATCATCATACCGTAGCGGCCGTGCAGTGAAGGTTCTGAAGTATGACCAAGCCCTTCGGGCGTTGAGAGAGATTGTCGAGAAGTCAGGGCGAAATCCAAAAGACTTTGCGTTACATTCGCTCCGAATTGGAGGGGCTTCCACCTTGGCGGCTGGAGGCAATGTTTCGGAAAGAGTAATCCAGAGAGCAGGAAGGTGGAAGTCTGATGCGTACAAACCGTATACAGTAGACAACACGGAAGACTCGCGAATGGTGTCACGTATACTTGGGGACAAGGATAAGGGAGTCGAGCGGCAGCCAGGAGAAGGCACGGTGTGGGGTAGGCATAAGAGGAGGCTAATATCACCGAACGAGTAGTAGCAGGATGACCTCGAGGTTGGCGAAGAAAATGGTAGGGTACCATTTTGGGGACTTGGTCATCTGAGACTACTGCGGGCAGTAAGATTAGCCCCTGCACCGAGAAAAAGAGAATTTGTGGTTGCCGCTCGGAGGAAAGAGAGAGAAGCAGTTGGCACCTTTCTCTTTCCTTCGGCCGTGGAAAAATAATGATGAAGGCAATTCGAAAGGAAAACAATAAAGGGGAGATTTGTTGTAGGAGCAGACGGAAACAAATCAAGGTTTATTGAAAGTAGTCGAATTTGTAACGTCGTTGTTAGGGTATGCATAAATTGCTACGGAAATACGGGGTCCCCTCCCAAGCGGGAGCAGGGGAGTAGCCACCACCTCGGCACTCTATCGAAGCTAGGTGTTCACACAAAGTCTTACGAGGACTAGTCTAGAGAGAGCAACGCAGAGACAAGGAGCGAGGTGGACACTGTGAGGGCTTCGAGTGGTTTGCCAGCTGGAGGAGCGGCAAACAAGTTTGGTCTTTCCCGCCCACCCACCCCTTTCCTTTCGAAGGTGGGGGGAGGCAAGGACCGTTGCAGTTGCTAACGGGCGAAGAAAATGGTAGGGTACCATTTTGGGGACTTGGTCATCTGAGACTACTGCGGGCAGTAAGATTAGCCCCTGCACCGAGAAAAAGAGAATTTGTGGTTGCCGCTCGGAGGAAAGAGAGAGAAGCAGTTGGCACCTCTCTCTTTCCTTCGGCCGTGGAAAAATAATGATGAAGGCAATTCGAAAGGAAAACAATAAATATATATATTTATAATTATATATATATATAATTATATATAATAATAATATATTTATATTATATATTATATATATTTATAATTTTATTTATTATATATAATAATAATATATTTATAAATATATATATTTATAATTATATTAATTATATATATTTATATATAATTATATATATATATATTTTATATATAATAATAATATATTTATATATAATAATAATATATATTTATAATAATAATATTGTTTTCTGGAAAAAACTACATTATTACATAATATCATGAAATGTTTCTCATGGTAGCTCATGGTGCCCCACCGTGGTACATGCGTGAGGTTTCTCATGGTGCCCCATGTCCAGCATAATATTGGGGCCCATGGCCACCCATCGTCATGTCATGGTGCACTTCGTCGTCACCCATGGTGACCCTCGGTATCCCACGGTACCCCATGGGGTTTCGAAGATAAATTTGAAAAATATATATATCCGACAGGGAAGCGCGTAATACTAGGAAATAAATAAAATAGTTAGAAATTTAAGTATGCCCCGTGGGTTCTCATGAGGCACCATGGGAAGACACGGCTTCCTCATCGACCCCCATGGGCTACAAATTTGATTGAAATTCACAAAATAAACTGGTAGACTCCATGGTGACCCATGGTGCCCCATGGGGCCTCATGGGGCGCCATCAGGCCTCATGAGGCCCATAGCTTTTATTTCTCTTCCCCTTTTTTCGCTTTTTCGGTTTTGTTTCTCGTGGGATCTCGTGGTGCCCCATAGCACGCCATGAGGGCTCATGGCAAACGATAAAAAATTATATTTACGGACCCCATGGTAAATCTCATGGGACACCATGGGGTGGTTTTCCATGGTGCCCCGTGAGATATCTCATGAGACTATCGATTTTTATCGTGGTCCATGGGGACCCATGGGTCCCATGGACCCCCATGGGGGTACATGAGATTTCTCATGGGTTCCCATGAGATTCTCATAGGACCTCATGAGGACCCATGGGGGCCCATGGGTTCCCATGAGATTGTTCTCATGGGGGCCCATGGGACCCATGAGCCCCCATGGGTCACCATAATATCGACCTCATGGGGTTCTATGGGGGCCCATGGGCGCCCATGAGACATCTCACGGCGTTACACAAAAATGTCAAACCCCCTTTTCTGAAAACAATATATTTATTATAAATATATATATTAATATTATTATGATAAATATATATTCAATATTATTATGATAAATATATATTCATCATTATTATTATAATACATAAATATATTTATCAATATTATTATGATAAATATATATATTCAATATAATTATGATAAATATATATTCATCATTATTATTATAATACAAAGGAACTACGTGTGTGTATTGTAATAAAGAAGAACTACGGAAAATAAAGATATAGTTTGATGTACACAATAAATGTAGATGCCTCGCTTAGTTCTGTAGTACTATTTGCCCTGGTTGGGTTGATTTTAACTTAGTTTCTGCTTGGCATTATATCACGGAGAATGTTCAGAGTTCGTGTTGAGTGTCGGACTCCGTTTCGAAGAACGGTCCGGAACTAACCAACCGTGATCTCATCAAACCCCAACTAATTCCGAGAACAACGGAAAGAAAGACAATCAATAAGGCATGGCATTATCGGAGACGACACCGCACACCGCACGTCCAAGCTCGCAAAGAATCGACTGTCCGCGTCGGCGCTCCTACCGGGCGCAGGTAAGTCCCTACCATTGCCGTGCGCATGCTGTGATACCTGGCTGGCAGACATGTTGCCGTTGCTTTAGAGTGAGCAGCAGCACCGTACCCCCCATGGGAGGAACAAACGTATCTGAATCCTTGCGTCGCCGTATTTAGAACGAGCCCTTTTTTTTTTGTGCACCTGCACAACAAGCCGGAACGGGTGTGACGTCCTACACGGCGTGGACGTCGGAGACTGTATCTCGCCTCCTCACACACGCCCCAAACGAATCACATACACACGCAGCACGTCGGTTAGTCTAAAGACGGACACGCAGCAGCAGTAGGGATGGAAGAGAGCAGGAAGAAGGATAACGGTATGTAGGCGCGACAGGCGGTGCGGTCCAAAACAAAGCCAGGAAAATAGCAGGAAGGCCGCGCAACGTAGAATACTCCACAGTCCAGAGGGAGGTGGGTGATGTCCACTACTGCTGTACATGTGAACGCCACCAGCAGCAAGACGTTACCGCCCGTCTTACTTGTGGCCCTGCCGGAACCCTCTCTTTCTGTATATTATGGGATATGGCGGTCTACAGTACACATCCAAAAAAAAAATTCCCGCCTGCTCTCGGGTGCTGCTGCTGCTGCTCTCTCAACAACAGGGAGTACACGCGGGCAAGCGTGACCTTGAAGTGCATGCAGCAGCTGTGAGGCGAGCCGCTAGCTCCTCCTGGTGCGCACTCTGTAGATCCGCTTGCGTTTCAGGCTTTGATGTATGGAGCTTAATTTTATCGACGGCGTTCGAGGTTCGAGAGTGTATACGGAGCGCCGGATGACCGACGGTGTTGGAGGGGCTACCTCGCACCTTGAACGTAATAAGCGGACAGGTGTGACCGTGTGTCAGCGTGAGAAAAGCTCGCTGAGTGATGAGTGTCTTTCCTGGGTAGTCCCGCAACGTGACCCTGCTTTGCGCCAATGTATTTTGTCTGTGCTTTCACTATTTGCACCGTCCCTATTCTGATCATTCTGAATATGTGACTTGCGGCGTCCTCCATGGCCAGGGGTGCCGTCGCTTTCGCCGCCGCTTGGAACACAGGGGTTGGGAGAGAAAATGGAAAGAGGCGACGCCTGGCGAAACCTTGAGCCCGGGTCCGCGACCGCCTCTGGTCGAATGGGGCAAGGCGAGGTGGTAGATGTTTCGGCTACCCTCGGATGGAAGACCGCTTGGTTGAAGTCGACTACTCTATAGTTTTCGGTTTGCAGAAGTAGGCGAGGCATTGATTGTCAACCTTTGCATGGGGGCTTGAAGGCTGGAGCTCACGCACGAGGGAGGACCCCTGCTCCGCGTGCGAGTTGGACGTATGGATAAATAGTGGTTTCAACAGCAAGCTGGCGGAAGGTTCCGGGGTTGGCGTTTTGGTAGCGCCCTCAAGGTTGCTGTAATAGCGACAGGTTGGAAAGCGGCGGCATTATGGAAAAGGTCGACATGCAGCGAAATTATTGAAAGTTCAAGGCACGTTGATCGTGTCTAGGCGAGGGTTGGTTTGTTGGTGTCTCTGTAGGTCGCATGAGGTAAGTACGGATGGATCTGAATTCTTGGCGGTCGTCTTTCGCGAACAGCATCCGTAGGTCAAGACTTCATGCAGGTATAGGCGCGTGCTCGGTTTCCACGCCTGCCGTACTTGGTGGTGCGGTCCCCCACAATCTTAAGCTGGTAGGTCCACGTCGTCTTCCGTGGAGTTCTGTTCGTCCCCAACACGAAGGCCCCTCTTTTTTACATATAACAGTTATTTCATTTATCTTTTTCCTAGAATCGCAGCATTTTCTCCGGGCCGGGAAACGCTCTCTCGAGCGCTCTCAGGCCACCACGCTTATTCACTTGGTTTCAGAGTGCAGTCCGGACCGTTCGAGCGCTGACAGGCCAGCATTTCGCATTTTGCAGTTTTCGCAATTTTGACGCTCGGAGAGCAGTTCCTTCGGTCCGATGTGCTCTATCGTCCTCTCCAATGCCATTCCGTTCGTCTCTGCCTTCTCTTTTCTCTACCGGTCTCGCTGTCTCGCCGTCCGTCGAGTCGTGAGAGACGCTCTCTCTCTCTCTCTCTTCGGCGCTTTTTCTCTCTCTCCTCTCTCGGAATTAGAATCGGAACCAGAGTCCGAATGGGCGGTACAACTTTATTATTATGGTACGAGGTATATTCCCCGTTTCTCTCTCTGTCTGTATCTGTGATTCTCTCTCCGTCTCTGTGTCTGTCTGTGTGTCTTTCTCTGCCTTCTCCCTCTCTCATTTGTTTCCTGTCTCTCTTGTTCTGTCTCTCTCTATCTCCCTCTGTCACACACACAATAGAGGTAAGGAAAATTAGCTCAAGCCTGAGGGCGCACCACAGGCCTCCGTTTGGCGTCTCAGAGCGAAGCGGCGGGATTGCCTCAACTCTCAAATCGACACGATTAGAGTGGAATGTTCGCGCGCGACGCCGGGGCCGCCTCTCGCCCTTCAGCTGCGCGGAGCCCTCCGGGAGCCCCCTCTCAGCGAGACGCCGCCGCTCGGGGCTCCGGGCGTCCAGCGACGGGCGAGTCGCACGCGCCGGCGGCACGGCTCAAAACCACGTCGTCGCACTTTTTCTCTCCACCTCGGGCCCCTCCGCTCGGGACTGTCGCTCCAATCTAAGAATCAGCGAATCGATTGGTGGCTAACGTATTTCCGTGTTTTTGAGAACTTGAAGTGACGTGTGTGGTGTGTTGTTTCGTTGTTGCTGTTGTTGTGCATTGTGCACTGCAACACGCATCTGTGCATGTATGCACTGGATGTGGTAATATGTTGTTGTTGCGTGACCGATTTAGGCATGGCGCGTTGAGAGATGCAACTTTGCTGTGAGTGGTGCTGCCGGCATTTTCTTCTGCAGCTGCGCGATGCTGCTGGGATTGCGCGTGCCGCAAGCTGTTGACCTCAAAGAATACAGACGGGCGTGTGTTCTTTTATTCTTCACCATGCTGTCGGTGTTTTTTATTAACTTCAACCTATCTCGGAACATGAATTTTGAAGAAGAAATGACAACCGCGTGCACGTGACGCACGTTACTGCATGCATGTATCGCGGATCGTGTACGTATATCTATTATAGCAGGTAACATATACATACATACATGCAGTACATCCCCCATGTTCCTACCTTTCGTGCACTTACTTTAGAGATGGTGCATGAGGAGTGTGTTTGGTGGACTGTTTACTTTACCACTACCTGCGCGTGCGGTGCGGACAAACAATTTCTTCCGGAAATATATGGCAACTTGCGGCATTGTGACAGAAAAAACTGGCTCTCGGAACTCGGAACACATCATCATCACAGGCATCTCGCTATGATTGTTTCTCATGATCATCAGCTGTGTGTGCTGGATCTCTCTGCGGTATGTATGTACTGTATGTGTGGTCCGGAGGGCGACATGCAGACACCGGGTGTGTGTGTAGTGTGCGAACATTAAACTTTACGGAGTACCACTGATCTAGACTGACTGCTGTATGTATGTAGTCTCGGCTGTATATTGCTATGTACAGGCCACACTTGCACACACAGACGGACAGGTCAAAGCGCACGCCACGCGCACCCAAAGTAGTAGCAGCCTATCAAGGCAATCTAGTAAGTGCAGTTTTCTTCTTCTGTTGCTATAGGTATCTATCTGTCTTTAATCCGGAGAGTAGCGTAGACTCCTCCGTGACACTCGGTCACAGGGTCCCAGATTGTTTACTGTAGAAAATGCGCGTTGTGTGTTTCCACCGCACTGAGACTGACGTCTTCATTGGTCAGCAATGAGAAGACTAAGAAACATTCCACGAAGAAAAAAGGCTCAACTTTTTAGTAAAAAGAAGTAAAAAAGACTAAGAAAAACAGCTCAATCTCGGCCACAACATAACAAGAAACGTCCTAACAAGAAACAAACATGATCGTGCGATACCCCCAATACATGAGAAACAAGGGTTGCTGGGGGAGCGTATCCAATATTAAACGTTCCATCCACTGCTGCTCCTTCCGTGCTCCCACTCCCCCCGTACCTAGCTGGACAACGTTTTTTTGTCGTAGGGGGGGAGAGAGAGTAATTAATTGTTGGCGCTGTCCCCCCCACTTCCGCGTTATTTAGCTACCGACTCGGCGCCGCCGCGGGCCCACTGCTGCATGGATGTTTGGTGTTGCTGTATGCATCTTCTTAGCCAGAAATTAAAGAATATGAGAAATAACAGAATCAGGATGATGCGACAGTCCAAAGGAATAATAGGTAGTAAGAACAAACGCCTTTTTTGGACGACTTCCTTCGACGCAAAGTAAGGGATTGAGCCTCGACCCGATCTTGACGTTTCTTATCTCCAGGCCCGTACTGTATACTATAGACAGACAGGTGCACACACATTACATACATTATGGCTACAGCAGGGTGTGCGCCAGAAGCATCAACGTTTGTTCGACAATTAATTATTTTTGCACTTACTTAGTTTTGTTTCAGTGAAAGAAACATGAAGACGGTAAGTGGATAAGGAGAGCATGATGATGCATCATGCATGCACGCTTCTCTCGACTTGAACCTGCATCTGTCTGTCCATCGTTCTTTTCAGCTGTATGTAGCGAACAACCGTCCCACTTGGTATGTATTGTAAATGTTACCGTGTGTTTCGTATACACATACATGCACTCAAACGGGGGACGAGGGGGGCGGTAGCCCCCCGCGTTAACGGATAGCGTCAAATGTTGGCGCGCGACGCAGGGGCCGCCGCTCGGCTTCCCGCTCCGCGAAGCCCGCCGAGAGCCCTCTCTCAGCGAGACGCCGCCGCTCGGGGCTCCGAGCGGCCAGCGACGGGCGAGCTGCACGCGCCGGCGGGACGGCCCAAAACCACGTCGTCGCACCTGCGTCTCCACCTCGGACCTCGGACCCCTCCCTCCACTCGGGACTGTAAAGAACAAGCGATCTTACTGGACGGAACTGTCTTCACCACCTCTCTCAGGTCTTCTTCCTCCAACGATGCTCCTGCTACCAAGGCAGGAATCCTCTTCAACAGCACGGAAGTAGACCATCAACGCTACGAATGCTGTATGACAAGCCTGATCTTCGTTTTTCTGTGTCTTTCGGTGTTGCATGTCTCTGGCTTCGCAACACGTATTATTATACTACAAGGGCTCCGGACGCGGGGGGCTACCGCCCCCCCCGTCCTTCGTTTTTGCGGTGGATGATGCGGAGAGTAAAGGCGTGGAGCTTGTGAGGGAATTGCAGGCGTTGAAACGCATACCAAGTGGGACCGGTCCATGTGGTCAGGAGTGGAGCCGTGAAGGCAGGTCGCAACCCCCCCGTCCTTCGTTTTTGCGGTGGATGATGCGGAGAGTAAAGACGTGGAGCTTGTGAGGGAATTGCAGGCGTTGAAACGCATACAATTAATACCAAGTGGGACCGGTCCATGTGGTCAGATTGCGATGTATTATTTTCCCGAAGGAGTGGAGCCGTGAAGGCAGCTCGTTAAAGACGAAAGGAAAAACATAACAAACTGAAGATTTGAGCGGAACTATTCTTCGGCGCTACGCGTGTACAAACACACAATCTCGATATGCGAGATTGTCGGACTCGCAGGTGATACTCAGGCTCAACTCTAGCCAGGAACTCTCTATAACTCGAATGTGATACTCTATCATCAGGCTCAAATACTACTGTTGGCAACGACGGTACAATCTCGATATGCGAGATTTTCGGACTCGAATGTGATTATCAGGCCCAACTCTAATGTGATTCTCTAGTCTATAAGGAGTGGGAGCACGGAAGGAGCAGCAGTGGATGGAACGTTTGATATTGGATACGCTCCCCCAGCAACCCTTGTTTCTCATCATGTATTGGGGGTATCGCACGATCGATCATGTTTGTTTCTTGTTAGGACGTTTCTTATTATTATGTTGTGGCCGAGATTGAGCTCTCTCTGTGTTTCTTAGTCCTTTTTACTTATTTTTACTAAAAAGTTGAGCCTTTTTTCTTCGTGGAATGTTTCTTAATTGCTGACCAATGAAGACGTCAGTTTCAGTGCGGTGGAAACACACAACGCGCATTTTCTACAGTAAACAATCTGCGACCCTGTGACCGAGTGTCACGGGGGAGTCTACGCTACTCTCCGGATTAAATACAGACAGATACCGTATAGCAACAGAAGAAGAAAACTGCACTTACTTTTGTTTGCCTTGTTAGGCTGCTACTACTTTGGGTGCGCGTGGCGTGCGCTTTGACCTGTCTGTCTGTGGGTGCAAGTGTGGCTTGTACCATAGCAATATACAGCCGAGACTACATACAATACAGCAACATACATACAGCAGTCAGTCTAGATCAGTGGTACTCCGTAAAGTTTAATAATGTTGGCACACTACACACACACCCGGTGTCTGTCGTCCTCCGGACCACATAGCAGTCAGTCGAGATCAGTGGTACTCCGTAAAGTTTAATGTTCGCACACTACACACTACACACACACCCGGTGTCTGTCGTCCTCCGGACCACATACAGTGCATACATACCGCAGAGAGATCCAGCACACACAGCTGATCATGAGAAACAAACATGAGCGAGATCCCTGCGATGATGTGTTCCGAGTTCCGAGAGCCAGTTTTTTCTGTATCAATGCCGCAAGTTGCCATTTATTTCCGGAAGAAAATGTTTGTCCGCACCGCACGCGCAGGTGGTAAAGTAAACAGTCCACCAAACACACTCCTCATGCACCATCTCTAAAGTAAGTGCACGAAAGGTAGGAACATGGGGATGTACTGCATGTATGTATGTATGTGTATGTTACCTGCTATAATAGATATACGTACGTACACGATCCGCGATACATGCATGCAGTAACGTGCGTCACGTGCACGCGGTTGTCATTTCTTCTTCAAAATTCATGTTCCGAGATGGGTTGAAGTTAATAAAAAACACCGACAGCATGGTGAAGAATAAAAAACAGAGAATTGTCGAACTTCGGTTTGAATTATGAACATCGGTTTGAGAATTTTCTCGTGGTTGGAGTAAATCGTTCTTTTGACTTGAGGATTGGAATCGAAAACACCGTTTTGATTGCCGCCTTTCCCATGTCCTCTCCCAAAAAGCAAGTTTCTGGAGCAGCCCCAAACGGCCTCAGGCGAGCTTCTGTGGCGGTGAGCACGTACCCTGGCATGTACTGAGGGGTCAGCTTAGCTTGGCCGTTGCGTTGGGTCCGCCGAGAGATAGAGAAGCAACTCATCGGTGATCAGTTGTATTTTTTTAGAGAATAGCAAGAGACGTGGTGTCGTGTGTGTGTGTTTCGCGTACCCTCTCTCTCCCCTCCCGACAACACACACCCTCGCACCTGCACCTGCTGCACATCCGTACAGGCCACCCATACATGGATGTGGTGAGGATCCAAACATGAGCACTCCTCCCCTCCTCGGGGGCTCGTTCCTTCGCAGTAGAGCTGCTCTTCGGCTGCAGTGTGCACGCGCATCCGAGAGAGCTCGCTGCTGTACCCACCAGGCCCACCCGCTCTTTCCGGTTCTCGGAACGAATAAACAAAAAAGGCACGCACGTGTGTGTGTCCCCAGCCTCTACCGGGCGGCCACCGCCGTAAACTGCTAGCGGGTGATGATCTGATGTATTTGGTTGCATTGTTCGAGGTGAGGTAAAATAGTGCAGCAGCATCCCAACGCCCTCTCCGTGCTGCTCCGTTCGCCCCCAGTCTGATCTGAATCGACTTCTTCGACAGCAGCACCTGATCTCACCACGTCACCTCATCAAGCAGCAAGCAACCACTCGGAGGAACATTTTATCTTTTTGGACAAGCACCCGAGCCGTGCTCGGCACCCGAGAGAGCAGCGGACAGGGCGTACCCAGTAGCCGTGAGCGACCTAGGTCTTTGGAGCAATGTCGGCGCGTACCTTTGGTTCATACTGTGCTGGTGAGTGGAGAGATAGAGCAAACAGCACCACACAGAAGAGATGATATGTATGTAGCTGTGTAAGTAGCAAAGTGCTTGTAGCAGTGTATGCAAATACCGTATATGACACAAGATAACACACCCCCTTGACCGATTTTCAAAGACCGATTTCTCAACAGCAGGAAGACTCACACCGCCGAAAACGGCGGCGTTGGAACCGTCTCGTTGAGAGCTTTTGGAAAATGTATCATTTCGTTTATGTATCCTCTTCGTCGTCGAGTAATCGATCTTTGAAAATCGGGCCAGGGTGTGTGTTATCTTGTGTCATATACGGTAGCGCAGTTGTTGCCGACATGTGTAAGAAGGGTAGGTACCCAGGGTTGACAGTCACGTGGATCGGGTGCTTGGGAAGCGCATTGTGATGTTGTGGTGGCTCGTGCGTGTGCGCTGTGACCGTCCGTTCTGTTTTCGTTCGTCATATGTCTTCTTCCTCTTTATTATCTCGATGCATGCCTCTGTGACTGCTCCTCTTCTTCCGTTTGACCTCCTGAGAACAGGGCGAGGGCAACTACCCACACAGACGTCGCCATCAAGCTCCGGCCAAGCTGAGGCACCTGCTGCATTGTACCTACAAGTGGACTCTGCGAATCAGAGAGCCTTTAGTACCCCTGCATTGATCATTACCTCGGAGAGGCAAGTAACCAACCAAGTGCAGCCATATCCACGCTGGGATGGATGGGCAATGCGTAGGGCCAAAGTGAACGGTCGTTAAGTACGATTGTACATCGTACAACGTATCTATGCATACTGCTGCTGTCAATGGTGGTGCCCCGCTTGATGTTCTCCTTGGGGATTAGATGGCCGTCAAGCACGAAGGTGTTTCTGCTGTGCATTGCGTAGTACAGTGCGTCCCGCGTTGCGATGAAGCTGGTGGTGTTGTTTTTCTTGACTCCGCCGCCGGTCGCTGCTGCTCATGCTACTATTTTCTGCTGCTGCCGCTCCTGCTCTTCGCTCTAAAGGGGGTACTTTGAAAATAACGGCGTGCGACGTACTGATGACGACGTGGATGCTCATGGAAAGCAAGAATCACAGCTGTGTGATGGGGGGTGATGGGTGATGATGAGGTAGGTGCGGTTGTTTCCTAACGTATTAGTCTATGTGGCCGTGGACAGCAGTTTCACGGGCATCCATTTTTTGTTGATGCTGTATGTCGTGAGACGAAGGAGGTGGATGCATGAGTGTCGTGTGTAGTCCAGAGGAGGCGTTTACATCACCCTCTACAAGGCGATGTTCTTGTACTAGTTGCCGCTCGCCCAGGAACACTTTTCCATCTTAAAATGCGCCGCGAGACTTTTTGTTCTGGTACCTTGAGGGATGGTACGAAAGTGACGGTGTTGTTGTGAAGACATGCAGCCTGTTAACAACATCGGCACGTTTCCTCGCTTTTCCTACTCTTGATTTCGTACTAGTGAGCAGTGGTCGCCGTGCGTATTATGCATAGGAATTGAAAACTTGTTGCTTCCCTTCCGCCCGGCCCGCCTACTCTCCCTTGATCACGAACATCGCGAAGCTTTTAGGAAGTGGGTGAGAAGATATGAGGGCCAACACATCTGACAGAGAAGGTCATGTTGGGCGAAAGACTTCAAGTTCGCGACACGGGCCGTGCACGTGATGGAGAAGAGCCCGGGCCGTGTATACTGGTGATGCGGCTGCAACAAGGGTCAACCAAAGCTGGCGGGGATGCGTTGGCTAATAATATGTAGAATTTGTGGTTGGCGCGCATGAAGCGTTGCGGTGGAGTGCAAAGTATTTGTGGTAATAATGTTTGTTCCGCAGTGTGGTAGCATTTATTTGAGGGCAAATGCTGTCAGGGGTTCATAGTTGAAGATCGTCTGCACGAATACCGCCCTAGAGGTGGTAGGAAGAACTTTTGTTATCAGCGGGTGGCGGTACAATAGGGTCAGGACAATTTCTTCGTCGTTGATGGCTGGCTGCGTCTCGCCTGAGGTAGACCATCATGGGTTGTTTGAACGTGAGAACAAGTATTAATAGCACTGGGTTAGAGACCCCGTCTTGGTTTACTGGACGTTGGGTCCGTGTACAAAATAAAGTACGGTGCCTATTGCTCCACAAAAATGAGGGGAAAAAATCAGCTGGTGGTACTGCAAGGCACTGCTGCTGCAGTGCAGGTAACAAGACCGCGTGCGGCATTTGTTACCCGAAAGCACCTGAGAAAAAAATATCTAAGTCTACGTAATTACAAGATAAGACAAACGTCTGGGATACGACATTGGTGGTGTCGGCGCGTGTTCTGTGTCATCACGCTCGCGGTCTCTTGTCGAGAGCGTATGCATGAAGGAGTTACTTTAGTTCCTTATATTCCTCCAATCTGAGGTCCTCTTTCCTTGGATCCTTTCGAGTTTGAAGGGATTGAATGATGGGATATAATATTTATTTGTTGTCTGTTGTGTGACGGCGGGACGAAACGACGTGTGATCACGACACGAACGGACGGATGAGGTTTTTGCTTTAGTTCCTTATATTATTATTAGGGAGAGACAATACACGAGCAGCAGGCAAAGAAGGCCCTGCTGCAACAAACAGCAAGGGTCCACCCAAATCCATCACATCTGCGTAACCCCCTCGGAGATGTCGGAGATGTGCATCCTGCCGAGTACACACACAAAGCCCCCTACTCGGTACGAGATAGGATCTACGATACCTCCCGTACATATCGCCAGGAAAAAACGGCAACAAATCAAAACTCCAAAACAAAGAATCATCCTTTCTTTGAAAAATACTCCTTAAATATCAACTTTACAGGAGAGACACGCCATGAAGACTTTTGAACGGAGAACTCCGGGAAAACGCGGCAACTATTACTACTTTGGAGAAGATCGTTGCACGAAACCATGGTTCAGCCCATTGACCAATATCAAATAAGCTTCGGAAAGCACATAATAGGCCTCAACCATGTCTTACCAAAATATGCCAATTCCTTCCTCCTACATATATCATAGTCTTTTGAAATGTACGGCAACTCTCTTCACCAATTATTATACCGTTTTTCTAACATCGAGACAACATCGATATCTTAACATCTAGCTCCCTGCGGCACTATTTCCCAAAACATGAAAGAAAGCTTTACAGCCCCCCCCCGCTGTATCATCTCCCAAAAGATAAGTTCGAACATCCCCCTTGTTCGGCATCTCACAAAACATAATAAACAGCCCCCCCGCTGCAGTACCTTCCAAAACACAAAATGCAAGTCACCCGGTGCCATTTCGTTTGGATCGCAAAAACTACGAATAAACAACGTGCAGTATGCAGGAATGACACTCGATCGCAATCCTGAAAAAAAGAGAATAGTGCAACCCCCCCCCCATGCTTTTCGGAGCAGTACCTACAAAACACAAACGCATGTAAGTAAGTACAACAACGACACATAAAAAAAAAAACTGCTGCATGCAAGGACAGGATGTTTGCCGCACCCAACACGAGCACGTGCCCATCACATA
>FN648406.1:0-34159 GCA_000310025.1 Ectocarpus siliculosus
AGCGGCGGCATGTTGGTCGATGGCGCGGCGCCGGGTGGCAACACGGGCAGCGATGGTGCAGATGAAGAGGCCGGCGGAGCGGCGGCGGAGCGGCGGCGGCGGACGGTGTTTGCGGTGGAGCGGCGAACGGGGCGGTCGGAGGTGCGATGGTGGTGAAAGGCGGTTTTAGTGTCCCTGCGGTGGACGGCGGTTGCGGCGTGGCGGCGAACGGCGCGGCCGGCGGTGCGATGGTGGTGAACGGCGGTTATAGTGTCCCTGCAGTGGACGGCGCCGCCGGCGACGGTGATGTGGAAGTGGCCGACGGCGCCTGTGTGGAAACAACAGAGTGGAGAGTGGGAGATCGGGTGAACGGCGGAGGAGGGAAAAGAGGTGGCGAAACGTACTCGAATCAGGTACGGCGGCGCTGTCGGGCGCGGTGGCGACACCCGAATTCCCCCCCTCGCTCGCCGGCGGCGGCAGCTGAAGTGGCGGTGTCAGGGACGGCGTGCGGTCGGGGAACCTCATCACGTTGTTGGTCATGCTGACACGCGCCCCGTCGCGAACTTGACGACCTTGACCGCCGACTCGTGATGGTTGTCGCCGGTGTTGAGGTAGCAGCACAGCACCGCCTGGGGGTTCATCTTCTTCGCGCGCGTCACACGCATGCATGTACCCCGGCTGCAAGAACGGGACGATCTGGAGCGGGGGCGGGCGACCGGCGAAGACCTCGTGCGGCGACTTGCACCCGACGTTGGCCTTGGTCGGGGATCGGTTGAAACCCCCGGCAGCCCAGTGACACGACTCGAGCCAAAGACGCTCGCCATCACGCCCGACGCCGGGGATGCCGGTGAAGTTGACTTGGGGAACAGGCGGAGGGCCTCGAGACGAGCGGCGTGGCCGACCTTGTTCACGCGCCAGATCGCACTCTCCGCCGGCCCATGCTGCTGCGGCGTGCCCGGCGCCGTGTAGGTAGGTGCGGCGGATGCCGGCCTTGTCGCAGAAGACAAGGAAGTCAGCGCTGACTGTATGTAGTCTAATGGGTAGAAGCCTTTCGAACAAATCAAAAGGACGGTCAAGTCGTTGGGTAAACTATTTTCCCAGTTACTCGCCTCCGCCCTCACTCCATTTGTGACGTTTGAGCGAGGCGCTTGCTCTTTTTCCTTTCGTTGCACACGCGCTGCTTTCTTCAAAAGGGTTAACGGTGACTGTGCTCTGCCTCAAGGGGTGGAGTTAGCTTATATTTCTCGAATGACTACGTACCTGCGCCGACCAATCGTGGACCCAGGAACAAAGAAGAGAACGACGATCGTAAGGGACGGAGGGAAAAGGAGGCGTTGGATGGCTCACGGGGCCCCCTCCAACGTGACCCACAAGACGTAAACGGGGGGGTCGATCATATGTATCAAACAGCTTCATACTGCTTGAACGAGACACATGATGAATGAGGCATCGATCACGTATGCATCGGAGAGCTTCATACTTCTTGGAAAGAACACCAGCTGTTAAGCAACTCTTGGTCTCTGGCTTCGCTCATACCATTGACCAATCAGTACCCTCGGCCCAGATTGAAAATACACCAAAACCCCCGGTGTTGACTGTTATGTGGCCTGTCCGATAGGAACAAAAAATGCGGTGAAACCCAGACAGAGATGGTGTGGTGGTTGCTGATGTTTAACTTCCTCAAACAACAGTGAGTTGCACAACAGTCCATCTCGTTGCGTCTCCCATGGCACACGACGCAAGGTGCGAGGGTACATACCACACCACATTTGTCTTCCAGCGCGTTGGCATTGTGTGCATGACAGCCCGAGCACGAAACGAACGGCCGAATTCTTCGATGATACGAAGCACTTCATTTCTGCCTGCCGAACCCCCCCCCACTACTAAAAACGATATGCATGATACCGTTGTTGTATCCTTCCCCTTTCTTTCCCGTCCGCCACTACGCGAAAAATGCACGACAGGCCGGACTACGAAGGACTCCTTGACAACTTCTAAACAATCCACCGAGCACACGGTCATGCGGGGCGTTTCTAAACGCTACCAAACGCCTGTACCAACCCGGCTGTACGATTGTCACCATGACACGGACGGGCTGGGCTATCTACTTGCGCGAGTACCCGGGAGAAGAAAAAAACAGCTCGCAGCCACAACCACCCTGCGCCCGTGATTAACTAACTAGAAACCTTTTTAAACCCTTATTTGTTCACCATGTTGTACGTTTTCGTTTATTCTTGTTCCATGTACGTCTTGATTATTTCTCTGATATCCCCCCCCCTTCTGCGCGCCTCCATCTTTAGCTGGACACAACCCACCAACGGTGGACGAAACAAACAACGCAACTCCATAAGCACAGCACAGGTGCCAAGGACTATTCTCATAAATAGTTGTATGCTAGGTCTACCCTGAAGAAAAAAAAAGGCGGTGGGCATGTGCCCCATTTCATTGATCCCGGCTAACACAGCAGCACCCAAACAGCGACTACATGTACACGCCGCTGGGCTGTGGTGCGTATGGCACTACTTGCTCGACAACGCTACAGCAGCTCATCGCTTTAGCCTCTAACACGCCAAGTCCCGGCCCCAGCATAGACGTCTAAATACCATCATCACCACGCCAAACTTTTGGCAACGAGCGTTGCAAGAACGTGATCAGGTCCATTTCGAGCATGCTTGTCCCAAAATCGGGCAACCTGCTACTCTCACTTGTATTCCCCCATCTATCTCTTCTTAGCCACGCAGACTCCTCCCACCCCCACCCGTACACAGTACACCAACCACACGCTTCGAGTTCCCTTCCATGCACCAAACACACACCCTGCCCCAACAACAATAACAACAACAAAAGCAAGCGCCACGGCTCGCCGCAAAACAATCAGCAAAAAAAATCGCAAAGACCATTGGCGGGTGGAGACTTACGCGCACACCGCGTGCGTAGGCTTCTCGTTCCCCTCCTCGCCAGACAAGGCCTGGGTCACGAACTGAGGCATCTGCAAGGTCATCATCGACTGGTAGCCCATGCCGGCGGGCACCGCCCAGGTCTTCTTGCCCGAGGGGGCCGGCACGGCCTCCGTCGCGTCAACAACCCCCGGCGCTGCCGCTGCCGCTGCCGCTGCCGCTGCCTCCGCCACCGGCGTCGGCGCCGGATCAGCAGCGGCGGCCGCAGTAGCCGCCAACGACGGCGCCGCCACTGCCGTCGCCGCGGGCGCCTGAGCAGCACTCTCTGCTGCCGCGGTTGCCGCGGTTGCCGCCGCCGGCATGCCTTGTCCCTGAGGGATGTACATCGGCACCGCAAAGAAAATCGGCCCTCCCGGGTGGCCGGGAATGCCGTGCTGGGGTGAGGGCACTGAGTGGCCGGGCACCCCCGTAAAGCCAGGCGCCATCATCATCGACGGGTGGTGCCCTGACACGGACATGGCGACGTGGTGCATGAGGGCCTGATGGTTGGCGGCGGCTCCCTCCGGCGCAGCAGCAACCATCGTTGCGGCAACCGTCGCCTCTGCCTGAGCGTCGGCTCCTTCGGCGGCAGCTTCGTTGGAATCGATAACGTCGTGGGTAGAAGCAGCAGCGGCAGCAGCAGCAGTGGTCTCCGTTGCCAAGGGTGCAGTGTTGTTGTTCTCCTCGACCTCGCTTCGGAAGCCGCCGTCGAGGACCGGCCCTTCCGCCGCCTCCTCCACCTGCCAGCCGTTAGAAAATTCGGCGGCGACGGCAGCTAAGGTATCGTCGGCCGGCGGCGGCACGCCGGCGAGCGCCTCGCGTCTCTCCCGGAGAAGCTTCTTGACCACCTGGATAGTCCGGGAGAGCACCTCCACCCGCCGCCCGTTGATGCATGCGTGCGCCGCGGTCTTGCCCTCCTTCGCGGCGGGGGGCTCGAGGCCGGAGGTTGCCTCTGCCTCTTCCAGGACCTGAAGCAGCTGGTCGAACTTTTCGTTAACCTGCGTAGGGAGGGTGGACGAATGTTTTGGGCATTTTCCGACCGACCGTGTGTCGTGTGCGAAAACAGGGGGAAGGGTCAGGGGGGGGGGGGGGTCAGGACCGGGAAGGATACTCTCGACAGCAATGGTGCTCGGGTGCTTCCCATTCTTTTTGTGCAACTCCTGTTCGGGTGAAGTGAACTTGGCATAACACGAGGCCATTTGATGCGATTGACGTTCGGATCCATTCGTTATGCCGAAGGCTGTTGACCCCCCCCCGCGGACACACACGTACGAAGCTGACGTTTGCATCGCGGAGGTCGCGGCCGTTTTACGGCTCGCTCGCGCACAAAAATGATGGCTCATTATCTTTGCGTTTGTGGGTTGGCAGCTTTCAGCCCCGCCCTGCTGTTGCCGCGAATCGTCTGTCATTCTCTTGGCGCTTCCAACTCTCGCGTATCGCCATCTCGTTCATGATCCAGTCTTGATGAGATTAACGCCGTGGGAGTACACCCCGAAACCCCTCAGCCATCCCGTCTCAAGCAAAGGCCTCTTCCTGGCCGCCTCGTCGTCGGTTCGCTTTGGTTCGACACGTCTGAATACACCAATCAGAGGGGAGAAGAAAGCCGAGGCGCGGCAGGCCCGCCCACCAACCGCGTACCATGCGCATGTAGCTACTACTCGGGCTTCGGTCTAACTGAGAAGCGTTTTGGGCACGCCTTCGCCCAAAAGAAGTTTGTCGCCATTGAGAATTTTGATCTTCTTAAAAACGAGCAACACAATGATCCATGTCCGTCCACAGATTGAGTCCGGTAGTAAGTGGCACGTGCACACCGGTGGTGGATTATGGTACATTGCGCGCGCACCCGAACCGAACGATGTGGAGATGGAAAAAACGAAAAAACGGCCCTAACGTTATGCCACGAATGCGCGCCCGGTATCAACGCATGCTGCTGCTGTGTACTGCATGCATACATCCCAGCCGAACCTCGAAAAGCGACAATTCGTCCCGACCCTGATACAGCAGTTTCCCCCCGACTACGAGTACAATGATAGTAATGTAAAAGTTCGTGTAGTCTGTCGTCTGTCTTCTAATTTAAGGAAACAACATGTGAAACAAAACCTACTTGTACTACATACTCCTGTCCTCATCGATGACACATCCGTGTATGTAGTCCCGCGGGTCGAGGACAGATGGTGCGCAACACTAAAAAAAACAGCAAAGATAGGTGAAACGCCTGTACATTGAATAATGGTATACAAGTTGTGTACCTGGGTTACTTGTAGGCTCCGGGCACTCACTCGCCCATAACCAGTGGGGGAAAGCGAACACATTCGATAAAACTCAACGAAAACCTGTCGTTCGTACCCGGGACACGACGGTACTGCTGTACTTGAGGAAGCGCTGTATAGTAGACCTTGGCGAAGGCGTTCGTGGAACGTGTTCCACATCAGTGTCTTGCGCTTGACCACATGTGCAATTGCACACCATGGTTTGTAATACTAAAGTAGAGTAGTTTATCTTGGTCCTAGGTCAAACGGTCTTGGTTGGACGGATATGAACAGGAGTGTGGCAAACAAGTTGTCCAACGCCAGCACGCACACAAGCTGTACGAACACACAACAATGAGATGACACCGATAAGAGGCCTCGTGCGCAGACTGACGTTACGTGCGTGTTATTGGCCTACTACAGCTTTTGGGAATCGAACTGCTTACTTCGAGGGTATCCATGAACCATACATGCGTGTGTATGTTGCAATGCATATATGCATATGTATTCATGCATACATCAAACCAAAAACTCTACGAGTGAACAGAGCAAGAATGGCACGGCAAGAGAATTATGTACTAGCTTGTGCTGCCAAAATGCAGACGACCCTGCCGCAGTTTGATCAAAACCTACCGTTACGTACTACGTACACAATACACGGCACGAGTTGGAGTGATGTGCAGCCCGGCCACCTCACATTGCAACATGAAAAAAATTGCTCACAATGAACGGAAAATATGCGGCATCGCCTGCTGGGTATGCAGGACAGCAGGACAGATATTTATATTTCTATATGAGCCTCCTCTGCGTTGTGTGTCTCTTCAAGTCGTGAACTTCCAAAAAAAAAGGTGAGAAATCACAAGCGGTGGACACCATGAGCGCGTTCAATTTTCCGACGAAATAATGGAGCCGGGCAATGTAACATTAATATTTCATCATCCTAATTTCAAAACGTGTATTGAGACTGACTGACCTCCTCCCGCCTCCGCTTCTCCCGCGAGGCTTTCCGCTCCATTCGGTCCGGATTGAGCGGTCTCTTCCCTCCTCCCGCTCCCGCCCCGACCCCCGCCTTCACTCCGCCCGCGACCGGCCCTCGGCGGCCTTTGCTGCTGGTGCTGCTGCTACCCTTCCCTCCCGCTGCTGCCATTCCTCCGGCCCGTTCCTGCTTTGCTGCCACGAGCGCGTGCGATGCGGCAGCAGCATCATCGCGGGAGCACGGAGCAGCCGTCGGGGAAGCGACCACAGAATCGGCCCTAGGTCCTGCTGCTGCTGCTGCTGCTGCTGGGGGGCCCAGGAATTGCGGGCTGCTGCTGACGCTGTTGCTGCTGTTAACGCCGCCATCCCAGCCGCCTGCGAGCAGGCTGGCGCTGATTTCCGAGAGGGCCTTCGGGCCGAGGTTGTCCCAGCTGCTTGTCTGCGGCAAGCTCCGCTTCCGCCCGCTTGTTTTTGGGGGGGAGGGCAGCGGCTGCTGCTGCTTGTACTGCTGTTGCGTCTCCGTCCCGTTGCTGCCGCTCAGGTCTGCGCATGAGAAGTCGCCTCTATGGGGCGACAGAAAGACAGAAACGCGTGCATCCACGTGGTGAGCATAGCAATATGCGCGTTTGTTGAAGTTTTTTTTTTTTGCTGGTTCGGAAAAGACGCGAAAAAATTGTCAACGATTGCGATCGGGTTGTGGGTACATACACAGGCGAAGAGAGAGAGAGCCAGAGGAGCACGGAATGCCGACTTGCAACGCAGGAGGGACAAAGGCTCCCATGCGACAGCAGATCCCCCGGCTTGCAAAAGGAGACGTAGGTTGACGTACGGGACACAACAAACCACACCACGTAAACCAAAAACAAGCATCACCAAAACGGGGCACCTCCGTTCTTGCTTGAGCCAAGACGAGGCAAAAGCGAAGAGGGGGGGGAAGCACGAATTGCGCAGGAGGCTGTACGATGAACGGCTCAGAGTGCGGGGAGCACATCACGCGGCTGCACCGCTCTCCTCCCGCATGCCCCATGATCAGAAACTATCTGCCTGTGCTTCGAAGTTTAACCAAAAAAGTGGAGAAGAGCCGAGAAAAAATACACCTCTCAGGGAATCGACTGCGTCGAGTGTTGGATCAGTACGGACATAAGAAGGTACTGGGTAGAGAGAGATTGAACGGTTTTTAACAACAATAACAACACCTCTCAGGTCATCAGTTGCTTCCTCCTCCCTCCCGATACAACTCCGTGCTTCAAAGCATGCAATATTGTAGGGGATGCCACAAAACTCACAGGTCAACGAGAGTGTCCCACACGCTCGGCTGAAGCAAGCCGTCGAACTCTTCCGACCCGAGGTCTTCTTGCGGCATGCCATTCCCGACTGCCGGCGCAGCAATCGCAACGGTGATGCGAGGGATGCGAGGCGACGACGACGACATGTAAAACACACGCCAAACCGGCCCGGGGTACCCCTATCTCCTGCCTCTCCCTTCCGCCCAGAGCAGCCGTCACGACCTATAATAGTTCCCTCTCTGTACCTCGGGGAACAATCTCACCCTCGCAGTCCCCTTCCTCCTTTAGCTCTCCTCTGGCTGCGCGTTGGAGGCGTGGGTCGCCTCGCAGTAACAGCCGCTTCCGCTGACGTTCTCTGTTTCTCTCTCTCTTGTTTGTGGATCTTCCTGAGGTAGGCATTTCGCGAGTTACGCCCTCTGATTGGTCAGAAGGCCTCGCACCTGGGGGGAAGCTGCCAGCTCATTTATTTTTTACCCGTATACCAGACTGCCAGAAACGGGTGAACCCGTGGGTGCTCTATCACCATCCATTTATTTACAACTGACAGCATTTATTTATGCACCCCCAGGAGGCCAGCTGACTGGCATATACCATCTTACCCATGTTTGGAGAAACCTCCATTGGGCACACTCCCGCTGGCATCTCGACCCTCCAATGTAACCGATTCTGGCTACTGCTGTACCCGGAAGGGACGATTTTGGACCCAGAAACAGTCAAATAAATCGTCTGGATGTATGTGCGGTACGCGGTGGTACATGTTTTTTCTGCGGGTTTTAGAGTCGTCCGGCGCCGGGACTATATGGCCATTTCTGGGTACAAAAAAATCGACCTCTCTCTTTCGGGTACTACATCAGTACCCAGCATCGGTCGCATTGATTGTGGAGGATCGAGATGCCAGTGAGAGTTGGACCCGATGGAGTTTCTCCGAACGTGGGTACGATTCGGTACGATGACGTTTTGGCCAATTCAATCAGCTAGCTACCGTGGGGGGTGCAACGTGATGTTGAGTTCTATCGATGCTTACTAAGTGTACCCAATACTGTAATAATGAATCGTGATAGACCCGTTTCAGTCTACTTTTTTTGTTTTATTGGTACATCCAAAGAACGGTAGTACTCAGCTGGTTGGTGTGATGCACGACCTGCTTTGTTGATGTACCCCCTTTGCTAAATACAGGAGTTAGTTAATTACGGGTGGTATTATTATTATATGTTCGTTTATCATAACAACACACTACTACTATTATTATTATTATACACGTCGTGTGTGTCTTTAGTGGAGAGCCCTCTCCACGTAAAAGATGTTCTCGTCAGGCAGAAACTCCAGCAGTATTATTGCTTGAATGCTACACTACTCGAACTAGTAGTCGCATCAGGAGCGAAGTCCAAGTTAGTTACAGTTGGGTTTTGTTGTCCATGTGGGCACACGGTGTGCAACACAATCATGCATGTGGTGCTAACACATGCCATGCATGCATGCACGCGGCGGTCGCGCACTCCGCAAAAAAGAACGGTAACTTTCTTTGTCGATTGATTAAATATAAAAAAAAAAATGACAAGATGGGTCCTAGCTGATTTGTGAATGATCGCAGCAGTCAGTTTATACCGCCAGACGCTTTCGACGAACTAAACAAACCTTCCCTTTCGCCCTGACACGATAGTAACGTCGAATCATCGCAGACACCACAAAGAAAGGCTGGCTATCGATAAAAAAAAACAACACAAAAAGACACTCACTAGCGGACCGAGACAGCCAACAGAAAGAAAGGCGAAATGGATCTGAAAAGCTCTAACCCCCCCCCTCCCCCCCCCCCCCCCCCTGGAACTCCTAGATATATACGAAACTCGAACAGTAGGGGGACGCGTGCGCATGGGTACGCCACGACAGCCTCACGCAACAGAAGGCCTAGCCAAGGTTCCATACTAGACCTCAAAACCTTGGACCCCACGAACAAGGATTCTTTGAGCACAACCAAATAACACGAAAGTTTCTTTCGCAATAATAATAGACAGCACGCTTTTGCACACATTTCTCCCAGCCGAAATCTATGGGGAAACGCACACGGACGTAATACTCGATGGAAGTTAAGAAGTGGAGAGTCAACACAGATGAGACCCCGACAACACAGGGCGGCTAGGACGAACGGGCAGGTTCATCTGCAGGCCACATGCCTGTAGAACGAAACAACAGTGACCAACACACACAGACACACACGGGAGACACAAGTGTGCCCTGCAAGAAGAGACTAAACAGAGGAGACAGGCCCGGCATGTTCTCCACGAGAACGCCTGGATTGCCGTACATGTAACGCGTAAAATAATTGTTTGGTAAATAATCGAAAACAAAAACGCTCGAAACATGGCAAAAAGAACAAAAAGGACCAGACCGAAAAAAAGAAAGGCACGTTTCAAGCGTCACAGCAACACATAAGCGTCTAAGGAAATCACAAAAACAACACAGGTGACATGGCAACCGAATATCCCTGGCTAGCCAACAGGGAGGAAACACAATCCGTCTCCACAACCGCGGGTAGAGGGCTTCTAGGGCCCCGTCCCGCCTACCCCCCCTCTCCGCCTACTTTTACCTACCACAACTACGAGTACGACCCAACCCTCCCTCGACACAGTCTCCCCACCTGGTCACCCCCCACCCCACCCCCCCCCCGCCTCATCGCATGATTTGAACACTAAAAAGAAAGAAACGTTCACTATCTTCTTTCTCAGTCACGGCGTGTGCCCTACTCCTGTCCCCGCCACAAACACACACACACACACACACACACACGTGTCAGATCCTCAACTGAAAACGAAAGTGTTACAAACACTCGTTACCGAAGAGGGCGCGCTTACCCAAGCTCATGGTGACGGACAACGAACGAATCGATCACGACCTTGAAAATTGAGGTGCACCAACGAGCTGCTGTGCGCGCCGGCTTCAACAATCGGGCACTATCGAAATACACCCCGAACGCCCAAATGTTTCGAATATGAATGCCAACATTACAACCACTACAACCTCGCCCGTTGAAACCATGACATACAAAAGGCGTGACATTAAGGCAAGTCAAAGCTGTGCCAGCTCCTCTCGTCGAGCACTCGGCCGTGCGAAGGTTCGGTCACTACGCACGGCGTGGAGGGCGAACGGGACAACAAAGTGGCGCGACAAATCACGCACACACCAATACAAGGAAGTACCGCGCCACATTGTCACTCCCCCCCCACCCCCGTCTCTCACGACCACCTCCAAGAAAAGAATGTACACAACCGCACAGCCCCGTCAAAAAACAAGAACTCGACAGGTAGTTTCGTTTATGTGATCGTCAACCCATAAAATAAAGAACACACCCACGGCCGGGCCCCATTCGGCTGAGGCCCTCGCTTTCTCGCTCGCATCTTCACATGTCGTCGAACTCGAACATACAGGTACTACCCGGATCATCGAAGCCATCCTCCTCAACAGGCACAACGACCTCGCCGCACAAGTCGTCTTCTGGTCGTTGGCGAGACGGCCCCGATGATTCCGCGGCCTTGGCCTCTGCAGCAGCCGCAGCGGATTCAGCAGCAGCCGTCGACTCGGCAGCGAAGTATCCCTCGAACCCGAAGTGCCCCCTGCCAGCAGGGCGACTCTCGCGGGGGCTCCTCGGAAAGTCGAAGCGCCGCGGGCTCTTCACAGGAGCACGCGCAATGGCACCGCTGCCCCCGCTGGGCCGCGGCGCCGGTGGGGTCAGCTTCCAGAACGACGACGGGGCGCCCCCAGCGTCATCGTCATCCTTCTCGACTCTCCCTCCCCCCCCGAGTGGGATGGCAGGGCGGATATCGACGGTGGGCGCGTCCGTCCTGCTGACGGGCAGAGCTGACCGCGTCCGGCGGTGGAATTGACTGTAGTCCTTTCTCCTGCAGGCGGTGGAGTTCTTGGTGGTGTGCCTGCCCGACATTCGCAACTCCATCTGCCCAAGAGAATGGTTAAGAGCCTGGAACAGAGAGAGTGCGGGTGTCGAGGGCAGGAGGCGGTACGGGGGGTTCAATTTTGAAAAACATGCGTTATCAACGCTTCTGGCGGCACAATACCGCTCGTTCTTCAATGCAGAAGCCATGACACATAATTTGAGAACCTTGAGAACTCCAGGCCTACTTCCGACCGCAACATCACGAGCCACATTCCAACACGAAAGAATTCTGCTTCGAAGGACATGGTTGTCGCTGAGAATTAAAACCATCAATCGGTTGTGTTTTCGCACGCAAGAAAACCTCTTTCCTTTGAAGAACCTCTTCACAACGCCTCAAAACTCGGGCCGCATCACGAGGGGAAGAGAGCACAACAAAGAAGTTGTCACTTGGTTTGTATGTAGGAGAATTCTGACGAAGAGTTGGCTTTGTGTAGTTGTATGTTGGGACACAAAACGACATAGGAGGGCACTCCCAGCTTATCCCACCGCAGCAGCTGCGGATTGAGGGCGACGACGATATTGGCTCACGCCATCCACCAAAACGGTTTTCGTGTTGCCACAAGCTGTCCGATGGAAATTTTTTAATGCATATATATATATGTATATTTCTGCCGCACGAGTCAACTGCTGTCTGGCAACAGGGTACATGGGACGACTCAGTGTAGTAGCCCTGTCACAACCAACTATAATATTTCGTATCATCTCAGCAATGCAGACCTAAGCACAAGAGGTTTCGGCTCAGGACTCCATGCAGCGAGCGGATCATCAAGGACGGTTGTCGGGGTGCTGCACTGGTTCCGCTGTTTTCTGTTATTTTCTTTCTTTATTTTTCGGTCGATCCCTGTGTGCCATCTAAGCTGGATAGTGGACCAAGCGCCATGCAGCCTTTCACACGCGCCCTTCCCCTGTGTCCAATACATCTTCCTGCTTCTCCAAGACGATGGTTACGCTCGGCTGGTTGGTCGGGGCTAAGGTATGCACATTGTGTTGTTTTGTTGTTGTTGTCTTCACATTATTAAAAACCGTTCCGATCTCTCTCTACCCAGTACCTTCGTATGTCCGTACTGATCCAACACTCGACGCGGCCGATTCCCGTGGTCACAGGTTAACTTACCCTACAAAGGTACACTCAAATAAACTGGCCCCGAGGGGTCCGCAAGTCAATAGAAATCAACGACAGATATTCTGGAATCCTCCACTTCCTCTGCGCGCTATGCGAGGTATCAACTGAGACTAGGAGTCACTATCTATCATGGGCCTTTGCTAGATTTTGGGATTAGCAACTGACACGAGTTTAATGTGAAGAAAAACAACAAAACAAAACAACAACAAAATGGGCCGGAGAGAAAGAGGTACACCCCCTTGGTTCAATCTTGGTACTTCACACGCAAGCAGAGACAAGGCCATCTGGCGCAGAAAACGAGAGAAAAAAAGAGAAAAAAAAAAAAATGGAAACAATACAAGAAGAAGAGAAAATAAATTTTTGTGTGTGCGTGCGTGTGTGTGTGTATTTATTGTTAGCATCGACCGCGCTAACCGGCTGACCAATGAAAATACTCCGTTCTTTTCGCTGCCATGAATTGATAATCATTTTTGAAACAATCTCTTGCCAGTTCTTCCCCAGCCCTGCGTTTTTTGTTTCGGGAAGGTCATCTGGCTCAAACCCTTTGCTCTCTTTCACTCCATGTTTTCCTCCTCCATCGTCGTTTTCGTCCTCCTTTCTTCCCTTTCCCTTTCTTTGGTCTCCGTCACTCCCAAAACAATAACCCTCATTACTATCGTTGTCACCGAGATCCCAACCGATTGGCCCTGTCTGGTGGGTGGAAGTGGGTCGATCAGTAGCCCATGACGTTTGAACACACGTGTGTGTCTTTTTCATTAGCATCGACCGCGCCAACCGTGTGCATGTCTTCATAATTAGAATCTGTGCGTATATCATTCTCATGTTACAGCGACCGCGCTAAGGACTGACCGACGACAAGACGTATATCTATCTCTTGATAATGAGGATCGACCGCACTAACCGGCTGGACAATGAAAATATGCCAGTCCCAGTGCGGTGGAAAACACCAATGTGCTGTATGAGTGGCTTTGAATTACATCGCGACCGCACTGCAGAGCCATGTGTGTTTCTCCACTAGCATCGAGCCGTGTGCATGACTTGTCATGCACTTGTGTGTGGGTGCGCGTGATTTCAGGATGCCCACCAGTGGATGTCCATCTCCAGGGGAATGCTCTTTCGCATGTAGGATCTCCGCCGTACAGCAAAAATCTCTTGCTGCAGCCTCTAGAAAGTCATCGTCTTTGCGCAAAAAATCTGCTTCTGCATCGCGGTCCTTCCGAGGGTCCTTGATTTGTTGTAATTTCGTAATTTCGAGTAGGTTTTACTTGCCGAGGGGGCTACCACCACAACAACGCTTCTCTGCCCGTTCATCAGGAGCCGCAGAAAGCGTGGTCGCGTTCACCCATCACCATCAACCATCCCACTTCGAAGTCGGAGGAGGGGAGGCAGCGATAGATAGAAGGAAAGCATGCTGAGTGACGTTTTTTCCTACGGATTAAAAGTGGTACACATGTACGTTGTCATTCACATACGTTGGGGTTGTCTTCTTGTAGCGGTCGAGGGGATGAGAACGGTTGAATGTAATGTACCGTCGAATGCATCACTGACGTTCTGGTCTGGTTCCCTCCGGAAAGAAACAAACTAGCACGCTGCTGCTGCTGCTGCTGCAAGGCGGATACCATCTCAGTCCCCCGCTTGACTGGAGTGCTATGCATAGCTTACCCAACGCGGGCCTCAAAAGGTAGATGTTTCACAAGGTATGTTTACTTTTCTATAAAATTTCAAGAGACGTTCGACTATATTTAGATAATAACTGAGGTGTGAAGTTGATAGAACAGCAGATCGTTCTCAACAGCCCTTCGCGTTATGACAAGAGAGGTGCAATACCGTCGGGCGTGATTGCTCCGCTCGTACAACGTTGGGACCGCACCACCATCGAAACGGGGATCCCAGAACGTGTGCATCATGGATCAGCCCAAGGCTCTCCGGCCGATACGCAGCGATTGAGTTGTCAGGCCAGAAATGGCCGGACCAAAAAAGAGATGCAATCTGCCCGACCGACCATTTTCGAGAAATGGCGTTCTGATGGCCTCCAGCTGGTTTCTGTTCAAGCAAAGCCGTGGTCTGAGTGCGTGCACCAAGGTGCAACTGCGTTGATTGTACGCCTCAACCGCATGACGTGCCAGCGCCGAACGATAAGCAAATGATGCCGAAACAGCAGGTATTTGGTGCACTCCTTTCAGTGTTCATGCAGGCACCAATAAAATCACACGAAAAATTGTAAAAAGAAGTGGGATACACATACACGGGCGGGCGGTGATGCAAAAAAAAATTGTAACCCCGCTAAAAAGACGCCGTGTTTACTTTCCTGTACACAGAGACACAGAGGATTGGAATGAACGCGTGCGAAGATTGGATTGAACGCGTGCGAACGGGGATGCGGTATCGGTGGGAATGCATGAAAAATGGGCGTCGTTTGCTGGGCTGAACCAACAACGCATGTAGTGGTGGTGGTGAATACGGATGGTTGGAGGACAACGATATTGGAGACACCCCGGCTCCGGGTGGATGGCGGACGAGAACAAAACATTTGGGCGACCTACCAAAAAAATGCGCATGGATATATGTGTGTGTGTCAAGAAAGCCGATATTCCGTACATCGAGAGCAGGGCGGCTAAAGGTCGGGACGGGGGCCACATGCACGTCAAGCATCGATACTGATGTTGACTGCAAAACAGGTGCGTGCTTGGATGTTGCGAAAACGGACGAGCCGAAGAGCCAACTGCTTTCTTTTGCGGATTTGTGGATATGGTCGCGGAACATGTTCTCTCTTCCTCTTTGAGAGGTGGGAAAAAAAGGAACCGTGCGTGTGCCAAATGCCACAGCAACTTGAAAACAGACGAACGCGCATTCCACATATCCCCAAGGTCGAAGAGTTCACTGGTTCACACCCCAAGCCAGGGAAAAGGCCAGCCTTTCATCCCGCGATGGTCAAACTGCGTTTTGCAAGCTTGGGCAAGTAAATCCTCGCCTTGACACCGAGACACAAAGCAGCAGGCTACTACGCCCCCGTTTTGTGGAAGATGCAGCGTGGTGGGGGAACAAAGCGCGCAAACAAAAACACACGCATGCTCGCTCTATTTTTGTGGCATGAATGGAGCACGTGCCCCGCAACCGTTGGACACAAATAATCGAAGGACGACCTCGGCATCGAGAACGCGAAACGGTTACCTTCGGGTCGTGAGGGACGGTGTGCCGGCAATGGGCATGGCCCTACTTGCATGTGTAAGGGAGCAAAGATGGGGCAAAGGGGGGGAGAAAACCCTTGCACCCGATTTCTTCAAAATTCCTTATCTTGCAAACAATCTTCCTGCAGCAGACACCCATTCCGGGCGAACGAATGGGACAGAGAGCACGTGCAACCAACACCATCCACAGCAGCAGCACACGAAAGCACACGAAACATGTACATACCTCTTGCATAGGGGTGGTAGCCGAGTCCGGGTCCAGCAGTCGCCAAGGGATATCGATGGGCGGTGCAGGGGTGGGCGCTGGAGCGACCGTGAGTCGGGTCTCCAGCACGGGGGCCGGGGCATCCCCTCCCACGATATCGAGCTTGAGCTCTGGTGATGATTTTTGCCCCAAGCGAGGGAAGATTGCCATCCCGCTCGCTCCCGTTGACGAATCGCTGCTGCCCACCACGGTGGTCTGTTCCGACCAGGACACGGCCGAGACGTTGGACGTACATGTGCTGACCGGCGCTGTCCGGGACAGCAGTGCACTCTCCTCCGCCGAGAGGCGAGGGGTCGTGAGTTTCCGCGGAGAACAGGTGCCGACGGCCGCGTTGTTGTTGCTGCTGCTGCTCCCGAAATCGCTTGAACCGCAATGATGATGGCCATCGCCGGGAGCAACTTCCCGTCGTGGCTTCGGTCGCATCCAGTCGAAGAGGGGCAACTTGGCTATGGTCTCTAGCAGAGGCTTTTCGGGGCTCGGCATGCTGATTTTGCGGCAAGCCAGCGTACGGCGAGGCGGCGATGGGGGAAGTGGGTTGAGGAGGCGAGGAGGGCACACTCTGTATCTCTGACGGCGGCGGGAATGTATAGACTGCCTGCAGTATATAAGATCCACGATCCATCCCTTTTTACTTTTCTATCCCTGCCCACAGATGCGAGGCGTGGTGGTATATTCCGTCAATGTTTGTCCGTAAGTACGCATACGTCAGCTTGTACATTTGCCAAGCTGTGCTGTTGATGGTTCTAAAACTCCCCCCGTCATTTATTGCCCGCTTCCCATGATGTGACTGTTTAGGTCGGAATTGATTGGCAGGGAGCGGCGAAGCCTCTTTGCCGTTGCCATTTCGGATCACCTCTCGCCCGTGAAGCACGCGCGGTGATCAGGGGCAAGTGTCGCGCGTAGAGCAGACGGGTAGACAATAGTTGGCTTCGCGTTTGGTTGTTTGGATAGAGTGACGTCCGTACACAGCAGTACTTCATGTTCGCGAAAGGCATGCATGTGCACCAGAAGAGAAGAGAGAAGAGAGCGCAGCAAAATGTGGGACTTTGGAGTAATAATTTTTCAAAATCGAGAATATCGCACCAGACGGTTTGATTTCAAGCGTGTGGGTACTGCTGTGTGAATGAAAGATTAAGATTCGGCAGCAGGGTCATCACGTCATCGCTCACCTGTCGTGGGCCCAAGGCGACGTTTCACCCGCAATTAGCACCAGCCGCAAGCACACGGCCGACAGAGCCGCTCTCGTCTTTTTGAGAAACGGGTTGTTACTCATCATCCCCCGGACATAATAATAAAAATGATCCATTCCAAACGAAAGGTCCACGAGTAAAATAAACAAACAACCTAACTTCGGATTTCGGTTTGTTTGGATGTTTCATCACGCAACAGCGCAGCAGCCCTGCCTACTAATAACCCACAAGTAAGTGAGTGCGACGCTTGTTTTCCTCTCAACTGAGAGCTCCGGTCTGGGACCACATACAAGACTTAGCCCCCTGGAGCGCGCCTTTGTGAACGCCCGTTCCGTGATTCCGGACTCACTCATCTAACTCTTCTTCTCCCGTCGCCTTCCGCGATCATGTGGATATTATATGTGTACACAGACAGACCCGGATTTGTCCATATATATTCTTGTTGTGCAACGGAAACGGTTTATTGGAAGATAAGGGCTACCATGACATTTGAAAGACAACGACTGGCTGTGGCAAGTCCATAATGCGCAGTATATCCTTGACGCAGAATGAAGAAGCGAATTTATTTGGTGCGGCATGGGGGGTGGCTGTGACAAGCTGTGAAAGGTGGGGGGTACGCAGCGGCACCTGTCTGTCTGTGTTCCTACATGTGAACCAGAGACAGACCCACTCACTGCTGGTGGCTGGCAGTGGAGTACAAAAAAGGAAGTTTTTTCTCGCACTATAACATTGATGTGATGTCGAGTGCGTCCTGTTCAACACACACACACACGATGCTAACAATAAAGACACACGCAGTTGTTGTGTACCACTGCTAGGGAGCAGTCACCACTGCTAAGGGAGCAGCCATATACTCAAGTGTAGTGGTGCCTTTCTCTCGCCGTGTCAATTGGACGACCATCCATGTGGTACAACGAGAGGGACCCTCGACCTACATCGCCGTTGTTGTGCGCAATAATACACGTAGTACTTCGAAATGTAGTAGTATAATCGTCCGACGGCGGCAGGCATCTCATTTTGGATCTCTTACTTACTCTCTGACCAGAGCTTCCTTGCCGTGGAGAACGCGAGGCTCTTGTTCTTCTTTGGACGCCGAGGTAACTGCTGTTTGTTGTCCAGTACCGGCAAATGCATCGACTTTTGATGGGATATTCTCTCTTTCTGGGCGCAACATAATTTATTTATTTTTCGTCTCCCTCACCGCTTGCCACAAAAATTGATTTGTAGCACTACATTTGAAGGTAGGTAGACCTACACTGCGTGTAAGACCTTCATTGTACAGGAGAATCTACGGACATTCCCCTTACACTCGAATATTCTACTTCACCGTACACTTGAGTGGCGCCTCACGAAAAAGTCGGCCCTACTACTGAAGTCTTCTAACACTGCTGTACACACCGCCGTGCGGCCAAGGATAAAAAATTACACAAAAACTTCTTGGCCATTCCCCCCCTCAAAACCGGTGCCAAACGAACAACACATTCATTCGATGCCAGAATCACGCTCGAGTCTTGATTCGCGACCGTACCATGTCCGAGAGCTCCATCAAATGCGGGTCCGGAGTTCCGACCTGCCAGAACGTGAACGTGTGAAAGAGAAAATCTGTAAAAATGCAACCTACCATCATTGCGCATGCGAGGATTGTTCAGCAGAGGGGGTAAGCAAGGGGACAAGTAGGGAGGGACACCGCCGAAATTCGAAATTCTCGAAGGGTGTAGAAGGCACCCTCGATAAAGTACAGATGGGGCCCGCAGTTAAGAAAAATTATGTCAAGAAAAAAAGGCTCAAAATTTTACGGAAAATAAGACAAAAGGTTAAAGAAACACAGCTCAATCTCGGGCACAACATCAAAAACGTCCCAATAAGAAACATGATCGTGCGATATCCCAAGACAAAAGAAACAAGGGGTAGAAGCTGATGGAGCGTGTCCAAAGAAACGTCCCACTGCTGCTGCTGCTGCTGCCATGCTCCCACCTCCTACCTAGCTCATGTCAACGTAATATTCGGTAGGGGCGGAGTGGATATTTTCGCGGCGCCCCCCGGGCCCCAGCGCCGCCGCGGGCTGCGCTATCCACTGCTGCTGTACCTCTGTACTGCCACAACCCCCAACGTTCGCCACGCCGAGCTGTCGGTTTAATGCTGCATGAAGGCTTCTGGCATGTCGTCTTCTTCGCCATCAGACCAAGAAAATACAGCAGGAACAGGAGAATCAGCAGGATGCGACAGCCCAAAGGAATAAGAAATCCGTTTTAAGAAATTGACCGACTTCGGCTGGTCCTTCTGCCCAGAATAAGAAATTGAGGCTCGACCCGATTTTGACGTTTCTTGCCGCCGGGCCTTGTCTGTAGTAACGACCACTCATGACGTTCTCGATCCATTCTTGCTTCACCTGCCAAAAAAACGCGTCGACCCCCAGTGTTTACGTCTTGGACGAAAACTCGCACAGTTCTCAACAACGGCAACATAGAGAGGACGTGCGGACGCCGACAAGCAGACAGACATGTGACGCACACACAACGGAAGGCCGTCCCGATTAGCCCACGGTGAAAGAGCCAACATCCCCACACCCCAACCATCGCCACCACGAGCTTACCTTCTCAAGGTATTGAGAGAGGGAGAAGAGATACTCATAGTTGGGTCCCGAAGGCCCAACCGCCAAAGCAATGGTATCCGCGGCCTCGTCGATGGAGGGCACGTGAAAGTTCGGATTGCTTGTTGTACCCGTGTACAGCAAAGCTGGCGTTGGCACCGCGGTGTCTTCAGAACTGGTGGTGTCTTCCTTCTGGCCACCCTCGCCTGCCACGTCACATCAAAGACCCAGCAGTACATTCAGTTTCAGACATGCATGCCACATTCATTCGTCTTCGTATATACCCACCCGTACACATCAAGGAAACATATTGTGCCCCTCACATTGTACCTTCGTACCATTGAGTAGCTCGGACAAAAACATTCATCAAGGACTGAGTACAGCTCGCAGTTTGTTGCACACTGCTGGTTGTTTGTGGCCCCTTTGACTTCCCAGAGGGGCTACCGTGCCCGCCCACGGTAATATGGAGTGTGGGGGGGGATTAAGTTATCCCAGGACCGATGCAGATGACATGAACCTTGATCATCACACACTCGTGCTGCTTCCAGCACAGTCAGGCATAGAGATAGATATGATACAGCAGCGAACACATGTGCATGCTCTCTCTAGAGGGGCCCCGCACTTGGACCCCCAACACCATACCCACACACACACACATACTCTGCAGATCGGGTCTTGCATCCAAGTACCCAAACAGCCCGCTGCTTGATACAACATACGATCTTGATGTCCTTCGCGGACAATCATCCAACCAATTGAAAAACACAAACAATCACTTGAGAAACGTCCTCTACCAAAACTGGCTAGGCATTTTAGCACAAAGCATGTCCATCAATTCACCTACGAACCAAATGTATTCGCCCCCTGGATATAATCTCAAACCGTCAAGACAAAAGAATCATCCTCAGAAGAGTACCCAACAAGTATCTGCGCTACATCAGAAAAAAAAGCGTCGGAACGGCGACGGACAAATCTGAAAAAAACGCTTCAAAAGAGTTGACACAACATCCCCCAACAAAACGAAGTTCCAACTTCTTGACCAATCAAAACGAGCATTCGGAAAGTACGGGGACCCCAACCACTACTCGTCAAAAGATGTCAAACCTTTCCTCCAGTATAGTGTCGAAGGACCAGATCCTAAACAGCGCGCACATGAGAGTCGGTGCCGCCGCTGTTGTCAGAGAAACGACAGAACAAAAAACAGTCATGCGAACAGCCCCCCTGCTGCAACATCCCCCGAAACATACAAATCTTGGCCTCCCTCCTCTCACTAGTTTTGGCACAAGACAACAATATCAATACAACAGCCCGGGGGGTAGCCCCGGCCTCATCTGAAGCCCTTTCCTTTTCTTGTGGCCAGGGAGGGTATCTATATATATATATGTAGGGGTCGAGGATGATAGTATTGTTGTTCGCGGTGATAATAAGAAGTTGAACGAAGGAAAGAAGCAACACTTTTCCTCGTTCTTGACTTGGGCGTTGGCATGGGTACCGAGTCGGAAAAACGACAGGTGGTCGCCGGCCGTGACCATGGTCGCCATTGGCGTCAGATGAGGATCGGCAAGGCTACGCTTTATCGGGTAGACGGGGAAGCGTGAACCACATACTTTTCTCCTGTCGTCAAGTACGGGAGAGAATGACCGAGGGCAGCCCCGATGGGTTATTAGCGCGAAGATAGATGTGGGGTGGAAATTCTTTGTGATGGTCCAGGCACGCACGTGTTTGTCTGCAGCGCGACGAATACTGCAACCCAACGGCAAACCACAAAAGAAACCAGAACCAGGCAAGGCCAGGCGCGAAGATCAGTCATACACGCGCATGGGCAAACAAAGTGGACTAAGGTCCGCCGAGTGAAACACACGCGGGAAAGTGAAGTCAAAATAAAAGCGGTAATAAAGGCAGTCGACCAGATAAGAAAATGAAACCTCGCGGAGTACAGAGGTACGATACATGTACCAGGTACTAGTGAAGGACGACGAGGAGAACGAAGGCGCTAATTTATGCCGAGGTCGGGCGATCACAAAACGCCACTCGATAAAATGCACAAACGCCGCTAAAAACAAGTGCACAAACGAAACACCTCCATAACCATAGACACGCAAGGGGAAAGTGGCATATGCAATGCAATCCGACGAGTGAACGGCGCGTTGCAACACTCAGTCGTGGCGGTGGTGTCTTGCACGACATCGGATCGCCGGCACGGTGGGATTCTTCTTCGTTGGAGTGCTTGGCTCTCGTGTTCGCCCTCTGCTGACTGCTGACGACATAAGTTGAGGGCGTTGGCGCGCGCGGAGGCGGTTTCGTTCGTACGCATAAGCCGGTCGCCCCGGTGGTCTAGTTGGTAGCCTCGTAACCTTCTAGAAGTCAGGTCAGGGGTTGGAATCCCGGCGTAGGCGAGCTTTTCTTGCAAAGTGAGTTTTTGTACACACAACAACATCCTCCTGAGGCTACACTTCAGTGCTGGTGAATGTGCTCTGACTTCGAGCACTGCCTTTTTGCGCAGTGGTGATCGGTGAAAGTTTGAGGCATGTTTCACTCATTGTTAACAGGGCTGTGTCCTAAGTCGTCGACTTTCGTGCATGATTCTGTACCAACCATGGACGTGCATCCTTCCCGTCGTGGGTGCGGCTGTACATGCGACCAGTGGGGGTAAAACTGGGCGTAATGATGAGGTAGGGGTGGTTCGGTTGTTTGCGCACGGGGGAGATGTACGAATGAGACATACAACAACGGACGCGTTCTCACAAGCTGACACAAGCGTTAGCACGAAACTCGCTGAAGGGGCCGAACGGGCCCGGAGGGACAACTCTTCCAGCCCACACGAAAATCTATCGATGGAAGCTCGAGAAACATCGACCGAAGAAAAACAGCTTGCTGTTAGAGAAGAGACCGGAGATCGCCTACTCTAAAATCAAGTGAAATGCAGAGAGTGGGGTAAAAAAAGTGGGATCGGAAAAAGTGGGGTCGTTTTCGAAGATAGGTTCTGAGAATATCGGCGACAGAAACTGAATCCCTATCGGGCTTCAGAACCAATAGCAATACGCAACAGCCCCCCACCTGGAACATTTCCCCGAAACATACATGTAGATCTGCCTGCGCTTTCTTCCTTTCCTAGTCAGTCAACAGAAGATCTCAAAACATCAAAGTGCACGAAACAGTCCCCCAGCCGAACTTGCCCTGCATGCATAAAGAAAAATATGTACTACGCATTCGCTGGTGTTGCGTCTGAAACCATGACAACACATTCCCTCCCCCTGATTCTTGGAGGAAAACACAACAAAACGAATAAAAAGAAAACATCATAAAAACAAATCCAACTTGCGAAAGCACTCTGCTCAGCTGGTACTGTGGCTAGAAACATTGTACACAAATCCCCCCCCCATGGTTCTTGACAGCAATGCAAACAGTAGATTAAGACAGTTATCTTTGAATTCCGCACGTCACTCAAAAATTTGGGTCCAAAATTACATAAGTCAAAACCCAGAAGAACTACTTGTAAACAACACCAAACACAAACGAGAGTAACGTACAAAACAACGCATTGTCTCTCGCAGGCGATCATGTGGCGCTGTGGGGGCGCATGGGAGGGGGCGGGGGGCGGGGGGGGAAACAGACAAGGGTAGACACTCCCCCCGCTCGCGGGTCCTCATCCCCGCTCGCGCTGTCGCTCCTGCCGTTGAGCACGTCGATGCCGGTGGCGCTGCTGCCGCCGATGTCGCTCGGGCCGATGCCGCCGCTCCCGTCGCTGCCGCTCCCATTGGCACCGCTCCCGCCGTCGCAGCTCTGGCCGAAGCCGCCGCTGCCGTCGCCGCTTTTGCTGCCGCTGCGGCTGCCGACGGGGCTCTGGCCGAAGCAGCCGCTACCGTCGCTGCTCCTGCTGCCGTCGCTGCCGCTGACGGGGCCGCTCGGTGAATCACCCCCCGGCATGCGCCCATCCAACTCTAACTCGGTCGCACGGGAGGTCCGCTCCCAGCACGGCCCGCATGGTCGCTCTCCTCCACCGGGACCGCTTCCCTCTGTCAAAGGGATGCGTTGACGCTCCAACCCAGGCCGCGCCGTCTCCGCCGTCGCCGCTGCGGCGGCGGCGGCGGCGGCGGCGGCGGCGGCGGCCACCGCTGCTGCTGCTGTTGCGGCCACCGCTACATACTCGGTCCTCCTTCTCACCACCGTTGTTGCGGTCTCCCTTCGCACGCACCTTCTGCGTATGTAATCCTCCCGGGTCAAAAGGGTACCACGCGCCCCTCTCGAAACGCAGATGCCGTCGTCTCCGCCGCTGCTGCAGGTCTGGCCACCGCTGTCGCCACCGCTGCCGGCGCGTGCACCTTGGCTACCCCCCCCAGCATCGGAAGAGGCTCCACCGCTTCACTCCGGTGCTGACGACTCTCCTGCTGCTTACGACAGGCTCCGCCAGGACCAACACGGCTGCTTTCGATGCTCTTATCGCTTCCTCTGACTGTTCTTCACACACCACCGTCGCCGCCGGTGCCGGCGCCATTCCACATACCCGAACCGCTGTAGATGGGGCAGCAGGACGGATCTCATCGACGTCGTCTGTTGTGGATGATGGCACCAGTGACGCCGCTGGCTGGCTGCTGCTGCTGCTGCTGCGACGACTGCTTGGGCTGTTGCGATTCCGCGGACCGCGAAACTACAACGCCGTGATACGATCCGAGCATGTGTTTCTCCGCTACATGCCGACTGCTTCACCCGGCCTCCATGAGATCCAGCTCATCGCGTTGCCGCGCTACCGCAGGTGCTTCACATGATGTCGCGGGCCGCTGGGGGGGGCGAGTGGCGGGGTGTGTGTAACATGGAGAGAAGTTACGTTGGCAGGGGCTTTTACCGGCAAATACGCCGCAAACGAACCGGCAGCAGCCCCCCCCCCCCGCCTCACCAACAAACACTCCACCATTCACCTGCCCACCGGCCGCCGGCAGCTGCTGTTGCCGCGGCTGCTGCTGAAATCCACCATGGCTGCCATGCACCACGCCTGGCTGCTGCTGACCAAACCCACAAAATTGTGCCAAACCCACCGTGCGCCTGCTGCTGCTGGAACGGCTGCTGCACGGGAACACCTCTATTGAAGAGAAAAACCTCCACAGTCCCGAAAAACCCCACCGCCGAAATGAAGATCATGCTGGTCAGCCGTGGGCATAGAAGACATAGCGTGCTGCCGTCCTGGGTTGCTGAGTTCACGCTCATTGTGGACGTTGTACACGATGTCTTCCAGCAGCTCGCGAGCCATCCCCGGGTTCATCAGCCTAGACCGTTTCTCGACGTCGAAATCAGAGGACAAGTTGCGGCGCAACTTCGCGACGAGCTCTCCCTCTGGTATGCACACGTCCACCGCACGACTAGCCAAGATTTCCTCGAAAGCGACAAAAGTAGTCGAGAGGGTGCTGGCCCACATGCACCTTCAGACTGGAAAGTGACCCCTTGAGCGCCTCCATCCCAGCATCGCTTGTCGGCAAGCAGCAACGATGTGCCTCACGCTAAGCTCCTTCCACCGACCCAGGCGTCAGAACCTTCGTCTGAAATTTCGCACCTTCCGTTGCCTCCACCAGGTGACCAAGAGCTCGCTCGTTTTCATCCCAAGCTGTGGCCCGTACCTCTCCTTCAGCACGCTACGAGGAGGGCCATTGATCAGGACCATGGGGTTGCCAGATCTCTGCAGTGTGTGGGCCAGACCCTCGCTGGCCATGAAAATCTCGAACACCTGGCGGAAGAAGACGAAGTTGCCATCGTAGACCGGCGGCTTTCTCTCCGCTTCCTCTTGAACATAAATTGTGTGGGCCCTTCCGCCCACGTCTAACTTCCCGGACCTTCCTCTGGTATACACTCCCCCAGCCGCCGACCCGGCTATACTCCCAGCTGCCTTCCTAGTTTTACACTTCTTCTCCAGCGCCGCGATCCTACCCATCGCTGTGTTCATCTTGTCGCTGAACTCCGTGGCTACTACGGTAGGCACGGGGGCTACAAACACGATTAATCGTAATGGACGCCTAACCGATGGCGGATGCACAAGATGCCGCGGAGAGGGCGGCAGCAGCGGAAAGGGCTGCGACGGAGTTCGGAGATAAGATGAACACAGCGATGGGTAGGATCGCGGCGCTGGAGAACAAGTGTAAATTGTGTTTGTGGCCCCCGTGCCTTCCCACGGGGGCTACCGTGCCCACCCACGGTCGCATGGAGTATGCGGGGACTAAGTTATCCCAGGACCGATGCAGATGACATGAACCTTGATTTTCACACACCCGTGCTCCTTCCAGCACAGTCAGACATAGAGATATTATATGCATACAGTGAACACATGTCTCTCTAGGGGCCCCGCACTGGGACCCCCGATAGCATATCCCCCCCACACATATACTCTACAGATCGGATCTTGTATCCAAGTACCCCAAACACTGCTCTTCACCCAAACAAGAGCGACCACATGAGCGCTTGCCCAACAACCACCTTCAATAAAAAAAAGCTCGATTCTCACCCCCGGCCGGAAGCACGTCGACCGTCGCTCTCGTGTATCCTCCCTTTTCCCTAAAGTCCAGCCCAGCGAGGACTTCCTCCGCCTTGTTTTCGGGTATGAGGTACGCGACGCCATGGGTCCTTGACGGGGGGTCACTGGCCGATCGCTGGCCAAGAGCCTATTGCCATGTTGGCAGCGGCGCCCGTGATTGCGGCCGTGATCGATCGCACGTGTAAGAAACGATGGGCGTTTTGGTTACTTGGTGGGGGTTTAACGAATGCCGAGCCACCAAAGGGGAGTGGCACCTGGGGATACTTGCATCACAGAAGGCTCGTGTTTCGAGCGGCGAGGACCACGAATGTCTGTGTGTTCATCCCATCTATTCTGGCGCCACTCTCACTGCTGTGAATGTTGGTGTTTTAGCCGGGGTCCCACAGGAGGAAGGACGATACAAAGGAGCTATCATGCATTTTTTTCTTTGCCATGATGTCCCGCCCTCCTTGCCGAACTTGATTTCATGATATCGCGAGCAGGGTCCAAACATTCCTCCCCCCCCTTGTCGACCGTGAAATCGAAATACATGCGAAATCTATCATTTCCTACGTCAATTGCATGTTCATCACGCCGAACATAGAATCGCACTCCCAACTTGCTGCTAAACAGCAGGTGTACGAGGTTAACCGCTATTGTAGACCATCGGGGGCAACCGGCCATAAAATTGATAAACATGAACCCCAGATCCCAATATAAGCTGACAACGTCAGGCAAGCAAGCCACATTGCCCAAAATGCCGAGAAGAACAGCATGAATCCAGTCCAACTAAAACCACCGCTGTTTCTTGCGGATGGGGCCAATACCAGTAAATTCGTTTGCAGACGTACCACTGCTGCTCCTACCTCGAGGTCAGCATCTGAAACAAGAGTCGCAACCAAGCCTGGGAACTCCGGGGTCCCTCTGTGATCCATGCTCTGCGGAAGGGGGCCACACCGGACAACAACAAACGAAGCGTAGCGATTTTGGTTGAAGATAAAGGATCTCGGGTCGCGAACCAATGGCATACATGCGTAGGCAAGAGACCGAGAGAGTGCATGATCTTAGCGGTGTCTCCAAGGAATGTACGCGATACATCACATCACATCTCAGGCCTCGCTCCCGGACAAAACCTAAGGCATCACCTTCTTCGAAAATAACTGCCTACCTCCTGTGTGTGTTTGTATGTATCTATGCCAATATTTCTAGAAACATAACATTGGAATACCTTCTGCGCGAAAAGCCTTTTCCACCCCACGACCTCGCCATTGAAGCGCTCGAAGCCGGCGAAAGACGCCTCCGGTCGCCAGCAAAGACTGCCATAACTGTCAAACGCGGCGGTGTTCATATCGTATCCATAGGGACGGGCGGGCGGCTGAGAGCAATCTGTTTGGCCCCCACGGCCGGTGTCATGCAGAAGACTGCAGAGAGGCAGGCCGTTGAAATCTGAGCTTTTTTTTTCTTTAATACACGCAGAACAAAACGAGGCCATTTCTATTTAGTGAGACGCAGATAGATACCCATTGAGAATGCTGCATGGTATGAGAAGAGAATCGTCCCGCGGGCAGTTGCTGGTCTGTCCCAAACAAACAAGAGCGTGTGAGTCTGCTGCAGCCAAGGGGTATCTGGGAGACGACCATGTCCTTCCGTGGACGGGGTTTCGTGCCTCTGGATCTAAAGCGGCGCCTGTCTTACTTCAAGTACGAGTGCGCTTGCTTCCCCTTCCGTTCGCGGGGTTACATCGTTCCGAATGTTGGAGATATACTACCGTATACGACACAAGACAACAGGCTTACCTCCCATAGATAAGGGTAAAAAAAAAAATGTACTTGTGTGCACTCGCGTGTCCCTCGCTTACGCTGCTAGCAGCAGGTCTCGGGCACTAAAAATCGTTTCCGACGCCTGTCATGATGTGTACCTTTGGCCGCCGTCGGCCTACAGCAGTGTGTACGTCTCCTTGTCTTTGTTTTGGGGGTGCGTCTACGGGTGAGAAGCTCAAAAGATCCGGCCTGCAGACGATGAAATCAGACTACAAGGTTGACTTGCGTCGTCCCATGCTTGTGCTGCCGACAGCAGGCAACGGGCTCTAAGAGTCAAGAGTCACACCCAACGCCTCCTATGATGTGTACCATTGGATGCCCTTGGCCTACTACAGCAGTCTCGTATGCTGTGCTTGTCTCTACGTGCTCCTGCTGTGCTGCGTCTGTCTTTCAAGAGGATTTCCGGGATCCTCTCCGAGCGTCGTGCCCATCGCCCAGTCATCTGTTTCTGTCTTACAAAATGTCTTACAACGTCGGCGTGTGATTGGTGGGAGACGGGTGTCTACCCCGGTGCTACTACTCTAAAACATAGATGAGTTGTCGGAAGTTCTTGCGTGTCTTACCACAAAAATGCCTTATGTATGGGTCCGCTGCCAGATAAGATAAAACACCCACATGTCATACAATATGATCAGACAACCCCCACAGAATACAGCACCTGGTGTTGATGTTTTTGGATCTCAAACAAGGACGAATACGTACCACCCGGCTCACATAAGACACCACACCCCTGAGGATAGGGCGTATGTAATCACGGAGCCCATGCTACGAAGCCGTGGTTTCTGATGACATACAAGATGGCCCAGGAGGCCACATTCGCAACACACCTTGAGTCCGGGCCAAACAGCCCGTGTGGTTCTTCACAACAAACTGCAAACTGCAAAAAAAAAAAAATCTTTCTCCATACCCGCCTTGTGGCGTACTCTGTTGTGTCAGGCAGTAGTAGTAGTGATGGATGGATTTCATGGCAACACTGACTTCCCTTTCGCTGTTTTCGAGAGAGCGTTGTTGGCCTTCATCACCGGGTCCTGTGAGTATCACCCCCCCTTCCCCCCCCCCTTCATTTCCGCACAACTTGGGCAGGAACTTCACTGTAGGAAGGTAGTGTCAGTGCTATCACCCCCGCTCAGTACCACACACCCTGCAAGTGCAGCATCAGCACGGTATTTTTTGCAACCATCACAGGGCTGCCAACCCCGCCATTTCCGCGTCCCCTGCACGCGCGTTTGGCCGCAGGCACCGTAGGCAGTTCTTTGCAGGCAGTGCGAACACTCCCCCTTACAGCAGTAGTTTCCACACAACTTCGATCCCTGCACGAATGTGCGGTGGCAGGGGTATCCAACACCCTGGTTATCCCACCTTCTTCATGGCTCCCGCGACCTGCAATTTATCACCCGGGCTACACATGACAGCACACCCCCCACAGAATACAACACCCGGTGACAAGCTTTTTAAACACGAAAGTTCAACATGTACATGCGCTCGCTGGTTGATGATGCAACGTCAGAGGACCGCCGTGGACAAGTGCTACACGGCCGTCGGTCGCGGCATGCACTCGATCTTGCTCAGGTAAGGTAAGGTGGTGTGTATCCCGACACGGAGACCACCATGGAGATAAAACAAGTTCGACCAACGTGGTGAGCACTACGCGCAGCTGTACTCGTGTATTTGACTGCGCTGTATGCCAATGCGTACGCCGTACACAATGTGCGGTGCAACTACTTCAGACTGACTGCATGCAGCATGCAGCGTAGATCCGTGCTTCTGTTTTTGCCTGCACGCACTAAATAAACATCGGGCTCAGCACCTTGGACAGGCAAGGCCGTACATGCACGCGCCCACCCACCCGAAAATCCAAAGCGGTGAAGGAACGCTGCCCTCTTGCCCAGCCGCCCGGTCTCCTACCCACACTCCGGCGTCGGCGTCCCACACAGCAGGAGCAGCGGTAGCAGGGTTTGCAGTAGCGCCTCCGGCCGTGGCGTCAGCAGGAGGAACAGGAGGTGTGGCGGTCTTCGTCATGAGTATCCTCGTATGACCGCTGCTGGGGCAACGTGGCCTCGAACCCGCAACTAGAGAAGCTGCCCTGCGTGGAGAGAGAGCCAGGAGGAACGTGGTCCCTGCGAGGCGTTGGAGAGACAAACCCTTCACCCACGACGACATCGAAATAGTTCGAATTCACACCTACTGATCCGTTCGTGGTTCGTGGTGTTTGGAACCGAACTCGTTTTTTTTTTTTCATCTAGTTTCTAGTTTGGTGGTATAATAGTTTCTAGGGGCACCGTGGTGTTGTACGGGCGTTACAGAGTCCCGGTACCCTTCGAAGTCGAAACACACCTAGCACTACCTCCCAGTGCGAGCTCAGCGTATTGCACCCTGTTGCACCACCCGGCCCCCTTGACACGTCCCTCCTCTCTCGCGACGGTGTTTGTGGTACCCAATCGGGCTCCGTGCCGCTGGTGTTGCAACAAAGCAGTAGGTGAGGATATATATACAAGAAGAACCCCGCAAACTCGAATTTGAAATCTTAGACTACAGTACCTCCCACGCGCCCCCGTTGCACTGCGGCGGTGCACGTTGATTGGCCTGTCTGTGAGGAGACTCTCGAGACACAACCTTGCTCGAATTAAACTAGATGGCCGGCTGTGTCTGCGTGCAATGTATGGTAAGATTTCACCCACGCGTGCTGATCGCGTGTATTTCTGTTGTGCCAATTCTGTGTCATGTTGTATGTGATAGCACCAGCACCTGGCACCGTGGGTGTTGGATCTGACTTGACAACGAGTAGGACGACACACAAGGACGTCGTGAGCATCTCCGTAAAACTGGGCACTGCAGACGTGTCTGTTCGTACAAGCTAGTTGTCCTCTGCATGTTTCGCCCCGCCAGTTTTACAAAACACGCTCTGTGTGTGTGTGTTTCTCTGCGACCATGTTTTTTATGGTTTGTGTTTTTCTTGCTCTTTTCCGAACCGACACAAGGGGCGCTACGGACCCCCCGCGGATCTGCACGCGCTGTGGGCGGGTAAAGGGAGGAAAACACAGCAGTAACGGTACCCGACTCGAGGAAGGGGGTCATGGAGCAAGCTGCCGAGGCTGCCGCGGCGGTAAGATGAGTGTCACATCGTATGGGATTTAATCCCGCCGTAAAGAGCTGCTTGTTTTGGTACGTGCTCCGCACATGAGTCTATGTAACCCCAAGATCTTGCTCGCTCTTTTGGGGCCAAACCGGCACCATGGATTACGGATGAACCTCTAGACCCCACACTTGAGATCAGATCAATGATAATGGAGGAGGGAGGGGAGGGACTCTACGACAATGTTTTGTCGTTCAAGTGTACAGTAGTGCTGTTGATCACCGCTCCGTGTTCGGGTCTGGTAACTACTGCCATTTCATTGCTGCCGTCCGCAGCTTGAAACCTCACTGCGACGTCGGTGCTGCTGTCTATTGTGTTTTTGGCTCGTCGTGACTACTGATTTGACATGAGACGTTGCCAACGCAGCTCACGAAACGGCACTCGTTTCATCTCGTCATGTTGGTGCTTGAGCTAAGAGAGGACCTCGCATGACCCTCAGGTCCAAGTGCGACCGCGAAGATAGAGCAGCAACAACGCGACTGCAGCTGTTTTTGCCGTTCATCCGCCTGTCCAATAGTCGTAGCCAGAATAGCAACAACACTGGTGCAGCAACAACACTAGCTCTATCTACGAGGTGGGGGTATCCACACCACGCAGTGATAACCTGGGCCTGGCGGGACCCGCCGTCAGCAACAGCCTCGTTATTTCTCCGCATTCTTTGCTTTCGATTCGCCCGTTGTTGCAGGCGGCGGGAGGCATGTTCTCCGCAGGGGCGCTGTACCCGTTGGAGGTAATCAAGACCAATCTCCAGGCACACACCAAGCAGAGCACTGGACGACCCTCGCCGTCGCAGACGGAGGAGGCCGAGGAGGACGGGGGCGGGGACAGACAAACAACGTCCCCGGGAGGGGAAGGCAGACGGGCGGACGGGGAGGAGGAGGAGGAAGAGGGGTTGTTGTTGACAAGACGAAGCAAGCAAGAGGAGCGGCAGCTGGACTGCCCTCCGTCCGTCGCTTCCGTGGCGAAAGACATTTACTCTCGGGAGGGCATCGCCGGGCTCTACAGAGGTGTGGGTGTTTTTGTGTGTTTGAGGACGACATACGGGGGGGGGGGGGGGGGGCTCAGCTCTGCCTGCCTTACAGCCGTTCGAAGCGGGGGGGTCAGCTCTGCTTGCCGTACATCTGTTCGACAGCAGTTGGACACGCACCCCGTGTTAAATCGGGCAATGATCGTACTTGTACTAGGAACGCCTACATGGTCCGTAGACTCTGCCCCTCGGTTTCATCAAAGCCGGGGGAACCTGTACGCGAAGGAAGAATCTTGGTTCCAAGCGCTTGAACACAAAGAAACGCTTTTTCGTTTCATTTTCAAGTCCACGGTAGCAGCAGCATCCAACAGTTTCGTGCTCGTGACGAATCTAGAATCTTGGTCGGGTACTACCTCACAAGAACAACCTCACGGGGAGCAACACCTCCCTGTCTTCCCCCCTGCATTCGCTGCACAAGCGACCCGCTAGAGTACCACGATGAACTATACCCGTGTTTTCCGACGACGGCTTCACGCACCCCCATGCCATCTTTTTGGTTTGTTCGTCTCAGGGGTGTGGTACGCGTCGACGCAGAGCGGGGTGGAAAAAGCGGCGTACTTTTACGGCTACGGCTGGTTGAAGGCGCTGGCGCTGCGGGGGGGGGGTCGGGGAGAGCTCAGCACGGCAAAAGATCTCGGGTTGGGCTACCTGGCAGAGGCGTTTCACCTTCCTTTTACGATACCTATCGAGGTGATAGAGCGCGCTCGCGCGCTTGCCCTCGACAATGTTCTTCGGTCAAATTGAGCCTATGTCGCGATGATCGCGGTCCTTGACCTTGTCGTGTACTGTATGTGTGTGCGTGACGTTGTTTCAGGGATAACCTTAGGGTGTGCGTGTGTGCGTCCCGTTTGCCACACTGTTCACCCCCGTCGCTCGCGTGTATCGTGTAGCACAGGCTTGTCGCTAGCCGTACGTTGCCGAACGCGCAGCTGTGTTCCCACCCAACGTGCTCGCGTTCCGTTTTGAGTCGTGAGTTTCATCTCCTGTGAACCCTTCCCGACGGAGATCATGACAGCAATGGTCACCATGGGCAACATCTACAGTTTTGTTTCCCCCCTCAAGGTAGCACTACTGCTGTGCTAACCCTGTGCATCCGATGGACTGATAAACTTTCTCCGCAAAATATAAAGGTTGTTCTGACGAAGATTATGACGTCGAAAGAGAAGACAAACGCCTTCGCGGTAATCCAGGGTATCCTCTCCGAGAGCGGACCGGCAGGATTCTACACAGGGATTCAGGTATCTATCTCGTAGAGTATGTAGTAGACAGCAGCGGTGCTACAACGCCGCATCCATCGGTAGTGCTTCCTCTAGGTGAAAGGATAAGGATTCCCCCGACCGACCTACCGTAATATAATCCACTTCCTTGCACGCCGCAGGCATGTTCTGGTGCAACTAATTTACCTTACCGGTGTCACCCCATCGTCTCTCTTGTTATCAGAGTACAGTCGTGGCTCCGATGTAAGAGGGTGGTATGACAAAGGCCCTCGACCCTCTTATATCGGATCCCCCTCTTATACCAGAACAATAATAGTGTACCCAGCTGTACCATGGTGGGTCGAGTCCTTGACAACCGATTTCAACCCTCTTATGTCGGATCCCCCTCTTATATCGGACCCACGACTGTTGTAACCCATAGATTTCGGATCGTAGTACGGGCGCTGTTCGATGCACCTCTTCCTTTGTTTTTTCGTGCTGTGCAAACTCATTCTCACAGGCCTCCTTCCCCCACTCACCCTCTCCCCGTTTGCATCCACTTGCTGCTCTTCCCCCCCCCCCCCCCCCCCCAAAAAAAAAGGGGACCCCCCGCCCCCCCAAAAACCAAGAAACCAAAAACCTTTTTTTAAACCCCCCCAAAAAAAAACCCCCGCCCAACGGAAAGAACCCCCCCCCCCCCCCCCAAAAAAAAAAAACCCCCCGGGGGAGGGCCCCCCCCCCCCCCCCGGGGATAAAAAAA
>FN648406.1:42242-69014 GCA_000310025.1 Ectocarpus siliculosus
GGCAGCCTGGCCGTTGTAGGGGGTTTTTTGTTGAGGTCGATCCCCCCCCATGTACCCTGGGATGGGGCAATCCCCCCCCCCCCCCCTCCCCTCGAGCCTAGTCGGCGGAGCCCCGATACCCTCCCCCCCCTCCTCCCCTTGAGCCTAGTCGGCGGAACCCCGATGAAGTGTTTCTTTTCGGCGTTGTAGGAACGTCTATTTTTTTTTGTCAAAGCTCTGCGGCATGCATTATTTGGGTCATGATTGGAGTATATCACACGCCGCCCTTGGATGGATTTTTTGGAGGGTGTGAATAGCTCCATGGGCAACAGGGAGGGGTGACGAGCTACAGACAATTCGTATCTCCGGTAAGACAGGCATCGCATCTCTCTCGACTATCGCTAGCTGTGCATTTCCGATGCCGCCGTCTGGGTCTGCAGCTCACCTGCTGCTTCTTTGTGTTGATGGTTGGAAGGTCGGCCTGCGGGAGGGGAGGCGGCCACCCCCTGGTGCGCTTTGCCGTTCGTACACGTGGAGGCAAAATAGGGTAGCATGGATGGCATCAGCTACTAAATCATGTGCTTGTCTGTCTCGTAGCAGCATGCATGCACTTGATGCGTCTGGTGTAAGCCGATTCTTGTGTGTTTTGGGGTTTCCGGTTCGTAGCTTGAGCTAAGCGGGGCCTTCAAAACACCCAGTATTTAGATTTTTCGGTTATGTCCTACCAAGAGCACATGGTTTGGGACTTACAAAGGGCACATGGTTGTGTCTTAACAAGGGCACGCGGTTGTGCCAGACGAAGGGCACATGGCTTTTGCCTTACAAAGAGCACACACCTGTGTCTTAAAGAGGGTACACGGCCCAGCAGCTCCTGGAAGGAGGATAAGACTCTCATCACGAATTGCGTTTGCATGTCGGTGTGCCGAATTCGCACGCAATGTAACAATACACAGTTCCTGGAGCTAGGGACTCTGGCGGACAAGTTGGATGGGGACGCGGAAGAGGCGGCTAACGGGAGCGCTTTTGCCAGACGGCAGAAGAGGACGAAGAAGTACCTGGACTTCTACATGGTAAGGAGGGGGTCACTCATCTCTTCCATTTTGGTCTTGCAATGTTTTGTAACGATCTGTTGTCTGTGTTGGTATATGTTGGTATTGCATGAGGAGGCGTTGTTCATATTCCACGCGCAGTTTTATTGTGTAACGGTCTGTTTTCTGTGTTGTGTATATGTTTTTCAGCGGTCTGCTTGGTATATGGATGTGCATGTGCAGTATATTTGTTGTAGTGCTTTGGTTGGTATGATAGCACTTTTGCCGAAGCAGCACGAGCGCGCTAAGGTTTGACGCTACACGCATCTGCGGTTTGAACTCGATGCCGTCGGCTGTAAAATCAGAGACGAGGTGTGGATGACACGGCTCGTTACCGCGAGACTTCTTGTCCACCTACAGCAATATCTGGTTGTAGATATTGTTCGTTGTTGTTGTTTCTTTTACACTTCTATGGACGGCAAATAGCAGTGCCAAGACGCGCGTGCGTACCATACAATCGGAAACACTTTGTTTTGCGCTTCGGAACGCTCCTCAACAGCAACAAGAAGCATTCTGATTTGTCCTATTAATAGACCCCTCTCTACTTTGTGGAAACGGATTCATGGTGTTCTATTAAGAAAAATCGAAGAATATATTCAAGACGGCACCCACGGTACACATTATATTGGTTGTTTGTTGTTGTTGATGTCGTTATCGACCTTTTTTGTTGTTGTTGTTGTTGTACAAAAGGTAACGATGCTGGAACGTTCGATGGAGCTTGCCTTGGCGCTGGAGCACCTGCACTACCACATGCCCGACATGTTTATCGTTCACCGAGATCTGAAGCCGGATAACGTCGGCTTCAAAGCTGACGGGACCCTCAAGCTGGTGAGCTAGCTGTCTTGTGCTATTGGTTGTTGTTGTTGTCGTTGTTTGTCGTTTGTTGTTGATGGTGGTTGTGTTGTTGTTTGTTGTTGCTGTTGCTGTTGTCATTGTTGCTGTTGTCGTTGTTGCTGTTGGCGTTTGTTGTTGGTGGTGGTGGTGGTTGTTGTTGTTGTTGTTTATTGTTGTTGTTGCACTGGAAGAAATAGAGGGCACATACTTGTATGATAAATGTAGAGACAGCATTGCGGGCAACAGTACGGGTTCCAGAGCTGAAAAGGAGAACTGCTGCGAAAACTGACCTCCGGAAGTGTGTTTCTTGTCTAGACTACAGCTTGACGTGCGTCTCTTCTTCTTCCAACCCTAGATGGCCATTCATTTCTAATTTCATCATTTTCTCGTACCTGTCGCCCCCCCTCCCCCCCCCCGATGCCTCGATGCCCGTTTCTTCTGGTTCTGCTTGTCGTCATGTCCGTGCGAATGTCGTTCCCTCATGCTCGATGGCGTTCTTCGCGCGCTGGGACCGGGCGCGCGGGGGGGGGCGGGGGGGGAGCAGTTCGACTTTGGTCTTGCGCGAGTGGTGAAGCGGCGCAATCGTGTCAACGCGCGGTATGAGATGACTGGCGAAACTGGTTCGATGCGCTACATGGCTCCGGAGGTGAGGCGTCTCTTGTTGCCATTGTCGTGGCGGTATCTTATCTTTCATTTGTTTGGCGCCATTCTTGTGTGGTATTCGCCGTTCGTCTCTCGCGCTATGATAGCTACTCCACCGGGAGAAATGATGGATTCGTGCGTCACTAGGTTTTTTTCATTTCGTCACTCCTGTGTGTTGTATCGTACTGTAGCCGTACAACGTTAACGTTGCTCGGATTGCGATACCTTCGACGTCACTGCTGTATTGGACAGGTATTTTGCGGTATTTGTTCGCACGTCAAAGTCGTTCTAGATGCACGCGTGACCCTTGGGTCGGGTGCAGGCCGATTTACGCACGCTCGTGCACAGAGATGTTAGCAGGCAAGTGACACCCGAATGAGACGAGAAGAAAGGCGTCATTGCTGTCACATTCCGGAATAATAAGAATTACACCGACATTTGAATGACATGGGCTGGCCCTCTTCACAAGCACAACGCTGGTTTTCTCCCTTGGACCGTATGGTGGTGGTTTCCTTAAATGGCGCCTTGTTCTTATGGTAATGATATCCTTAAATGGCGCCTTGTTCTTATGGTAATGATATCCTTTGTTGACGCCTTGTCCGTAAGCATAGCTTGGGTTGCAGAAGCCCTCGATCGACCAATTGCAGACTTACCCTATAGCAGGAGGAGCGGCGGGGGGGGGGGGGGGGAGGCGGAGAGAAAATATTCTTTCTCTTCGTGGCGGCTCTCGTGCGTCGCTGTGGTTAAAGAAGAGATGGGTTGTCAAAAGGCTGATTGACCACGCAAGGAGGAAACGACGGATTCGACAATAGTGGCTGCTGTGCTGGCATATTCGTACAGGGCGCAAGGCCCGGTTCTCTGCGCTGCTGTGACAGAGATGAACGTCCGGTCGACCTCTGCCGCTCCTTTCCATCCGATCAACCTCTTCGCATACAAACAAAAAGTACGGCCATGCCCACTAGGTTTGCGGAGAAGTCCATACAAACACGGCCATCTCTACCACCACGGCTGTGACACCACATGGTCGCCGCCCGCTCGCTCGCTCCCCTCCTCACGCGACCTGTCATGTATGTTACCTTCCATTCCCCCCATCGGACCAACGAACGTCGTAGGTGGTGGAGTCGTTGCCTTACAACGAAAAGGTGGACGTGTACGCGTTCGGCCTGTTGCTGTGGGAGATGCTGGAGGACCGACGTGTATTCGACGGGATGGGGGTGACTGACTTCTATGAGAGGGTCGTGAACGCTGGCGCGAGGCCAAATCTCGACTCCGCTTGGCCACAGGTGGGTCTGAAAGAGACACGTTTAGGTAGAGAGGGGTAGACTGATGTGACTTGAGAGACACGTTCTAGAGGGGTAGACTGGTGTGATTTGAGAGAGAAACCTTCGAGAGGGGAAGACTGATGTGAATTAAGAGACGCGTTATAGATGAGCGAGGGGTAGACTGGTGGGGATTGAGAGATACGTTGTAGAGGGACAGACTGGTGTAAATTAAGAGGCACGTTAGAGAGGGGTGGACTGGTGGGACTAAGAGACAACAGACACGATGTAGAGAGGTAGACTGGGGTGAAAAAGAGACAACAGGCATGTTGCAGAGAGGTAGGCTGATGTGACTTGAGAGACAAGTTATAGAGAGGGATAGATGCGACTAAGAGACACCAGACACGATGTAGAGAGGTAGACTGGAACGCAGACTGGTGCGTGCAGCAGTAGTGTGGCAGATGACACGCAGGAGAAGGGGATAGACTAGATAGAACGGAGTCTGTTAGACGAAGGCTGGTGTGTATGCCTTTGGAGACGCATGTCGTGCAGTTGTTGATTATTTCGTCGCGGGTTGTTTGCTGAGGCAGTGCATCGAGGCTCGACGCTGCTCTATTGTTGGTGGCCCGTGGTTTCCGGTTTTGTGTTGCAAGTACTCCGGAGTATGATTGATTGCAGATTCGGCTCGAGAAAGGCAAGGGCAGCACCACGAGTACGATCGCAAACTTGCACAAGTATAAGCATGATCCATCCATCCGTGTTTTTACCTTCTCCCCGGTCTATTCTTGCTCCACCCCGTAATTCTCGTCCTCTGGTTCTTCATGGTGATGATGGGCGGGCTGATTTTCTAGTGATGACCGATGCTGTAGGCAACAAGCAAGGGCCATCGATGTGAAGCTAAGAGTATTCCATAGGTTCGAGGCAATATCCGCCGAGCCCGTCTTTGACCCTTGCCATGTGAAGGAAGAACGGTAATAGTAGACACTACCACCTCTTTCTCTCTTCTAACGCCTCTTCCACTCTCACGCCCCCCCCCCCCCCCTCCCCCCGTCCGTCCGTCCGTCCGTCCGTCCGTCCTTTTCTTTTTGTAGGATCTCCGAAAGCTCATCTCCCAGTGCTGGCACGCGGACGTGGACCGACGACCTAACTTCAGAACGATCGCGGAACGTCTTCGCACGCTCTACAGCAACGCGAAGCATTCGAGCAAATTCTGCATGAGCGCGATCAACCTCAACGAGGACCCGCATCAAAAGAACCGACGGGGTGCGTGCGTCGGTTGGTCGGTTGGGTTGGTTGCTGTTGTTGTTGGAAAAGGGGTAGCGGTAAGTGCGGTGCGTTGCTGCTGACGGCGTTGCTGCAGCTGTTGTCTTGTCTTGGCATGGAAACTGATCTTGCGGGTACTGCCCGCGCAGCTACGTCGCCAGCAGCAACGGGTACCGAGCCAGTGTTCCTTACGTTGCCGAACCTTCTGTGTGCGAACTTTATCCAACCGACCGCTCTTTTATCTAGAATGGTATCCTACATTGCCAGTTGAGCACGCTTGGAACCTTCGCCAAAAGAGGTCCCACCCCTATCTACGAGTCCGCCACACTATGTTCCGCCACTGGGGAAGTCCCCCCCCCCCCCCCTCCGTTTTTCTTGAACGTTTCCTCGGTGTTACCCATGTAGAAGTATGTCGGTACAAAAAAGTACAAATATGGCATTAGTTGGCTTGAATGGGCCCCGTGGTAATGAAAGCGGTTCCGCAGATTGTTCGTTGCTGTTGGTGTGAAACAACGACCAAGCAAGGAGTGTTTTTCAGCTGCCGACAAACTCCATGCTTGTTGGGCCTTGTAACTCGCAAGCGTCACTTGTATTTTTCCGAACATGAACCATGGTGTGCGTGCGTTGTCGAATGCTTCGGAGAGAGCACCCTGGTTTACCATGCTTGACGACTGACCGGGGATCCGGAACATGTACAACGCGCAACCAGATCTCGTCCGATTCCGTCGCTTGAGTGGTCTGTCTTTCCTCAACTCTTGTCCAATGTGTTTGTCGTCCTTTGTTTCTTGGTCGCAATGGACCGATCTTGACAGGGGCCTCGGTTAACGTTGCTAGAAGTGCGACAACAACGAACGTGGTCAGCCCTCGTGGCAGGAGTGGCGGTGGCCCTAGCAGCAGGGTAAGAGCGCGTATTGTCTCTGTTGTTGCTGTTGTCGTCGTCGTACTTGTTGTGCTGTTGTTATCGTCATCGCTCTTGTTGTCTGTTGCTGCTGCTGCTGCTGCTGCTGCTGTTAGTTGCTGCTGTTGTATTTTTTGTTGCTCGTGTTCCTGCTGTTGTCTCGGCATCAAGCGTTACATCTCTCTACTGTATCACTGTGTTCCATGTGGGGCCTTCTCCGTGGTCTAAGGCTTAAACCAGCCAAACCTGTTTAACATTGCATTAAAGCTCCCGAGGGGGCTTGAACACAAGTCTTCCAAGTAAAAAAAGCACGTCCTTCTACCTGTGATGTGAAAAAACCGACCGGTTTGTCAGGGCCCAGCTCCCTCCCGGCTGATGAAGAAAACACAGCAGCAAGCACACCTTACAGTTCGTTTGCCACGTCCCAACGTGTACAGTCTTAAACAGATTCAGCCATGCTTTGTGTTGCCCTTTTTCTTTCCGCTTTTTTGCTGGAAGCGTTCCTGTTTGTTTGTTGTATGTTGAAGGTCGCCTCTCATTTTATATTTCCCGTTATTTTGCCATTCCCAACTGTTCCCCGTTATTTTTTGTGTTTCCCTTACCCAACGAACGCCGGAACATCAAAAAGACGGAGATCGGCGGGAAAAAGAACGGTGGCGGAGTGTTCCGAAGGTTGGGGAAGATGTTCAACTCCAGAAAAGGCGGGGCCAAGCCTACCCTCACGCACACCGCGCCAGAGGCGTACTCGCGGAACGGAGCGGGCGGGTTCGTCGAATGGGGGCGCCGCAAGAGGGGGCGGGGGGATGGGGGGTGGGGGGGGTTCCGGGGAGATTCTGTCGGAGGGAGGCCATGTACGGGAGAAGGGCAAGCTCGCACGAGATTATAGCAAGCAGGGCGCAGTCCGACGGTATGATTTTGAAGAACGCTGCTGCCCGACGATGAGCTGGCTTTTCTTGTTTTGTTTTTCGGGAGGCATCTATCTGGGAAGGAAGGAAGGAAGAAAAAAGCAGGCCAAAAACATCATTTCTGTATTTTATGTATCGTTTTTCGGTCGAAGTTTTGTCGGAAGAGAATGTTTCTGCTTTCTTTTGGGGGGGGAGGGGGGGTTCTGGCATAGGGGAAGCCGGGAGATCGAATACATCGGTAGTAGATTTATGCCCGCGGGCAGGCGGGCGAGCCCCGTCTTTTTTGGGAAGGACGAGGTTCGTTCGGTGTTTGTAGTTTGTGGAGAGGCCGAGCAAGGTTGTTGCTCTGCTGTAGCGTCTCTTAACATCTCGTTTGCGAATGTACAAACAGGGCGCCGCGAGGGCGCCGCGCGCCGCCGTAGGGTGGGTGTGTTTGTCCCCGGTGGTCGCAATCCGACATGAACAGTCAAAGCGGGGGGACCCCCGGGCCCCCTTCTGTGCTTGCGCCCCCACGGATGACGGGGTATAACCCCCCCCCCCCACCTCCCCTTGACCGGCTTGTCTCGACGGACTGGTTCGCGGCAAGAGTGAAAGGGACGAGGGTGCGGTCTGGGTTTGAAGCATCTTGTCGAGATGGAGAGGCTCCGAAAGCGCGAGAACGTGACTGGTGGTTGTTGGTCTGCCGATCGTGTCAGTTGTCAATGATCGTGGCAATGGGGGGGGTGGTATTCTACGTCATCTTCTTCGGCTCTCTTGCTGCGTTCGGCGGACTGCGGGTAGGATTGGACTAGTTAGAGAATACCCTCCTCGCTGTGCGAGACGGAGCGAGGCAAGGCGTGGGATAAGACAGGGTGTTGCCGTTTCGAAGGGAGACGCCCATCGCTAAGTGAGAACATGCTTTCAAAAGTAACGCATGTGATGGCGGTTGTGTGAGCCTGGCAGTAGACCAACCGGTGAAGAGGTGGGATAGCAGAGACGGGGAATAAATCGATGCCGGAGGTGCGCGTGATGGTGCGGGTCACACAAAAGTGTGTCATGATGGAGATTGAGGCGGAAGGAGTACGCGTATTTGTTTTCTAGAAGCAGCCGGGTTGAGGAGATTGAGATGGAGAGAGTAGGCGTGTTGTTGTCTAGAAACAGCCGGCGTGGAAGGCGACCGTGTATGACACCACCCCACTGCTGTACGTCCCGTGAGGGGAAATATGTTCGGTGTCTCGTCGTCTGCAGCGCCGCAGGTAATGTAGTGGGCGGGGTTTCGACAGTAGCATACATTCCTTTTTTTTTTTTGTCCGGGGCCACCAGCTGACAGCACCATTAGTTGGGAACACTTAAATCAATCGGACGTCATGGCCATGTCGAGTCGGGCGAAGGAGGTAGTATAAAAAAGCGTGTGGTACATTGGATGCACGCGCGCGGGGGGTAGGGAGGGGTGTTTTTACACGGCCTGAAAGGGAAGAGGAGGGGTGAAAGGCGGAAGGTTTGGCGGTGGTTTTTTGTGTGTGATATTCGTGCGCTGGCAGACGGGGGGACCAGAGGCACCGAAGGAAGAGTGGCAGCTGGACAGCCGGGGGGGTGCGCCCGTGATGTGACTGGCAGCTTTTCCCGTGCAGTGTTTGCCGCTGCTGGTAGCTCTCTCTCTCCCTCTCTCCCTCTCTCTCTCGACTGCTACTGCTGTTTGTTTGGTTTGCTGTCACCGTTTGGGTGTCGCTGTGTCGGTGTTCGGTGTTGTTTCGCGGGGGTATTTTTTATGTGTCAATCCCATTCGTCGCCGGTATCTACAAGGCGAGGATAGTTGCAGTCGACGGCGGCGACGGAGACACACACACACCACACAACGTTCGCTGTGGTTGCTGCTGTCGCTGATCGTTCGACCAGATATCGCTACCGCCTTTTGGAAGAGGCGAGACCTGGGGGAAGTGGTGGGTGGTGGGCATAACGGAAATAGGGATAGGGGTTCGAGGAGGGGGGCAATCGCATGGGGAAAAAACAGAGCGCATGGGCGGGGAGGGGTGGGGGGGGGGAGAGGGGGGGCAGACGGGAGCGGGATTCCCCGTCGTGCGGCTGCGTGCGCCGGTTCTCTCGCCAGACCGCCGCCGCCTGCCGGGCTCGTGCGTTGAAAAATGTGCGTGCGTCCTGTCTACTGCTCCTGTGTCGTTCGTTGTACGATCTTATATTTTTCGTCACGATACCAATTTGCATGTGTTCTCTCCGTGGTATGCATATAGATCCAAATCAACATCTTGCTGGCTCCACGGCGCGCGCCGTGGCGCGGTGCATACTCGTGCACGACGACAAGTTTTGGAGGGTCAGGCGCGCAGGCAGATCTTTTCCCGTCTCCAGCGATGGCGATGCCGATGAAAATAAGCTGCGGCTGCCTTGGCTATTTACGGTAGTAGATTGGGGAGGGGTCGGTCCGGGGGAGGGAGGGAAGGGGCATCGGAAACTAGGCTTGGAAGGGCGGCTGGAGCAGATTTTTCTCGAGGTTTTTAGCCTTTTGCCCGTGATTCCTCGTACCCCCCCTGGGGGTGGGCCTTACGCTGGCGGGGCTACGCTGTTTCATGTTTGAACTCTTCGCCTGTTCTGTTCCATCCTCGAGGTGGTGTCTTCACCCTGCGACAACCGTCATCAACCGGGGGTTTCCAAAGCGGCAGTGGCCACCCCGGGAATGCTCTTTTGCTTGCAGAAATATACATAGGAAAAAAAATGATGGTATTATCTTGTGTGTGTTTTGTGTTGTCGTTCGTGTCTTGTCCCCCCTCGCGTAGGGCTGCTTGTGTTTTCGGCCAGCAGTGTCACGCTTTTTTTGCTGTCGTGCGTCTTGCGCATCTTGCATACATGATGGAGTGTGGAGGGGGTGTGCAGGCGGACTAAATGAAACAAGTAGTGCAGGTGATGGGGAACTTGATGGCGCGATAATGGAATTTGGGATACTGCTGTGTATCCTCTCCCATGTGTTTGGTCTCTACACACGGCTTCGATGGCAAATTTGTTTGTGCAAAATGAGGCCTGTAGTACTGCCATCTTGTGATCTTGTCCCCCCCCCGTGAGAAAGAAGCGCGCCGTGAGAAAGAAGCGCGCTGTGGCGTTTCTCATCGGCAAGGAGAAGAGGAGGCACACTCAAGCATCACACGCAGAGTAGGTAGGTGTTGCAGAGATTGATAGCTCGCCCCTTGTGCGCCGCTCCTCGCTTGCTAAGGATCGGTGATAAGGGGTCCCGGGGAACACGTTTTCTCTTCCTTCCGTGCATGCGCTCCTGATTCTTCCGCAAAAGCAGGGTTCAAGGCATCTTCATTCCATCGGCCAGCCAACGTGATATGCCTGATGTAGTGCTTGACGCTCACGAAACGGCGGGATTAGGAATGGACTGTAGCATTGCCACCGGCGATTCGAATCCACGACTGTTTGTTGTTGTTGTCACACCAAAAACTGTTTCGGTAGATACCGTGTCACCTCCGCACCGGTCGAACTGACGCGGACGCCTTGCGTGCCCCCAGGCCAACTACCCAAAAAAGTTAGCACTCTTACACGCAAGGAAAAGAAAATACTGCCTCGTCATCAACGCCCGGCAGTCGGTTCTTGGAAGAGTGTGTCTTGTTCCTGTGTGTTGTCGCACGTGTTCTTCGGATTTGATCACGTGCACCGATTCCGCCGAGACTGGCCTCTTTCCATTTTGGTAGCAGGCCGGGAACAGCCCCGTTGGTGCATTCGCATGGGAGTGCTCCGCTGCCAACATTCTCGGATAGATTTATATGTCGCCTTTACGATTCGATACTTCACGTTTCAAGGGACTAACGGTATATGCCCGACCACACAGCAGAACAAACTGAACGCTGTCCATTCAAGTCTGGCATTCGCAAATGACTATGCATCTAAACCTGTCTCCACAACGATCATCTGCCGTACGGCCAACGCCATCCACGAGCGCTCTCTTGAATAAAACACTCCACACAAACGAACGGTCAACTCAGTCAGAGCATAGGAGTATCACAAGAGCGTGAGCGTGTGTGCGTCGATAGACCGATATTTCTCGACGCTGTCCACTTCTTCCTAGCGTGAATCTTGGAACCTGTAAAACAGACCGTACTCATCCTTGACTCTCCCCCCTCCCCTACCCAAGCCAGCACTGTGGACACACCGGTTGGTCAAGACGTTCGTTCTAGAACTCCGACAACGATCAACGCATCAAAAAAACTGAGGCCCTCCCCACGAAATCAATTATATATGGGTGTCTTCCGGCAAGTACTGCCCTGCTGTCGTTTGGTGCTGCTGCGGCTGGGAGTGCTGCCGGTGTCGGCGGCACTTGGTCCAATACCTTTTCTGCGCCATGCGGCAGAGGAACTGCCCGTATGGGCATACCATGAAGTAGCGACCGCCCCCGTGGGGCTTTGAACACGTTTAGGTTTTTAGGCAAGAACCAGTATCGCTTGCACCTCGATATCGCTTACGTCTCCCCCTCCTCCTCCTCCTCCTCCTCCTCGTAAAATTCTTGTATGCAAGCCTCGCAGTACCACTTGCCGTCTGGTTCTATCGCCACGGGCTGCGTCTTGTCGTCGCAACCTGCGCACGGGGTGTCGTCGCTTTTGGGGCCCTAGGGGAGGGGGGCATGGGGTTGCACGACGGCAGTAGTTGGGTGTCAGGAGGAAGGGAAGAGGTGTTGTCAGAAATATTTGTCTACAAGTTGGCGGTTGAAACGGCTGCTGGATTCCAATCAAGCCGGTATCTCACAGGTCACAGCGGAATTTCGCTCGGAAATCTGGGGCTAGACGACAACAACGAGCAAATGTTTGTCGTCCAATCGGACACCAATGAATATGCTATTGATCACGAAATGTAACCTTCACCCTAACTATACACGGCGATGTCTGTTGTTCCAACACCTGTTTGTTCCTCGAGGAAGGCCTCCAACGGCTCACAGGATGACGTTGTGTGTCGCTCATCGCATGGATAGCGGAACAGACCAACCAAGCACGCCGCACTTTCGTGGCCTCTGGGCAATGACCAAGGCCGACCTTGATGCGATGATGGCCTCGGCATGAGCCGCCCGAACACACACACTGCTACAGCTCTGCCGCAACCAATCAAAGGGTCCATGCAGGCTGACGAGCCGGCCCAACGTTGGAACATGTTAGATTTTGGTACCTGAGCCACGGCCTTGTCGTATGCGGCCGTGCAGTCTGGGCAGTACCCGCCGCCACGTCCGCCGTCCGTCTCCCTAGATGGTGGTGGCGGTAGTGGTGGTGCTGCTTCTCCACGCTTCGTCGATTTCCCACATCCGTCACACAACCCATCCATGTCAATCCTGGCTCCCTGGGGACTACCGCCGAGTTTGACCCCTCTTGTTGCCGGTGCCTCTCGTGCGTTCCCACCGCGACATGAACCTTCCATCTCTCCATCACAAGCACTTGAATCCTGTACCTCCCCAGCACAGACACTCTCTAGCAGCCCCAGTTCCTCCAGGGAACGCAACACAGCCTCCGCATCGTCATCTCTGGCGCTGTTGCTACCGCCGTCGCCCCCGCCCCCCCGCCGCCGTTGTGACCCTTCGCCGAGAAGGCCTGCCAGTTGCAACCCCACCGCCCGAAAGTAAAAGCCTAGGGCCCCCAACGGTGGCACGAGGCGGTACCGCAACACAATATCTCGGAGTGCCCATGCCGCCTCGAGGTGCTCCCGCGCTGATACGTGTACACTCGGGGCGCCTTCGTGCGGCGAGCAGCAGGAGACAGGGAGGGCAGGCAAGAGGCTCGGTTCAATAGATCGGGGCAAAGAATTACAACAGGACGTATGAATGTTCTATGCCAATATGCCATACGGGAAGCATAACGAATAGTCCCCATGCACAGAGTACTCACCACAGCTGTTGTTGCTGCTCCGGCTGGCACCGCGACCCCTGTCCGCGGGGGAGAAGCAAAGCTGGGCGAGACGGAGATGACACAGGAAGCACGCGGCCAGGTCAAACTGCTGCGAAGATTGCGCTTGGTGCAGGGCCAAGGTGTAGGCCCTCTGAGCGCCGGCACGGTCACGAGAAAGAAGGAGCTGCCGGGCCTTCAGTAGCTGTTGCCGTCCCACCGTCGGTGCCACGCTCTCCGAGGCCTGTTGCAGCTGCTGCTGCCGTGCTGGGGTAGAATCTCGAGGAAGCTTGTTACTACCACCCATGGAACGCGCTCCCCGAAGATGCGAATGACTCTCAACGGAGGCCATGTGCAGTCCGCACTTATATTCGGCGGCGGAGAGAGGGACACCAGCTACAGCAGTATGTACACAGCAGCCGGCATAGAGCCAGCAGTAGTGGGGCCATTGTTTGGGGCTTTGCGGCGCGAATTGAACTTTCCCGAATCGGTACCTTTTGTTCCGCGCAAAACCTCTCGTCTGCGGGCTCCTGTACTCCCATCGATGCACATTACCCCCGGACGCCTTGCCCGCTTCAAGGATGGACAAGCGGGTTCGATGGCTGTGGCTATCTGTAAGCCTATGTTGGATGCTGTATGTGCTTGTTGTGTTGTGCCAGCGATCAGCGTCTCCAGCGAGTGGTGGTCCCGCCGTCTCCGGAAAACGTACTAGAAGTAACAGCGGCGAGACTGCGCATCATCGGAACTATGACCATGGGAACACGCACCCCTCCTCAAGCCAGCGTGGGCATCGGCAAGACAAGACCGTGGTGGTGGTTATGCCCAGTCCGCCCATGGTGTCTGGCCCCTCGACCAGGATAGACCGCTTGCAGACAATCCGAGATACCTGGGGGCAGGACCTAATGGATGCTGGCGAAAACAGGTAGGTGTGAGTCCCTTGGTTGTGCATGTACAATACAAGTAGTCTACAGCAGACAGTACTTAGTAGATTACAATACGCAGACTTCTTGTCGAGTCTAACATTCTTTGCTTTCATGTCTTGTCTTTCTTGCCATTTCTTGGCTTGTTCACAAGCACTCCTATGTTCAATATTCTGCCCTATGTCTCCTCTTGCGTTTGGCCTTTTGCTCTCCTTGTCTTCTGTGTTGCCTTGATTTGGCCTGTCCCAAGTTGGCTTGTCTTTCCTTGTCGTACCTGTATTATCGTATCATACGTCGCCATGAGTCTCTTCTTGCCTTGCTTCATTTTCTGCTGCTGCTCCCGCTGCCCCTCTGCTTGTTGCTGCTGCTGCTGCTGCTACCACGTCGCGCACTACTTGGTCGGGACAGCGTAGTGTTTGTCGTGGACGAAACCGATGCAGGGACGGTGGAGGAGGCTTTGGACACTTGGGGTGCTCTGGAAACATCCCCCTTTCCTTATCCTGCGGGAGGTATTTAGTTAGGGTTACGCTTCGGGTTAGGAGGTCGCAGCTAAGTCAGGATCAGAGAAAGAACTCAGTAGGTGCAAGGTCCCTGGCATGTACCCCAAGATATGTCGGTACACACCTACGGCATACTCGGCGGGCACAAGCACATTGATAGTGACGGGGCGTCCACCAATGGGGACGATCCTCGCCACTCTTGACGGGAGGTACAGTAGCGCTCGACCCTCTCTCTCCGCGACTGTCACAGCAGATAGGCTACGGGCTGTGAGGCTGGGTGCATCTGTCTCCGACACAGGGTTCCATGCCATACAGTACAAGACGCCCACGCTCGTTTTGTTATCTCTCTTCCATCCGTTGGTGTGTCTGTCTCCCTCAGAGTCACCCTCGCTCTAGCTCTCCCCTCGTAGATAGAAGCGGTGTGTATCCGAAAAAGAGGAGATGGGGGCGATGAGTGGATGCGGGACGTGTTTTGTTTGTTTACCTGCGAACTGCTGTCTAGCGTGTACGGTGATCGAGAACTTGGTCATGAAACGCAACCCGAGGGTGGGTGTCGTCCGAAATGCAAGTGTGCTCCGTCTCGTAAAGGGAACAATGCGCGATCAATCGCCAAACGACTCGGAGGCGTTGGTGCCCATTGGAACAAACAAATGCATGATTCCACCGGCGCAGCTAGGCGTTCGCAGTCAACGAACCAGAACGCTCCCGTCCCCCCCCCCCCCCCGTTATCTACATCTGGTGTCCCCCCCCGAACACCACACCAGAGGACAACAACAGCAAGGGCCTTCCACCACGGCGTCATCGAACACTAGAGCAACAGCGAGAGCAAGATTCGGAGACTCCTCGGGTCCTTGTGGTCCCAGATGACGTCACGCGGGGCGGCACCGACGGCGACGGGCGTCTTAGGTAGGGAACAATCTACGGAATCTACGACGACGAGGAGTGGGTTCGAGGTGTAATTCTATTGGTGTTATTTTGGGAGCCCCTACAGTCCTCGCCGGCCTTGCCTTGGCGTACGAATCTGCGAATTGGTCTACGAATCATTCTTGTATACGTTATGGCAGAAGTACCCAGCGAGTAGCCGACAACCAGAGAGTTAATCCACCCCCCCACCCCCCCACCCCCGCCGGATCGTGTGAGCCTACCTGTTTTCACGCACGCGCTTTCTGTACCACCATTTGGTGGAAAGGGCCAGTATTCGTTTTCCACAAGATCCTCGAAGAATCTTCCACCTGTCTCCCACACACACACCGCCACCTCTCCTCTCCTCTCCTGAGTCTCGCTTCTGACCGTGATGGTAGTCTCTACAATTGTCGCCGCCGTCGCCGGCGTTCTTTGTGGCTGCCTTTCTGGCTGTCCTGTCTCAGTTCAAACAACCCCCCCCCCCCCCCCCCCCCAAGGTACGTCTTAGCACGAATCTACGAAATCTACGACCCGGACTTCCTCTTCTACTGCAACGAGCACACCTACGTTATCGCGGAGAATCTGCAGTGCTACACTAGGAGCCTGGATCCGTCCGACCCTGTGTATCTCGGGAATCGGTTCCGCAGGGAAGGCGAGAAAAACCAGGTGTGTGTGTGTGTGTGTGTGCTTGTGGGAACGGTTTCTTCGTACCATGTCGTGTGCGTTCCGTGTGCTGGTGTCGAGAACAGTCACAGTACAGTGAGAAGGCGTACGCGTCATAATAACGGGAACGAAGACTGAAAAACAAATCGATGCCGCATGGGCGAAGGGGGGATTGTGTGTGAGTGTGCGTCTGGGAAAAAGTTGTGGATTTTTGGAGGTGCGGGTGCTTGTGTCTGTTTGTGTAGAAATTGCGGGTTTGGCGATATGGTCAAAGATGTGGATGTCTAAAGGTGCGGCTGGTGTTCGTGTTTGGGTAGATTTGGGCTGAAATTGCGCTTTTGGCGTTAAGGTCAGGGATGTGGCGCTGGGTTCCCAAAAAACCTCTTACAATTGTACTGCCTTTGTTGATGATTGTTTTTCAAGCATGTCGAATTCTCTTAACCGTGCCATGATTTTCCCACGCCGCGGCGGCGGTCTGTGTCGCACCCCCCGCCCCGCCTGCTGATTGGCTGACGCAAAGCGATTGAATCGTTTTTTTGTTTTTCCTTGCACCGCGCGAGCAGGGAAAAGCCCTTCTCAACTCCGGTGCGGCAGGCTTCGTTCTCAGCAGAGGATCGCTCTCGTTGCTACACCAGGCGTGGCGTGGCGGCGAGGGCGGAGGGCGAGCGGATAGTCTTGGGGGCTCCGTGGATCACAGCGGGGGGCACAGTGATGGGGAGGGAGAGGAGCGGGGGCCGCCGACTGAGTGCGTGGCCAAATCCAACTACGAGCGGGGAAACCCGGGTGGGTTGCACGGGTGGGAGCATCTCGATGCGATCGTGGGGGTGGATGTGACGGACGGTTAATTGCTCGCAGGTCCGTGTGCATCAAGCAACACTCTGCACTTTTCGTACACACGTGGCCAGCACTAACTTTAGTTGGATTGGACTTTTTCACCCGGAGCATCGCAGCGCATACGGCGCGGCAAAGACGTGTTCACACCACTTGATGGCATCGCCTAAACTCTACACTTGCTCGAAGCAAAGCCAGGGTTTCCTGTTCGCTTAACATAACACGATGCCAAGTGGTGTCCGAAACCTCCTGCAAGACAAGCGTGATGCTCGGATGCAAGCCAGTTCGGCACATGAGCAGATCGTGCGCTATCGTTGTCGCCAGGCCAGTCGGTATTGGCAGTCGCAGCACGCGGCACCACTTACTTCAATAACCTTGGGGTCATGATCTTCAGCATTAAATAATCGATCAAAATTTAAGGAAGGATTTAGCCATGACAACAGGTTCGCGGTTGAACACCCAGGTATTGCTTCCGTGGCGTGTAGCACGTGCTCTCCTGATGCTCGCTGTACTCCTGCCACAATCACACGCCCGTCCCTCTCTTCCCTTTTTCCTTCATGCAAGAATCTGCGTGACTCTCTCTCTCTCCCTCTCTCTCCCTCCCTCTCTCCCGCTCTCTCTCTCTCCCTCTCTCTCTCTCTCTCTCTCTCTCTCTCTCTCTCTCTCTCTCTCCCTCTCTCTCTCCCTCTCTCGAACTCTTGCGGCGTAACTAACCAAGCCTCCTTGATTCACGGGTTTACCATGAAGTATCTAGGCTGATTCTTGTTCCGGGATTGGGTTGGTTGAGTGTTCACGGGTGCCACGTTCGTACGTGCCCGTCTCTAGATATGCGCCTCTGTTCCCTCTTGCTCCGGATACAGTCAGCAGAATTGCCACCCTGGCTCTTACGCTTTTCACACACCGAGACAGGCGTATGTTTTTACTACTTATCCGCCATGACTTGCGATTGTGCTTGTTGGCTGCTTGTTTCGCCGCATTTTTCCTTGGTTTCTCGCGTGGGTGTGCAAGTGTGCATCACCCTGGCTCGGTGCTCGGAAGCGGAAGTTCTATTGTTTAATTGTGTTTGGTGCTCTGTTTGGTTTCCAGCTTAAGCGGACGATGGTTAACACGTCGTCTCCCGTTCATCCCATGCAGGCATCACCCTGGCTCGGTGCTTGGCACACCTAGGCGTTTACGCTAAGGACACGACGGGCAACCAAGTGGGTTTGTTGTGTTTGTTGTGTTTGTTGTTGTTTTGGTATAGGCTGGCTGCTTCATCGTCTTCATTGCTGCTGCTGCTGCCGCTAGCTGTTGTCGTTGCTGCTGTGGTTTTTGCTGCTGCTGCTGCTGCTGCTGCTGCTGCTGCTCGAAATACAATAGTATTGCGTGTATGAGAGCGCCGCAGTCCCGCGACGTTGCCCGGCTTTGCTGTGCAATTGTTGTGATGGCTGGCGAACACTGCTGCATGTTGCGACGTTACGACACCGACCATTCCATTGCCATCAGGGAGGGCAGCGGTTCAACGCGTACGGTCCAGTCCGTCTGGCGCAGGGGAAGATCGACCAGTGGTGGGTGCCTAACGTTGTCGTCCGTATTGCCGCTGTTGCTGTTGTTGTTGTTATTGCTGTTGTTGTTGTTGCTGCTGCTGCTTTGCTGCTGCGGTTGCTGCTGCTGCTGCTGCTGTTGCTGTTCTTTTTTGTTGGTTAAGACGACGATGTTCTTTGTTGTTGGTTAAGACGACGATGTTCTTTGTTGTTGTTGTTGTTGTTGTTGTTGTGCTGTCGGTGTTGGTGTTGGTGTTGCCTTCGTTGTTATTGTTGTTTTCTGCTTTGCTGCTGTGGCTGTTGTTGCTGTTGCTGCTGTTGATTGTTGCTGTTGCTGCTGGTTAAGGTGACTGTGTTGTTGTTGTTGGTGGTGGTGGTGGTGACTGCTCCTGCTGCTGCTGTTGTGGCTGCCGTTGCTGCTGCTTCTGCCGCTATTAGTTGTTTTTTGTGATGATGTTGTTGTTGTTGCTGCCGCTCTTGCTGCATCGCCTCAAACTTCTGTACTGTGGCCTTCCCCCCGCCAGACACGTTTAACCTCTGCGCTCAATAAACGACTACCGACTCTCCTCTCATACAAACCATCATACCACAATCAGGTACAATGACGTTCACGCCTCGGATCCAGGGATGTGGCGAGCCGGCCCCGACTGCTGTTCTTCGGACACGATCTCCTTCCACTACGTGGGACCAGCGGAAGCCAGAGCGATGCATCACATCCTACACCACAGAGAGACGTGAGCTAAAGGATGAACCACATGCATATGTCTCTTTATTATGTGCATCGACCCGTTGGCAAATGAAGAGGCGTCAGTCTCAGTGCGGCTGGATGCGTCGTGTGTGTGGACGGGTGCGAACGGAAGAGATCAAGTAAAAACATGTGCGGAGGGGAGGCGGGGGTACCCTTTGTTTTCGGTCCAATCCTTACCAAGTCTGCGCTGCTTTGTGATCTGGTACACGTTAGACAGGGATCGGTGTAGACTGGTGTGTTCTCGTGTTGTTAAGTTTTTTTTTTTTCTGTTTCTCCTTCGGCGCTCGGGCGTGCGTTTGTTTCTTCTCTGCCGCGGACACCCGTACTGCCGCCACACCAACACACCATCACCATCCTCTCTTTCCACCGCCACGCCAACAACCATAACAACAATTGACGACGACAACAACAACGACGACATCGACGACGATACCAACTACGACGACTACACATGCGTTTGTTTCTTCTCTGCCGCGGACACCCGTACTGCCGCCACACCAACACACTCATCACCATCCTCTTTCCACACACCAAGGCACAACAACGACGACAACAACGACGACAACAACGGCAACAACGACAACAACAACGACAACAACGACAACGACAACAACAACAACGACGACAACGATGATGACGATAACAACAACGACAACAACGACGACAACGACAACGACAACAACAACAACAACCACGACCACATGCACTTGCACACGCACGCACACCAGCTACCTGACGGAGGGATACGAGGAAGCTCTGAGCCTGTGGCCCGCTTCCGGAGAGTCCCTTGGCCCCTACGCCGCCCGCCCGAAGGCAGGGGACGAAACCTTCGACCTGCTCTTGAAGAAAATACGAGTTTGTTCTGCGGCTTGACAGAGAGAGAGAGAGAGAGCACCAACGTGCTCTTTGCTTTGCCGCACACTGCTGTATATACACCAACAGAGGTGTACGCTGTGTCTGATGAAAGCGCTGTTTTTGTTCTGGTGTTTTTTATGTGTATGTTTTTTCTTGGTGGTGTTGCTTGTTTCTCGAACCCGGCGAGAACTTGTTCGATATCTACCCGCGATGACACGACGCGCATGTAATCGACCAGCAACAACTGAGCACGAGTTGCGCCCGGCGTACTTGTAGTGTGTGTGTCTTTTTCGTGGGTTGAACCCTGTACGACTTCTGTTCCACAAGTTTCGTTCGGATTGGCGGCAGCAGCATCAAACATTGCATGCGCGCCCCACGCGTGTATGCGCAGCGTTTTGGCTCTGGGTTTGCAGAAATCGTTCTTGTTGCCGCCTTCTATTTTTTGGCGTCATGGGTTGCGGTAGCGCCAACGCTAACGAAGCGCAGCATTTTTGTGTGCGAGAGTGCGAGCTGGACATCTTTCGGGGCTGATTTTCGAAGCCTCTGTAGTTGTGCGCGCGCTGCTGTAACAGCGTATGTTCTGTGTGTATGTGTGTGGGGGGGGTAACGATAAATGATACGTGCTGTAGTATGGGTAGACTCACGCGAGTTGTTCACCTTGAGAGAAACGGACGAACAAACTGCATTCATCTGTTCATGTTGTTTGTGTTCGTGGCGGTGATGATCTCATTGAATTGCCGCCGGTGACACTTTGCCTGCCTCACCTCTTGCTGATGCTGCTTGTTGTTCTTGTTGCTGTTGCTGCCTTCTGTTGCATGGAGACGATTTTGTAAAAGTATTAGTGTTAATACGATGGGGGTAGGGTGTGCTTGTTGATGTCCTTTTCCTTGCCTGACTCGATGTGAGAGACGGCCTCTGTCTCGGATGTTATGCACAACTTTTTTTTAGTTTTTCCCCTCCTCGGTCTAGGAAGGAGTTAGTTTCTCATATGGTCGATAGGTATACCATTTGGCACCTGTTTCCCTCTTGCGCGTCTATTCTGAACTTGGCATCGTCACCGCTACTATTATTAGTAACCGGCGGACCAGTGACAAGACGCCGGCCTTCGCCCGTGTGTGTGCATGCGCGTTCGCTCCTCCGCTACGGATTTGACCCATGGTAAAGACCCATGGTAAGGACCCATTGTAAAAGTACGGTTTCTTCTGTTCTTCCCTTCGGGGCGTTTTTTCTTTTTCTTGTTTTCGTCTCACCATGCGTTGAGACGCGTTTTGCTCGAGGAGGAGAAAATATTTTTTTGGACTACGGGCAAGTCACCTTTGCTCTTTCCTGCCTGGTTTTCGTTCGGATTGTTGTCAGCATTTCGTTGTGGTGCCTGCTACTGCTGTGTGCTTCATTCTTCTCTCTGCACGAGTGTCGGGGTTTCAACACGAACTGCATGCCTTTCTCGGGGGGGGGGGGGGGTCTGCGTTGGTAGTCCTGTGTGCTTCTGGCAGATCCGAGCCTAAATTGACAGATCTGGCGTGCTGTAGACCACGCGGCAGGGGACAACGGCAAAAGAGACCGACCGATCGTGTCAAACCTATGTATCGTGTGACGACGCATGTAGGTGGGGACGAAATCCTCCGAGATACGCTAAATAGCGTGCGATAGGCTCGTTTTCTAACCAACCCGAGCGAGAAACGTATGCAACATTCAAAACAAAATCAGGGTGTGAACCTGTCTGTTCTTCTGTTCTCCTCTTATCTAGTAACCGCGCATTGTGCCGCATCTTCGAGGCTACGTATCATAGACCAAGCCAAAAACACAACCATGTTGTACAATATACCCAATGCTGCAAAACAGTGTCGCCACCTTTTCTAACACCCTTGCCGGAACAAAAAAGAAGGGGAAGGGCGAGACATTCATCGACGCAATCGATCGCGTCTTTATAACAGTTTGCGGCACCAACATGGACACTTTGAAGATCCCTTTTTGCCCCAAGGCCCCAATACCTCTCCTCCTCTCACCTAAATCCCACCCCCCCTCTCTCCTCTACCCTGCGTGCCCCCCCCACTCTCTCTCCTCGCTTCCCCCCCTTCCATACCTCCTCTCCACCGCCCCATTCGTAATCGCCAAGACACCGTCTACATCTTGGCCCCGTCCCTCCACCACATTGAGTTGGGCAAAGCAACAAATTAGCCCCCCTCCCCCGGCCCTCCCCTTGGGGGTACTTCAAGAATGGTTGTGCCGGCGACGTTATTGTTGCGCTTGGTTACTTGTAGCCGGGACTCCCAATCAACCCATGGCTTATCTGTCTTGGCACAGCAAACGCAACAATGATGACACTACCAGCTTCTGGCTCATCCTTGTGAAACGTGCGGCCTGGGCCGGCGAAAACCCGGCATCTCTCCGTCCTGGCAATGTAGGTCTTACGACTTAGGCCTGCATTTGCGTGAGCATCCCCCCCCCCCCCCCGTGTGTGCCTCTTGTTTCTCGCCCGCAGCTTGTCGAAAACCTTTCACGAAACATACATTTCTCACCCTGTTGCCCTGGCCTGATCGACGAAACTGTCGACCAGTCTGGGCAAGGGTACGACGTCTGTACAGCATCAAGACTCCAATAAGATGGCATGCGCACGATGTACGCGACAAGCTCATACTATCTGTCTTGTGCCTGTCTGCTAGGCAGACACGTTATGGGACTGAGCAACCATGAAGACACGGGACATATCGGGTTACAATCGCCTGTCTGTCTGCTAGACAGACACACTACGGAATAGAGCAAATCATCAGGACACGGGGCATATCGGTGTAATGACCACAGCGCCTCTCCCGCCGCCCCCGCCCTGCGACCAGCCCCCGTCATCCGTGCGCGCGCGCTCCATAAGGTCGAGCTGCAGAGCTAGCTCGTAGTCACTCTGCGTCTCCATGAGAGCAAGCTTCTCCTTCATCTGTGACGGATAATGCGTTCCAAGAACACGAGGGAGGGGGGGGGGAATGGCGTTGGGGGTATTCGGTTCAATGCCAGCGGAGCGGATGATCCATTCCAGAAAATCAGAATTGTCGGCGTGCGCGCCAAGTCTGGTGGAGAGTTGTAGTGATGCAGAAAACCCCAAGCATGCGGCGAAGAACCCGTCGAGTAACAACCTGACAAGGACGACAACGTTTTGGACAAACCACACGTCCCCAGTTGCCAAAGCAACCTTTACCACCATCACCACTACCGCCGCTGACAGCACAACAACAACAATAACCAACACCATGAAAAACAGCAGCAGCAGCAGCAGCAGCAAACAACACACATCCAACAGCAACAGCAGCACCGTGAATACCAACAACAACAACAACAACAATAACCAACACCATGAAAAACAGCAGCAGCAGCTGCATCAAACATCTGGCGCACCTGAGCTTTCCCAGCATCGTCCAGGTTGAGTGGCACCAACTGTGTAATAGTGGATGTCGTTGTTTGTCGAACAACGCCAACGAGGGTAGAAGGATACACAAGCACGCATGAGTGGTCCGTTTAGTTGACGTCGGACCGCACACGACACGGCAACATTGCATTGTTAGACTACAGATAGCACCAAACAACCAGTACATAGGAGGGTGGGATGAGGACAAACTACACAAAAATAATACTTCGGAGTATTGTTTTCTGGGTGTTTAAACGCAGATTATCACCGTACGCCCTAGCAAGCACGTGGCCGCTTTGTTGTTGGGGGGGGGCACCATACAACAGAAACGTCCGCTAGCATCTCAAGCGCACCTTTCTCTAAAGCCAGGGGTCGGGTACTGGGTTGGCGTTGGCTGATACTGCACGATGGGATACCAACAATATTATCCAGTACCAACGGCAACAAAAGCAACGGCTACAACCCAACAACCCAGCACAATCAGTGCAGAAAGAGACATGGTACTGATTGATTCCATCGCCTCGCGATGCCATACTGTACCTCATAGAAGAGCATGTAGCTGTGCAGTCCGAGGTCCTCGCTACCGAGCAGCGGCGGTTATTTTCGAGTATTAGTAGCGCACGGCCAACACCGCCGTCAAAAACAATATGAAACAGACCGGACGAGAGCCGCAGTGAAGTCAGCACGACAGAAGGAGTGTGTGCACAGGAAGCATGAGCAGCACCACCGAAAACACAACGGAAACAAAGGCAAGGCTGGGGAAAAGTCGAGAGTCGTCCGGGGGGAGGGGGCACAGTAGTGAGTCTGACGTCACTGCAACGCCGTCGCAAGGGTAAAAAAATAAGGAAGACCCTTGTGATTCCCAGGGCGCGTGTCGTTTTTTTTCAACACGTTCAGCAGTAGTCCGGCTAGGGGACGGGGTTGTGAAGAACTCTAGCCACACGCGCATACAACCAACAATTGACAGATATGGGCATGCGGTCAAAACAAAACGCGTGCCGGAGTCTGGAATGGGGGGATACTGCAACAGACGCTCTGTACATGCAGTAGGCCAGTTATAAAGTTTGCTCTTCACGTAGCAGCTCCAGAATGAGAAAGAGAGAGAAATAGACCACCAACACCACCATCACGACCACCACCCACAACAACAACAACAACAACAACAACAACAACAACAACAACGCCACACCAGCAACGCACCTGAAGAGACGGTTTGCCTCGTGAACGGTGTCCAACCTCTCCACGTAACCCCGCCCCCCCGGCCCTTCATGAAGGTCGTCCAGACGCAGCCACGCCACGCTGTCTTGGCTGCTCTCACCGTCATCAGCCCCTATGCTCGACTTCCCTCCTCCTGATGCCCACCCCGTCGTCGACTTCGAAGCCCTGTTTGTTTGTTTTTTTACCCAGGGGGTTCCGCGGGCATGGTGGCTGTGAGGAAGTGGCTACAACGTGTGTGTGTGTGTGTGTTTTTTTTTATTATTATTAGCATCGACCGCGCTAACCGGCTGACCAATGAAAAGACGTCAGTCTTAGTGCGGTTGAAAACACAAAACACTTCTATCTGCCATGAACTGGGACCCCGTGAGGGGGCAGCATAGGGGAGGCTAAACTATCCTTCGGATCAAAGTGTGTGTGTGTGTGTGCTCATAGTCGTGCATGCCGTAGTCGTTAGACACATTGACCTAGCATCCCTACAAAGCCGGGACGGAGCACGGCGGGTTCTCACCGGACTACCACAGGTTCTCACCGGACTACCACAGGTTCTCACCGGACTACCACCAATCGCCAAGCGGGGGGGGTATTTGCTAGGCGAGCAACACGCCAACGTCCCAGGGCAAAGCATCAAACCGCAACATAACCGTGTGAGCAATTAACGATTGAGCATTCAATCCTCCCACAGCACACAGCATACATTGCAATCGACACAGCCACGTAGGCTGACTGGCTCACCATTCACCGGCTTTAGCAGCGTGGGCGACACCGGCTTCACCCTTCTTGTTCCCGCCGCCGTCGCCGGACGCGACTCTGTCGGCGGTGTAGGCGACGTAGTGGCCCTTGCTCACGCTCTCTCCCCCGAGGTGGCACACGGCAGAGCGGAGCACTAGCACGAAGCGTCCGGGCTCAGATTTGTCGGCACGACCCTGCGGGATGAGTAGGTATTTCGTTCACGGCAGGCAGCGTCTTAAAAAGAGAAAATAAGAGCCCGCCCGGCGGGGCGAGATCGCACACGAAAAACGACTTTCCATTATGATATCTTTACTACTGCTGTCTCTGTTGCTCTGCCGCACTCCCATGGACCCCCCCCTCCCCTCCCGGCAGGAGATAGTAGAGTAGGAAGTAGTTGCCTGCGTTGTAAGCATGTCTCCGCTGGGATCGGCGGTGCCAAGCCGCCTGGAAAGGGTCGGTCACTCAACGATCGAGCCAAAGATTTCAGGCGAGGAATGATGTGAGTACACCCCGCCTCCGTCACCAACAACCTTGGCACCCCTACATTCCCACGCTCAACTAACACGCTCGCACCCAACGGCGACTTTTAGAGGAGGATTTCTTAGCCGAGCGCCTGTTCTTACGGCCAACGCACTCTCTTAATTGCCTGTGCTCCTGAGCTTGAAGTTTCTCGACTCCGAGGTTCTCAACAGAGTAACACTGTAATGGTGCCGAAAATGGCTGCGTTGGAACCGTCTTGTCGAGAGCTTTCGGAAAACGTAACACCTCCTCTTCGTCGTGGAGTAATCGAGCTTTAAAAAGCAGTCCAACCGGAAGGGGGGTGTGGCATCTTACGCAGCCTCCGGCACCCCCTCACCTTAGCACTGTCATAGGGGGGGTCGTGTCTTACGCAACCTGCGGGACTCCCGCACCATAGCACCGACATAGGGGGGGTGTGGTATCTTACGCAGCCTACGGCATCCCCGAACCTTAGCGCCGGCAGAGGGCGCCATGAAGTTGGACACGTCCAGGCGGTGCGGCACGATCACTCTGCGGCGGGACTTCGTCGCTTCTGGCACAGCAGCACCAGTACCAGAGGCTCGCGAAAAGGCGCCGGCGGCGGGAGTAGGCGCGACCGGCTGCTCGTACCTCTTGAGCACCATCGGCAGCATTATCCTTCGCGGGTGGGGTGGTTTTTGGGGAATGACGGGAAAACAAGCATGTTAGTCACCGTTGGTGAGCGGGAGATAGATATATATATCACTGCTGTCGGATCCCCTCTGGGTGCAAGTGAACTGAGCGAAGCAAGCTGTGTGCCTCGCGATAGCGGCGAGAGAGCCTGTTCGTTGGGAGCAGCGAACGTGCAAAGCAGCACCAGCAGCAGCACCAGCGCTGTGTCTACCCCCTTGCGTGTTTAAGCCCTTGGACGTAGATACGAATGTAGCGGCATGTGTCTACAAAAATGTACAAAAACAGAAGCAACGGTTAAACGGATCAACAGCAGCGAGAACCACAGTTCCAGTTAAGTAGACAACACCAGCAACAACCGCAGCATCAATTCGGAAGTAGAGGATGCAAGGCTCCGGAAGTATTGAATGCGTGGGCGGGATGATTATCCCACTGCAAGGGCAACGAGAGGAAATGCGTGTTACAATACGCCGTGTTTCAGAGATATTTCGTTGATTTGGAACAGAATCAACAACAGCAATAACCACAGCATCAGAGCAAGTTACAGGAAGACATGAGTCTTTATGTAAAGCAATTCCCTTCTCTCTCTCTCTCCCTTCTCTCTCAA
>FN648406.1:69035-96456 GCA_000310025.1 Ectocarpus siliculosus
GGGAGGGGGGGGGGGGGGGGGGGGGCGTACGCATGGTTCGCATGGCTTGGGGTGTTAGGCATCCTCGAGAGGAGGAAAAGGAGGGGAAGGGGAAGATTGAACCGAGGGGGGGAAGCGAACTATAGCGAGGACCTTTAGGAGAGAGCGGGATGATCATGCTTTTTTGTCACTAACGGAAACATGGCGCAAGCGCCTCACGACTCAACCGTCTTTGAAGCGACAACGAAGACGAGAAAAAACGGGAAACGCAACCAAGAGTACCGAAGGAACAAACGGCGTAGCGTATGCGGAACAAAAAAATAACAAGATGGGAGCACATTTGAGGACGTATGGATGCAAAATTTGACGCTGTTTTCGCGTTCCTCTCTGTTGTTGCACCCTACCAAACGGCTCCCGTGTCTTCACGACACATCAAAACGACCATGTCAAACATACTTTGTTATTTTCATTGTTTCTGGACGGGGTATTGTATAACTATGCCGCGCGTTATGCATACCACAACATAAATGGCTTGTAGGGCCATTGCTTCTACGCGAACCAAAGAACAGAAGAAAACGGCACATGGCCCACCGCCTGAACGTATGCAGAACCTTTGCACATCCTGTACAAAACAAAAATAATCTCTACACAAAGGCTGCTGTTCCATGCATACAACAAAGGCTGAGTTCTTCCATGCACAGTCTTCGCACGTCCGCGAAACAAGAAAAAAAAAAGACACACGCAACACGCACAAACGCACATGTTTTCACCGGTCAGCCGTTTAGCGAGGTCGATTCTAACAACAACAAAACACACGCAAACGCGAAGAAAAGTGGATTATTTCGCACGAAGACGAGGACGACGCCCCACCTGGCTCCCCTTCTCCCCAGAGACGGAACGCCGAAGACCCTCCACACGGTTGTCGTGGAAGTTGTGCATCAGGATCTGCTCCAGCGTTACCGCCGCCCCGACCCCTCCGCTGTCCTTGCCCTTGCCCCTACGTGGAACTGACGGCGACCTTGCTGTGGCCTGCTGCTCCCCCTGTTGTTGCTGCGTGGCTGGTGAGGATGATGCTGCGGGATCCGCGTTGGAGTTGGTGGAGAGAGGAGGAGCGGCGTTTGCGTCCCGGGTGGGCGACAGGGACTTGGGTCTCTTCCGGTCCTCTTTTTTTTTTTTTTTGCCGTAAAGGGAGTTCCGTGGTGTCATGGCAGGGGGGTGTCGGCGAAGGAGAGCAAGCAACGAGAAGGAGGAGGGTGTCATGTACATGAGATCAGCGAACCTGGGGCTATGGGAGGTACCCCGGGCGGGCATCGAAGGTATACATGCATGCGTGCATTGAAAGAACCCAAGACTTGATTGCATGTTAATAGCTGTCAGAAGGTGGAGATATGTATCTACTGCATTGGGGGTCGGAGCGAATACTGTCCTTCCAAAGGCCAACTTTACAACGACGACGACAAGATCGAAAACAACGCCAACGATGGCAATAGAAACGGCAAAAGCAGCACCACCACCACACAACGAAAGCCAACGACAACAGGAGCAACAACAACAACGGCAAGAACACCCCCCCAACCACCACCACCACCAACAACAACAACAACAACGACCATAACACCAACAAAACTACACACTCTACAGAGCCCCCCCCCTCACCGGTCTCCTTCTCGGCCTCCGGAAGCGCTAGGAACAGCGCCCGCTCCGTCGAAATCCTAGAATCCCCGGCGTCGACGTTACCCCCGTGGAAGAGGGCCTCGCTAAGGGGTAGCGCGGGGCACCGCAGAAGGCAGACCAGGAAGGTGAATAGCTCCGTCACGTCCTCCTGGGTGGAGGCTCCACCCTGCCACCCACTTTTTTTTTGTCGTTGTTCAGAGCAAGATGGCGAAGAGGGGTACAGGTTATGTCCGCGAAAATAATAGCGGTCAGAGAGAGGTCCTTTGCACGGGAGGTTGCTGTCGTTCGGAACAAGACGGTGAAAGGGAGGTACTGGTAGGTTAGGGTAAAAAGAGGTATTCTACTTGTAGGTTTATGACCGTGAAAGCAACTAGCTCCCCCCTGCCGTTCACTGCTGTTTGTTTTCGTTCGTTCATTTGTTGGTCGTTCAGAACAAGATGGTAAAGGAGAGGGTACGACCGCGAAAGCAATACCGGTCAGAAAAGACTACTTTACATGTGTTCTGTGCGTGTGTGGGGGACCCTTTTCTTCAGGACAGTGTATGGGGGACGTCTTGATGAAGTGCTGCGTTTTCGGAGAGTAGAGTACAAGTACATAAATGGCTTTCAACATACCGCTACTAGTTGTGCGCACACCCGTTTAGAAGTTTAGAATGCACAACAAAGACGAAGCGCTGAACCAGCATCAACCACAGCACCACCTCCAACACCAGCGACAGCACGACCAACAAAATAGCAGCGACAGCAGCAGCAGCGGCAGCAGCAGCCACAATAACAACAACAACAACAACAACAACAACAACAACGACGACAGCATGCCATTTTGTCCGCGCTCACCATCTCCTGAGGTGAGTCCGTATGAGGTTAGAGTGTTCCCGCGGAATCGTCGCGCCTTCCCTCAGTTGGTTGACCAAGAACCGAAGGTGCTTCTGCAGCAGCTTCACCTGGCCGTTACAAGTCCAAGGAACGAAATGCAAGCCAAGATGTGTCTCATTTTGAAACCGATTTCATTCGAATGGGGCAACAACTCAAAGGTGTCTCACGAAATTCAACTACTAGGATTGTATGCACAGCTGCAGCTTGGATTTTCCGAATATATATATATATATATTGATCGACGTTAGCTCCTTGCATCTATTATCATGCTACACCGTTGAAGGGTCAGCTGCTGCGTAAAAAGCGTTCTCCGGTTTCAGCCGCCCTGAGACACTGAGACTGACGCCCACTCGTTGGCTCACGCGGTCGGTGGTCGACAAACACACACAATTAAGTACGACATCACTGTATGCTGCTTGGGGAATCGCAGAAACAGGGATAGCAACCCGCTACACGCTATGAATTCACTACCAATGTATCCTGGACCCTTTTCTGTGGATATAGATGGATGTATTGTGTGATGGTAAGAAGAATAAAAAAAAATTAAAGACACACGTGCCTCGGGGGGATCGGTGGACGGCAGCGGCTTGAACAGCAGCCAATCGAACGCGTCCAAGGTGGCGAACATGGCGAACAGCAGGCTGAACAGGCAGGCAACCGTCAACACGACACCAAAGGGACACGAGCAAGCGGAGGAATGGACCATCCATGCGTGTTGGTGGGCACGGGAGTCTCGTAGCAACGGCATTGTGACGGTTGGCTGTGTGCGAGCCTGCGTGTTGCGTGCCTGCCCTGTCTTCGACCAATTAATATATGCTGCGATGGGCTAACGTGAGAAACAATAACGTCGACATCACCAACAAGCTCTCCATCCACCGCAATAGATGGCCTAGCGGTAGCACTGACTATAATAGTGGCGACTGCAAAACCAATATGTTCCGCGTTTGGCGACAACAAGGACGGAGGAAGCTGTCCGGTACCGATACCGCGGCTACTGCGGGACAGACAGTCAAGACACTACCCTACTCGATCAAATACCACGGTAAAAACCGCAGGGGCAACGTCACCTTCATCCAGGGGGGGCAATCTTCTCGACGAGACTACTAATGCCCACAATGACGCCCTCCCCCGAGAGCCCCCCCCCCCACCCACCACCACCACCACCACGTGGACCCCCTCTCCTCTCCATCAGTCCACGATGAACCCCCAAGGCCGCCTCCAATCGCGCATTCACGCCATACGCACGTCATGACAGCCTCCCCCTGCCAATCACATAAACCCTTTCTCCTCCCCTTGACGACGAACGGTCAGGGCCGCCGCCGAATCGCATCACATTCACATGTCGCCATGCATGTACTGCTGTACCCGCACCACCTACCTGTCGATGTAGCAGGTGTTGCCGCCGTTCTGCATCCCTCGAACGGGCGCCCCCGGGTTGACCTTCTCCAGCAGGCCCTTCCCGGCGGCCACCAGGCTCTGGTACAGCGCCGTAGCCGCCTCCGGACCCCAATCCTTGTACCTTGTTTTTCATCGTTACCGCAGCTGTGGTTAATTGCGTGTGGTGAGGAGATACATATGTGGGTAGTTTATGGGTGTCCGTGTGCTTAGAAAATATCCCGGGTCTGGAAAGTCATGCTTCGAGCATGACTTGCCATCGGGGGTTTGGGCAGATTTTGTGTGTCCTTAGGTGAAGTATGTGCTTAGACAATATGCCGGGCCTGGAAATCGCGTTTCGATCGTGAGTTTGCCATCGGGGATGCGGGCTGTGGTCGTGTGTCCTCGACACGTCGTGCTTAGAAAACATACCGGATCTCGAAAAAATACAAGGGCAATGATAGGCATGGTACCCCGTATCCGAGAGCCTTGAGTCTTTCCTAGGAGCAAGCAGACACACAGACGGTACGGGGGGTTTCCCCCACTTGGGGCCCTACCCGCCTCCGGTACTCAACCGGGTACTCAACCCCTGTACCCCATCCATCGATCCGCCAACCCATACTATACCCGACTTGTCGACGAGCTTTCGGGTCTGCAGCCACTCCTTGTATCATAGTATAGGAAGAAACGAGTGCTTGCATGGGAGCAGAACACTTGCCATCACGTAGATAGACGACCGAACTGGGCAACAGATACTTAGTCCTACGTTGCCTTCACAGCCCGACCCAACCCCATCAAGAGCAAGAGCTCCCCCCTTAGGTATTATTCGCTTTCGCCTATCGCTGTCTGCACTACAACACCCGTTCTCTCGCCCACCGCCGTCTGGACTAAAACCGCGCGACCAACAATCGACCGTTCCAGCTCGCTCCCCCGCTTGTTTCCCCTAACCTCGCCCCCAAGCCATGTACCGTACGACACCCCCGCCACGGACCACCCTCATCACAAACCAACGCAACCCATAGCCTACATGTACCTCAGCAGGGTGAGGAGCATCTCGTACGGCAGGTCGACTCCGAAACTCATCAGCTCGGCCACCCGTACATCCCTCTCCTCGTCCGACAACGGGGACGACAGCACCCCGCCTTCGCCGCCCCCGCCACGTTCACCGCCCCCGGCGCTTCCTGTGCCGCCGAGGCCCTGTCTGCCAACCACCTTGGCGACCACCTGCGATGCATTGAATTAAAAAAATATACGAAATCAAGGGGAGGGGGGAGGGGCGTACTCTTATGTTTTGCATGCCTTTTCGGTTAGACCATTGACCACGCGTCTACGACCGGGCGGAGCGTTGTTCCCACGGGACCGATGGCCAATCGCTCCTTCCTACAAGGGGGGGGGGGGGTACTCATGTTTTGGATGCCATAGGTGTTAGACCATTGACCACGCGTCCTCGAGAATACGGAGCACACGGGGGAGGGAGGAGGATACTCGATTACTGCTGTTTGCCATGCATGCATGTAGTCGTTTGACCGTTGAATAACGAGTTCCGCTGGTCACGATATGTATATTTTTTTTTCTTCCGTGAGGGGCACCAATTCTAGTGCAGTACCCGTGCACGCGGCGAACAAGTTTGTTCGTCGTCATGTGGTGGATCAAACGAGGAAACGCGGTGGCAACAAAAAGGTTGGTTTTGGGCGTTCATTGTTGTATACAGGATGACTCTGCTTGTTGTTCTACTTGGAAAGAAGCGCCGTCAAATGTAGGAACGTCGTTGCAAGGCGACCCAGTAGCACCCCAGTGCGGGCGAGCCTTGTGCTACGGGGCCCGACCAGACCAACAAAATCTCACGGACGATTTCCCCCTGCAGAAAGCGTTCTCCATGGGACCACACACGACAGCATCAAGGCGTGTGCGTATCTTGGACGCACCCCATCCCTCCAACTAACCTCATGTAGGAAACCGTTTAAGAACTCCCACTGGATCAACCTCTCCTCTCGCTCCTCGTCTTCCTCCCCCTTCACCTCCGCCTCGCCAACACCCCCCCCTCCATCGCCGGAGCCCCCCCCGTCTACGTCCTCGTCCTGGCACGTCATCGTTTCGTCCTCACCATCGGCATCGCAGTCAACTTCGCCCCCTCCGCCCCCGTCCGCACCGCCACCTCTCAGCTTGGCAACGGGAGCATAGGGTGACGTCGGGACAGCTGTGCTGGGCGGGGAAACTAGAGCGGTCGGCGACCGGGCCTTCGGCGACGGAACCGCCGGTAGTGGCGGGTCCGGAATAACCCCCGGCTCGCCGCCACTACCCCCTCCGCCGCGATTCTCGTCGCCCAAGCCGGTCGTTGCGACAGCCTCGGCAACCGCGGCAGGGTCAGCACCCCCGTGTGCCACGCCACCGTCGGCCCCCTGCCGCTGCTGCCGCCCAGCCCCCGGTGATGATCGGGGCTCCGTGTCATCATCCCCGCGAACGTGGGTGGTGTCTTCTGCCGTGCGGGTCCCCCTCCCGTCGTCGTCGTCGCTGTCATCGTCCGTCTCCGAGTCAGAACCAGACTCCGAGTCCGTGGGGTCTTCCGTGCCCGACCACCGGTCTTGCCCCTCCCCCCCTCCCGACTCCATTTCCACGGTGCGAACCCCCTCCCACGCGCGGGACCCCACCGACCGTTGCTCTTGTTGCCGGAAACGCGGCGGCTGGTGTTGCCGCGGGCTGCTGCTGTCGACGTGGTCGGACAACGGCTGTCCCGAGGCACCTGCCGTCCCCGCCGCTGCCGGCGACGAAAGCGGGAGGGACGCTTTTCGCCGGCCGTCGTTCTCGCTCCCTCCGCCACCGCTACCACTGCTGCAGCCCGTAGCGACTTCCGCCGCTGCTGCCGGAACATCGCTCCCCTCCTCCGCTCTTCCCTCCGCGGAAGCTACCCCCATTGCAAGGGTCTTCGTAGCCGCAGCCTTAGATGACCGTAATCCCGGGGTAGTACCGCAAGGGCCGTCATCCCCGGCGACGGCGGCGTCATCGTCCTCGCCGCCTCTGGGGGCAACATCCGCCACCATCTTTTCCCGTCGGGCGTGAGCAGCGGCGTGGAAGGCGGGCGATGGTGGTATCGGCAGAACGGTCTCCGTGTGCATGACCTGTTGAAAATCCAGACGGGGTCATCCCGGCGGGGGAAGAGAGAGGGCCAGGCGTGTGTCCAGTTGTGATTGCCGAGCGGGGGGGGAGGGGGGGGGGGTGTCGGGTTGTTGCAACGAAAACAGCCACGCGCCGCCCTTGTACGCTATACGAGAGAGGAGCACTACAGTACGTATGTCCAACCCATCGACCTTGAAGACCGGAACCCCCCAACATCAAAGAAAATAGGACGTAGGGTGGTATCCCCTCCCCTCCCCTCCCCTCCCCTCCCCTCCCCTCCCCTCCAGGCTTGGTCCTTAATCCAGTTCGGGGCTGTGGGGTTGTGGATCTTCTCTAGTGTACCCCTTGTGGTGTGCTACTGCTGTACGGTAGGCTGCTAGACTCACCCGCACGTAGTCGCCGTTTTGGTCCTGCGCCAGCCGGTTGTTCTCCAGCAGGCCCAAGAAACTCGCCACTTTGTTGGGCAGCGGCCGCAGGTACACCTGGCAAAAAACGAAAACACAACAAGCAGAGGAGGTTAGCAAGCAGCAACTGTTCTTAAACCGATTCTAGTCAAAGGGTACGCCGCCGTGCAGGCATGGAAGCATAAAGAAGACATGGGGGAAAACGGGAAGTTGCCATACTCGCAAACACATACAGCAGTGGATTTCAGGGGGTGGGGGGTGATTTTCGGCGTCGCCTACGGTCTGCCTACCGCCTTTCATGCGTGTGCCCCGCGAGTTGGGAATCTCAACCTCCAAAAACAGCAGAACAACCGGCCGGCCCTTTTCAGAGAGAGGGCAACCGCAGATTGTACCATGCCGGGTTATGCACTACCGAGTACCCGTGAAAAAAGCGCGAGATCTCCACTCCCTCACGACTGACTCACCAGCGCTTCGAGGAACGAGTGCAGCGCCTTCCGCCTCTCCTGCTTGAGGGAGAAAGACCTCCCGAGGGGAATCCTGCTCGGAAACTTGCACACGAACAGGATCGTCTCGATGCTCTCGATCAGCTCCGCTGAGCCCGGCGGCCTAGAACACGCGCTGCTACCGCCACCGCTGCTGCCGCCCCCGTCTCCTCCGGCTGCTGCAGCCGAAACGCCCCCTCCAACCCCTAAGGATGCCGTCCCCCGCTCCGGAGGTTTATTCGCGGGGTGGGGCTTTCCGCCGCGAGATGACGGTGCTGGCTTCTTTTGCCGGTAGTGTTGGCATGCTGTCTTGAGGTGCTGCCGGAGCGCTACGAATTCTCGGTAACGCCTGTGCACTACCCACACCTGGGGGGGGCGCCGTGGCGGACATGGGGGGGGGGGGGGTAGACAGGGACGAAATGACTCGGTACAGCTGTAGCTGGGGGCACCCAAAAAAATGTGCCGGTTGAGTATAGTATAGTGCTTGGGGGGGGTGCCGGTGATTCTGGCTATGCATGGCACATGGCGGCGCAACTGAGGGCCTCAAACGGCTGCCGAACTCCGAGTCGGGTGCATGCATGTGTCTCTGCCAAACAATGATTCGATGAGGGCGCACAGCCTGCTGCTATGGAGAGGAGGATGCCGTGCGTTTCTTCACGAATCCACGGGCTGATCAGCAGACAGCGCTCTCGGAAGGAGTGATGCTGTAGATAGCTTCCGTCGCGTGTACAAGTGTGCACGCGCCTGTACAGGAATGGGGAAATGTGTCAACCACGACCTGGGGGTGAGGTGTGGTACCACCGCAAAACGCGCGCGGCGCGATCATCACCCGCAACGAGACGCGCGAAAGTGCCTCTTGAGCGTCAATCTTGAGGTCTTGAGGGCGGGTGCCGCCGGTGTTGGACCGGGGCTGGGAGAGGTTCCAGGTCTACAGATGTCCCCTGACTCCTACATGTAGTGTCCGTGTGTATAAGGAAAAATAAAAACAAACACAGAAAGACTAGTCTACCCGTTCGAGAGAACCACAGTCGAAGGGGATGTGTCGGAGTCTTTGCAGTGAGTGGAGGGAAACCTGGGCTTACACTGATGATTCATACCAGTGATACCAGCTGGTGCTAAGCACAAAATAATCTGTTCACGCAACCTACATTTACAATACGTCCCCTGTAGTTCTCTACTGGGTCAACGGCAAAAATATCGGAGAGAAGCGTGTATGTATACAGCAGGCAGGCGTGCGGACCATTCTACAGCTGCTGCAAACAGCAGTGGCACTTCGAGTCAAGCACCGCACCTTGCTGTCCAACTCCACCGCTGTTGTATAGGCGTAAATTGGTGCTACATTCAATAGAACGAAGTGCTTTTCGCCCTAATGCTGTATAAAAGTGCTATGCTACCAACGTTGCGCTCTAGACTACAAGTACAAGCTGCACTGCTGTTGTGCGCCCCAGACGCTACTCCTGTACACGCTGTACACTACACACAACTACGCACTTGACAATAATAATAATTCTTTACCTGTCTCGTGTGTGGCAGTTCAACTCTGCACTCATACAGAGTGTGCCCCGCGGCGGGGTGCTTCAGGAAGCTCGAAACCTTGACCGTCACCACCGGCATCCCTCCCTCGGTTGTTGTGGAAGGCATCCTCTATGTAGGTCCGAGGTGATGCGAACAACGGAGAGAGAGGGACGAAGAAGAACAGCGGAGAATAATGTCGTACTTTCCTTCCGTCCGCAAAGAAGCGGCTCTCCTGGTTTTGGAAATAACGGCGGTTGGGCTGCGGTGATACCTGCGTCGCACGGCCTTGTGTGTCTTGCAGTGTTGGTAGATAGCGTGCACAAGAATGGCGGCTACACACGTTGTACACGTGCAACCCGCCCCGAAAATCGGTGCACGAGACTGTCAAGTAGCCTTGCCCCAACATTTTTCAAGTTGGCGTTCTTGTATGTCAAAGATGTCACCTCATGTCGTTGATCAACACTTCAGCAGCAGTACCGGCTATAGCTACAGTGGACAGGAGGGAGACCAATGAGGCTCGTTGCGCTACTCGTCGCTCTGCACATCAGCGGCTCAGGCGTCTCGTCGTTCGGGCTGACCCCCGCGATGAGGACGACATCGCCACGACAATCGTCGTCGCTGCACCTCTTCTACCTATCTTCTTCGGCGCCCACAAGAACCGCCGATGTTGTTGCTGTTGCGCGTGGCCGCCGCCGCAGCAGGTTGGTGGGGGGAGAACGCCGGCAACGGCGGTGTGGGGCCCAAGCTGGTAGCTCGGGCGGCGAGGGAATCGGAGTGAGTCTTGTTGCTGAGCAGGGGGGACGACGTCGCTTCAGGCAGCGGGAAAAGGCCCTGGTTGGCTGCGTTGAACGTTTGACACAGCAGGGTTCGGTGTGTGCCTCTTGCCTCCCTCCGTCGTCGTCGATGTTCCCCGAGAAGAGCGAAAGCTCGCAGAGGCATGCCGTGGGCCGCTGCTAGTGATTATCAGTAGGGGGTGCTAACTAGCGAAGTTGCTGTGAGGTTACGCGAGTGTGTACTGGTGCGGTCACGGCCCTGTCCCTCGGTTAAATTCTGTGCGCTGATTTTCACGCTGTTGTTGCAGAGCGCATGGAAGACAGCTGTAGTCTAAACTGTACACAGCAGCGACCACCCGGAGGGGACGTAGCCAGCACAACACCCAGAGCGGATGGGCTACGTGTTGCACCTCGGGTGTAAGGACGGAGGTTTGAGCACACCAAAAGAGGAGATAGATGCCGCAGCAGCAGTTGTGCTGATGAACCCAGCGGGAACAAATCATGGCAAAACATATTATTAGTCTAGACTAAGCCCGCCAAGATTGTCGAGACAAGACATGATAATGATGGGCGGCACGCGTCACATGTAGCAACGGCGGTGATTTGCCGTACGCTTCCCGCGGCACTTGTAGCAACCACAATCCGGTGATTGATTCGTGCGACGCCATGGGGACATCACCATGAGCTACTTAGAACGCTTTCTTTTCCGGGGACACTCCTTCCGTTGTGCTGCGAACATCCCGCCGCGCGCAGGCAGGACTTCGGCCACCTCAGGTCTGATGAGATTCCATACCGCCCCGGGACCGATTTTCAGAGCCCCATTATTCCATTGGATGCCACAATCGAACAGCTGCCTCAGGTGTCACAAGATATCATAGCCCCTGGACCGATTTTCAGAGACCCATTATTCCACGGCGAAGAGGATGCCACAAACAAATGATAACGATTTCGGGATGCACTCGACGGGATGGTGGTTCAAAAGCCACCGCCACATGCTGTTTTTTGCCTCTGAGTAATCGAGCCTTGAAATCGGTCGAGGGGGGGTGGCATATATTACCTTATGCTACCTACCGTCAACGTACCCGGTAACAAACGAGCATCATGAGCAAACGTTGTGAAGGCCATGGTGTTCTCTCATTCACTCCCCCGACATACAACGAGACCACGGACAACAACACCAACACCACCTCCACCAACAAACAACGAAAACACTCCGATTTTCTTGAAATACACCCAGGCGGACAACTCGGACGCACAGCCGAAGGCTGATGGCGGCAGCAGTAGCAGCGGCGATGGCGACGGGAAGCCGACTAGCCTGGTGGCAAGGCTGGGCACGGCAGGTGGAGTTAGGGAGGGCTCGTCCTTCAATACGTACTTGTCTGAAGCTGGTTTCACTTGATACGTGCGCGTGGACGCGGTTTTTCTCCGATGTGGCACCATTCGACTGATGCAGAGATGGCCTTTGCAGTCCCCTGTGGGGGTGAAACCTGGCGTATCGTGTGCGTGGTTTCAGCACAGCACTCACTCCTGACCAACCAAATATCGATATATCCACAGTAGGAAGAACGTCAACGATTAGGACGGCGTTGAAAGAAAGCCATTTCGTTTTTCGAGCGAGCGAGCGAGCGAACAAGAGAGACTTCTGTGAGGATGCGTTACCTACCGTTCGGTGTTGGTGCCTTGGTTGCTTTGTTCTACAGCAATCGACCAGTCCGAGGGGCAGAGTCGGCACAACGTCGAGGACATGGCAAACCCTCTCAAGCATGACAACCGCCTGGTATTTAGGCAGAGGGTGGTGTGCATGTCGCGTGTTGCGTGGGGTTTTGTTGCTCATCTGCGTGTCCTGGACGTCAGTTTTGTACACCTTTGGATGTGTTTGGACGCACCAGCCGGGTCAGCAAGCAGGAAGGCCACGCAAGAGGTTCCTACAGATTTCAGCGTCTTGGGGGTGGCTAGCGTTGTCTTTACTGGTGTATACTGACTGTCGAAACGGATACATCTACGTTGTCTGGACCACGCATCTTCGGGCTTCAAGCAAGCACAAGCCCCGCCTCTTCGTCGTTCCTCTCTAAAAGAACCTTCTCTCTCGTCCGATACACCATACTTGCACAATAACCCGACGAACGGCCTCAGGGTTGGTATCGTATGGCATGCTGAACGGGCTGTGGTACTCCGGCGGCATCGCCTTCGTCATGCTTGGGCCCATGGGAGCGGTCCCGGCAGGGAGTGGGATCGAGGGAACGATCGCCGCGTCGGTGAAGCAACTCGGAAAGGTGCGTGAAACCGTGTCTACATGCAGTGTAGGTGTGCGTTCTTGGTTGTTAACTCTGTGTGCATTCATTGGTTGGCAACTGCACTTTGGCATTACGGATACCGCTGGAGTAAAAAAGAACTCGGTTTTAGACAAGAAAGCCTCCGTTGATTTTTTTTGCTCTGTTGCAAGGTGTGCCGGCCCGTTGCATCCGGACGCGGTATTTCCCCTAATAGCGGCCTGGTGAATCGAGTACCGCAGCATTTGCGCGCGGAGACCTGGAACACACTGACTGAAAACGGCCTCGCGAAGGCGAAAGCGACGTTCCTCTTGCACTGCTTGGTCGTCGCCTGTCCGCTGAACCATGCTACCGTGCCTCGGACTGTGTCCGGTGCTGTGTTAGTTTCGCAAGCCACGAGTTTTGAAGCATGGAGGAAGTATCGTGGATCGTTGTCTGCATGATTGCCTGTGACTCGAAAACCTATGCATCTTAGCGGCGAACCTCGTGAGCAGGTACCACAATCTTCGCTACCCCTCGTGCCGCCAAAGCAGCCGACGGACCCTTTCGCGTCCACCCCAAACCGTAGCCACCACGTGCTCCGCGGTGCTTCCGTCCGCGTGTCAGGTGATCGGCCTGGTCTGGCTCGGCAGCCAGGCGACGAAGCCCGTGCGCCTCGCCCTCGCGGTCCTCACGGCGCCCGCGGCGGACAGGCTGATCGCGTCCACGCAGCGGCGGCTCGGCCTGAAGAAGAAGAACGCCGTCTCCCTCCTCGTCGCCGTGATCTTCGGGTCGACGGCCGCCTTCTGCCTCGCCGTCTTAGCCTACGGGGTCGCCCGAGCCGCCATGGTGTCGACGGTAGCATCCGCGGGGTCCCCGTCCTCCTCGGCGGCATTTTTGATCCGACGGAGGATGATGGAAGGTCAGCAGTAGGGTTCAGTGTCGCCAGCGGTACAAATAGCGGGAACGCTGGCGGAAGCGGTGATGCGCCGCCGTTATCTTGAAGGATGATGGAAGGTCAGCGTTAGGATTCGATGTCGCCAGCGGTTTAGGGGGAACGCTGGCAGCAGCGGCGGCGGCGGCGGCGGCGGCGGCGGCGGCGGCGGTGATGGGGGAAGGTCGGCAACAGGATTCGATGTTGCCAGCGGTAGAGGCATCGGCGGCGGCGTGATGCTCCGCCGCCATCTTGGAGGAGGCGGTTTCGCGGGCCTCAATGAAACAGGGTAGTTTTAGCAGCCCTCTTTTCTCCGCGAAAACGAAGGCGGTGCTTTGTTTGTCCGTCGCGATGGTGGACAGGCAGGCAGGCTGGCTGCGCTTGTCTGCGGAGAGCGCCACCGGTTTTTCTCGCAGCCGCAACAGCCGGTATCGCCGTCTGGCAGCAGCAGCGGCTTTTGTGGAACGCGCGGAGGGAGTTGTCGGTGAACGTTGAATCAAGTGGGTATTGTTGTGATGGCGATACTGACGTGTGGGGAGCTGTTTTTGTAGAGAGGGAGTTCGTAATGATGCAGCTGCGAATGTATGTATGTACAACGTACGCATGCCCGATAATACCGCTAATAGTCGATGTCAGCCAACAAGACAGAGTTTGAATGTTTTCACGTAGATTTGCTTGTTGTTTGTTAGTGTATGGTGTAGTTTGTCTTTGTCATCTTTTAGAATTCTCTCTGGCGTTTAGGGCGTCGACCGCGATCGGTTGCTCTTGGGGATTTGCATGCACTTGGGGCAGGCGGCAAAACCAGTGCGACGACGAGACCGGCATATTCAACCTGTTCTTTGAGGGTGTTTCGAGGGTTTCAAGTGGAGGGCGTTCTTTGTGTGTCTGTTGATCCAGTCCTCGTCGGATATCGCCCCGTTCCGTTGCCTAAACACCGGCCGCCCTTGAGATTCCAGGTGTGGGCGTGGGAGAACCCGGTATCTATTTAGTGCATGCGTGGTATTGGCGCCCCAGCTGCCGTTTTTGATGTCAATGGGATATGAGGTGGTATATAAGAGTTGGTCCCTTCTTGTCTCCTTTTCTACCGCTATAATTAGTGTCCGGTGGTTCGCCTGTGATGGTAGAGTGACTGATCTGTTGATGTACATCTAGGTTAGTTTATGTGCCGCCTTGGGTACTGTGCCAGCCGGCTAACGTGTCCCGTATTAGTCAAGCCACAACAGGATAATAGAGAGTCTCGGGAAGAGTTCACGGGTCAACGTCGGGCAACAAATGAATTAGTCCGATATCTACCAATGTCTACATAGATGTTGCGGCTAGCGTACATCCTCCTTGTAAAGGAAAGACCCTTTAGGAAAACGTCGTGTTCGTACCCGCCGTGTGGACGTCTGTGGGGAGAATAAACAGTGTTCGGCACACGACGACCCAATCGTTTAGAGTTGCCCCCACGACAAAGACATCAAGTGCAGCTGCTTGCCGAAGGCTGGTGACCTCAAGCAAGCACAGCAACCGGTCAAAGGCGCTACCTCTTCATACCCAACTGCTGTGCTTGCACGCGCAGACGGGTCCCGTGTTGCCTGTTGCGCGAAGGGACTCAAGGTGCCGGTCCGATCTCATTTGTTTGAGGGAGTTGACTCCTTTCGTGGGATGGAATCGTTCCCATTTTTGTTAAATCGTACCTCATCCTATTGTTCCCACCCAGCTACACCCTAACCCGAGGTTATATTCGGACCATCTCGTATCTTATCTGCATAACATTGCGCGCCTTCCATACGTCGGTCCAAATAAAACAAGAAGCACAAACATGTGGTCCCCGCCCCCCCCCCCTCCCCTCCCCCCGAACTCCCTTTATTTCCCCATCCCCCCCCCCCACTCATCCAACAAAATACACTACACAGCAACAGATCGCACACCACCTTCCGCGCCTGCTGTATGTACAATACTCATTCTCGCCAGTCCTCCGGTACGACAACAGCTGGGCGGAGTTAGCCCGGGCTTGTATCGCCATCGTGCATCCCCGCTCGTGGTGCGAAGGAGCGCAACATTCTCTGAAGAAGTATCTTGTGGGTACTGGAGTTCGGGTGCAGTGTGGCGCCGCATTATAGTGCGAGTTCTTTTAGCTGGTCGACAGTTAAACGTCGCCAAGCATCCCTGCTGATCCGATTGAGCTCCGATTGGCGCCGTCTCTGCTCGGCGGTGTAGACCTTGGCCGACCTGGGCGTCTTTCCTTGTTTCGTGGTCGATCCCGGACCGCCAACGCCCGCCTTCGACTTGTCTCTTCGCGACTTCTCTTCCTTGCGGTCTTTCAAGAGCTTCTCCAAGCCCGCCAGTTCACTCGTTTCAGCGAGTATGCGGTATTTGTGCCACTTCTGCAGCACCACAAAGTCGAACAGCTCGTCGCTTCGCTTCGTGCACCCCTTCCCCCCAGCGGGGCCGAGGCGAGGGTCCTCCACCAGACCTACACACCTTGCCCATGCCGCCTTCACCGGCCCAGCCGTGGACATCACGCTCCGTACGTCCGACGGCAAATCCCCTAGGTACGTCGCCACCAGGGCGGGGTTGACCATCGCAGACCTATACCCTACCTCAAGCGCCCTCGCGAAAAGAAAGAATTCAGCGTATGGGAAAACGAGACCCTTGCCTTCCCACGGGAAGTTCTCCTCCTCGGCCACAAACTCCAATCCACTGAAATGCGGATAAGCCTCCCGGAAGTCCGCAGCGGATCCGACCTTGTGGCTGTTGATAAAGGGCAAGAGCGCCCGAGCATAAAAAACATGTCTGCCCACGTGCGAGATAGCGATGCTCAGAAGCCAACCCCCTATGTAGTACACAAGACGCCGTTGATCAACGTCCCGGTCAACGTGGGCAGGATACGCCACTTCGATGAGATGGGCCTCGCCCAATTGTCGTATGAGGGCCTTGTCAACGACCTGTTCGGAATACGGGGGGGGGTGTATGTGGCGGGTTGATGATAACACTACTGCGTCACACTATCGACGCGACAACGACAAAGATACACAGAACAGACAGTCACATCCGCAAGATGCCCGCGCCCATGTTCCACTCTGGAACCCAGATGCCAACCATTCGAGGCAGACTCACATCGTCGATGGCCAGGAATACGGAAGTGAGACAGTGAGCGACACGCCGTGCCTCCACTCCCAGCTCTTCAGCCTTGGCGACGATGGTCGGCTCGCTTCTGAACTCGTGTTGCTTCTCAAAGCGCTTGTTCCTCCACGTTTTCTCGTACTCCAGTGCGCGAGCCGACGGCGGCAAGTGTTGGGGGTATTTTCCAGCAGAGTCGCAACGAGAACCCCCCACCACTCCAGAATCGCGTCCTTCACTTCCTGCACCAAGAGCAATCCTCGGATGACACCTTTGTAGTGCTCCTTTCGCGCTAGCGAATGTTCTTGGAGATTCTTTCCAATGGAGTCAACCATCGCTTGACCTACCGGGAGCCTTCGGATGATGAGATCAGCCACGGCTGCAAAGGTCTGTCGTCTAAGCCCCCTTCGTCTTCGTCGTCTTGATCAATACCCCTGATGTCCGAGTCCAATACCCAGGCTTGGCCGGGGGCGGGGTGCGGGGGGGCGACACGCGCGTTGAAGTAGTCAGTGAGCACATGGATTATGTTTCCAAAACTCGGAGATGGTGTGCGTGACCCGCGTGCGTGCCAACCGCACAGCCCGCCACCCTGATTCGGCGGTACCGGCGGAGGGTGGTTGCTTGTAAAACTCGCGAGCTGGGGGGGCGCAGGGTTTTCACGGCGCAAAAACTCCCAGAGGTCCGTTAAAGTAACGGTGACGGCAGTAAACCTGTACAAATCCGTGGGCCTCACTAGGTTCCACATCGGGGAAGAACAGTTTCGAGCATGCTCAGGCCTCAGCCAATAAAAAGCAGCGCACGCTTAAGCGAGCTAGTGTTTGCCTTACCTCTACCCATGCTTCCGTCGAAATTGCCACATTCCTCGGGACTGCCTTGGCCTTTCTCCTCTTGTTCCCCTCCAGTGACTGCTTCCTGTGCGAAGGCATCAATAGAGGGAACATTAACATTAGAATCAAGCGCTGCCACTATGACGCTACTTTACGCTGACGTTAAACACGAACACATCGCGCGCTACCAAAGTTTTCTAATGCTACCCCTACCCTGTAAAATTGGCTTACCTCTTCCCAAGAAACATCACGAAGGCGATGCATGGGCGCAACAGGGTTATCGTCATATTCGCCAGAATCACCCCAGCGTGCCCCCCCCCGCCGCTCCGCGCAAGTCGTCCATCACTCCCGAGCGGGGTTATCCACCTGCTACAGGTTATATTTGTTTTTGGGTACGTCGGTGACGGGAGAGGTATGTATATGGCCCCGACCTTCCCGTGAGCCCGAAAACACAAAGGATATGAACATACTCTCGGGCGCACTGATAAAAAATGTACAGCAGACGTAGAACTTAGCACCAAGATTGGGCATATAAGGTCGCGTCTGTCGATGGCAGGTGGTTCTGAAAGTCGTGATCTCGCCGTCAAAGTTGAAATCCGGACAAAATTGCACATTCCCAAAACCGGCGGGCTAAACATGACAAAATAACCAAGTGACGGATCTCTCACTGCACCATTTTTCTTTGGAGTCCACTGCCCACCTGCTCTCCTCCCCCCCACCGGACTCTGCGTTGCGCCGGGTTTTTTTGGACGGGAATATCATGCTTGACACAAGATACCACACCCCCTGGACCAAAGCCAAATGCCATCAGTGCGGGCAAACAAAAATTGAACAAATCCAACAAGTTTTTTCAGCAGTCCGCAGCGACATGATCGTCGTTTGCCGGGAAACTTTGTGGGATCAGAGCAAACGTAGTTGACTACTGACTAGTAGGATCCGTTGCGTACCGTGCGTTTTACTTGCCGAGAGCGGCGGCGAAGGGCCCAAGCACCTCGCTGCTGCAGACGCACAGGCGGCAAACTGTTTTTCAGTTTTTCTCTGCGCACCCGCTACGGATGGAGCCCGTTCGTCCTCCTGCCCAACGTCGCCAGGTGTATGTAGCCACATCCTCACACCTTAACGAGGAGCAACACTCTCCTCATGGGCTCCACCGCTCGTTTTCTGGGGCGGCGTGGGGCGTGGGGCCCTGCGAGTGGGTTTAGCATGTTTCCACGAAGCGTTTTTTTGGACGAATCAGGCGCGCATGGTGGTACAGGTGATTTGAAATATTTGAAATTTGAAATTTGAACAATTTGGGAGTGTCTTTTTGTGGCCAATAAACAAGCAGGAGGCGCTGCTTCAACCCAGCAATGCAGACCGAGGGACCTACGGATAGACATGGTAGAGGGGCGTTCGGCATCTTGCCTTCGACACTCTCTTTGCCAGCAGGCTTGAAGCACCTACCCTCTACTTGATGTGTTGCCAAAAAAAAGAATAAAGGGAGACAACCTTTTCACCTTCGCCGACTTCAGGCTATATATTCCCCCCGCCCTGCCGTATCATAGTACCGGCCCACCAGTTCTTGACGGCCGAAAAAACTGTTTTCACCACCATTCAGAGATTATCCAGACCATCTCCCGCTGTACACGTGTTGCACGGAGCACACAATGCCTTCCCCAATCTGCTGTGAAGAATCGCATGAGTCTTGTCGGCCGAACCGACTTGTAGCGTTTCGCAACAACGTACGTCGCATAAATACACCGTTTCAGCTCACTTTGCTTCGTTCTCCAGAGGACCAATTTGCAACATGTGTGCGTCTTTATTATTAGCATCGACCGCGCTAACCGGCTGGCCAATGAAAAGGCGTCAGTCTTAGTGCGGTTGAAAACACAAAACACTTCTATCTGCCATGAACTGGGACCCCGTGAGGGGGCAGCATGGGGGAGGCTAAACTATCCTTCGGATCAAACGGTGGCAACAGAAGAAAACTGCACGCGTCTACAAAGGCTATTACCTTGTACTCGAGTTCGTTTAGGAGTACTTTCACCATTATCCCCTTTGTTGTCGCTACCTCTTTCTGGTCCTCATTTTGACAACAATCTCTTGCCAGTTCTTCCCTACCCCTGCGTTTTTTGTTTTGGGGAAGGTCATCTGGCTCAAACCCTTTGCTCTCTTCCACTCCTCCATGTATGTGTGCGTTCGTCCTTTCTTATTATGGCGACACCATCTCTCGGTGATACTACATGCATGTTTGACGTACCATCCGGGGCCACACGAGAGGAAATGAATTGTCCACGTTTCGTTCTGCGTTGCTTGCCTTCAATTTTGATCTCGAGCAGGGTTCAACACTCCGGTCCTTCTTCGATGCACAAGCGGGACGTCGTATCGTGGGAACCCCAAACACGGCGTCATGGTTGTATCCATTCCTCCACAACAACACGTAGGCCAGACAGCAAGCTCCATGGCTTGCTCCGAGAAACTTGAAGAGGAAAACTGCGGGTACTTAATCTTTTTCTACATCTATCTACAATCATTCCTCTTCAAAAATGTACTGTACACACCCACTGAGGCTGCTAGGTCGGGGGGAAAGGGGGGGGGTCTGGCCAATGCCAACACAAGTAAACTGGCACCCCAACTAAGTGATACTCAGAAACAAGAAAAGCCGTTCGAAAAGTTTACCAGACAGGCACTGCAAGACCAAGAGCAAAGGCGGGGAAGCGGGGGCTTTTTCACTTCGTGCTTGCCTCAAAACGTCTGCTGGACACTAATCACGCCCCCATACGATATGCATACGGGGCATCGTTTCTACTTTTGATGATCTCCTAGAGGGGGGGGGGGGGGGTTCTACGGTGCAGGCATTTTCTTCCTACACCCGGAACACTTCAGGCTATCGGCAGGTGAGACACAAACGACCGGACGTTGTACGCGAACCGCACACACCTATTCTTTGCGCCCCATCCCCCACCACCGAGTCGTGTGTGCGGTTCCAAATTCAAATGTTGAACGCGAAAAGCCCTCCTCCCTTCCGAGGACAAAAAAAAAAAACTGTCTACCCCTTCGCCCGCCCCCGGCGTTGCTGAAAAAATGGCAGGGTACGGATTCGCCTGCACACCAATTTGCAGGGAAACATTGTCACCCGTGTATGCCGGGAAAGTACCGCCGTTCTCTTTATACGTGTGATCGTTCATTCCATATCTAGGATCACTTCCGCTATTGTCGCTAAATCTCAGAGCACCCCCCCCCCTGTTAACCGTCGCCGTGCGCGCCAACGGTCACGCGCGCAAATCCCCCAAGCGAAATCACCGCCTCGGTATGTATCGCTCCTTTCCCCCTTTCTCTATGGCGTACTCCTATTGTACGATATGCGAGTCTCACTCGTATTATGTGGGACGAGCTACGCATGACCGTTTCGCGAAGGAGCAGGAGGAGCCCTCGGCTGCGACCAGGCGGAGGAGCACACGCGAGAACAGCGACTCAATCGACGTTGTTCTACTCGACACGAGTGACTACCAAGTTACGGTGAACCAATCGACATTTGTTCTTCTTCTTCACACCAGAGACTACTGAGGCACGGTTTATCAATCGACAGCGCTCTTTGAATACGAGAGACCCCCCAAAGATACGGCGAACCAATCGACATTGTTCTTTTTCACACGAGAGGCTACCGAGCTACGGCGAATCAATCGACACTAATTACTACCGTTGTTTTCCCGTGTGTTGTCTCGCGTGGGACCGAAGTTCATCGAAACGGCGTTCTTCAGGAGGTCTTTTCGGGTCCCTTGGAGCAGCACTTTCCACTGATGCAGTCCGACGCCGCTCGCAGCACCACGTACAGCAGCATCCCCATCGGTCCGGCCATCATGTTGAGGAAGAGGCAGGGGGCCATGGCGAGCTTGGGCAGGCCGTTCGGGTCTCTGTTTTCGAAAGAAACGGTCATGACACGGGAAGGAAACAATCCGCGTCAGGTCCAAATAAAAAAACGAGTGAAAACATTCCCACGCACCAAACACTAAAATACGAAACAAGCCACCAGAAAAGCGCAGAGGGGGGGTCGGGGTGGTTGTCGTGACAGAGCAGATGGAGTTGGTCTAGATGAAACACTAAAATTGATCCAGATGCTGTCGGGGGCACCCATCAGCATAGCTCAACACACACACACGCCCCGCCTACCGTATTATTTCTGCAACAACAAACTTGGCAACAACAAACTTGTCACTCTCCCGCGCAAAAGGAGAAACACTCTGTCGACCGCAAGTGCTTTTATCAGCACCGACAGAGGGAGGCACTGGATAGAAAGGTCGGAACCGTTACTGGTGTCAAGACAACAACAACAACCACCACCACCACAACAACAACAGCAGCAACAACGCTACATGCCAGAGGCCGCGGAAAGGACACCAGAGATCACACAACGCCAACAGGAGCCCCACTCACTCCATGTTCTTCTGGACGAGGTAATGCCCCGCAACCAGGTCGAACGCCAGGTAGTGCACCCAGGCGGGCAATAGGATGCCGTCTCCCCTGAAGAGCTTGGCGATGCCGTCGAGCGTGCCCATGTCCATGTACATCGCCAGCACCCCCTCCTTGCTGTTGCGCATTTGCGACGCTAATGCAGCGATCCCATGCGTGTTGGAGGGAGGAGTGGGAGATGAGGTTACGGAGACGCCCCGTCGAATCAGGTGTTGTATGGTTCGTCATCCACAGAGAACACAGGCGCAAGGTTTTGACAAGCAGGAACTCAAGGGAAAAGGGGGTACTGTGATTGTCGAGCCACGTCGGTAGTTGTCCAGATGGGATAGCAGAGAACGGTCGACTTGTTGCATACTACCGGCGTGTTCGTAGGCAGGGAACGTTCGCGGAAGGTTTGGAAAGAGCAGGAAGTTTTGTTGAGGCACACGAGATTTGGACCAACGAGGAGGCCAGACAGGAGTAGCAATGCCACCCAGCGCCGCCATCGCAGCACTCTCTCTCTCTCCCTGTCGACCGACCCATGTCTCTTAGGCGACAGTTTGCTTCGGTTCTTTCGGATCTTGCTCCGTCGTTGTTTTTTTCCATAAAACATGCTCCTGTTTTCATCTATCGGCACCCCCTTTGAATGCGTCTGCTATGGGCTAATACTCCTTTCATCTCCCTACTGTATCCCCGTTGGAATGCGTCTGCCCTTGGGCTAAGAAGCGGCGGGTTATGCGCCGTTTCGTGCTTGAGGTACACACCGTGCGGTAACGGTTAGGCCAGTACTCCGTATAGGCTATTGCCTTGTATTCTTGTCGTCTTTCTTGGTCAATATATTGAAAATGTACCTAGAAGAAATGTCAGTGCATCTGTAAATCACGAAAAAAATCGCCTACGGAGTGCAGGCCTAGTAACGGCACTGTTCTCCGTGCCAACTTAAATTGCTCAAAACACAACACAGCAGGCGTACGCACTGCGATTTTCGTCGTTTACGAGGGCAGGGAAGACAGGGGAGTGTTGGACAAAAGTCTCCAATCAGCGCGTGTTTGAGGGTGTTTTCGTCCCACCTACCATTATTATTCTGGTGCCAGCCTACACCTTTCGGCACACGTGTGTGGTGCACCAGCCTGGGTGGTACAGGAGGGAACATAACTCAAGGAGTTTACTTTTTGTTTTCACGACCCCCCTGCGAAACCAGTGCCTCACCAAAGTATATGGTGTAGACGACGCACGACATCAGCACGACGGCCTTGGTGATGGGCGATGTCCACTTCCACCTGTTTCGTCGGCGTAGTCGTGGTCGTCCGCAGTCGGAAGGGCGTACACAAGCAAGCGGTTGTTGAGGTGCACGGAAGAGTGTTGTGAAGGTTGAGGTTTCCCGCGGCGCTAGGGCCGTCGAAGGTCACAGAGCAGGACGGCACTACTGCTGCAGTGCGAAGGGGGTGCTGGATGTAAACGTTAGGGTGGGGGGGGGTATGTCACCCGCTAAGGAGGCTGCAAGCTCTTCCCGCGCGGACCACAGCCAAAGACCGCATCTATCTGGGGCACTGCTGTACGTTGCACATGGCGACGACGAGCACTGCAGCAGAACCAGGAAAAAAACACCCAGCACCGGTCACCACACGATCAACATCAGCTTTTTCATGTACGCATTTGAACATTTTGGGCATCCACGTCTACGCATGTAGCTCAGCAATGTTTGTTCCGGAACGTCCGCAAGGAAACTTGTTGTTCCCACCAACGCTGAAAACGTATTGGTACGTTTTATAACGCGGTTAACTGTGGATAGGAAACAAGCAGGTAATGATACGCCGTGCAATTCGAATGGTGCATCGCTGCGTGTAAGATACGGCACGCGGCAGCAGGATGGTCCCTTCCCACAGAGTCACCCAATCCCCATATGTACTTGTATGAAGCAGAACAAGACTCTTTGTATCATGATCTACGGAGATGCGGGCGCCGATGGAATCATCAGTGAATGCGCCAGCAAGCTCTGCGCATGCCACTTGGAAAAGGAAGCAGGAACGCGCTAAGCGCGGATCAAGTGAGTCCACCACCACAAGGGGCAAAGCAACATGCTACTGCTGTTACATATTGTAGCGGAAATCATCTCTAGGGTCACTGGTGGCGAAAAGCTCGCCAAACACCAAAACATTTGATCAAGCACGAGATCCATGGTATCACCACGCGTACGGGCACACGCCGCGCCTTGCGAGCGCTGCATATGCCGCACCAAAATGGTAGCGTTTCCATTTGATCAGCGGCGTACTTGTACTGATCGATCGGCGGCGGACTCGGCGGGCGTCGCCGACAAATTGATTTTCCCGCCATTCCCCCGCTACGGTGCTGCCGTCAACACCGACAGCGTGATGTAAACTACGGTACAGCAGTAGTAGGCCTTCTTGTTGACCGAATATCATGCCTTTGGTTGCGCGCCCACGATGTCCACCACGCTGACATCCAAGCGTCCCAGCGAGCGTTAATCAACAAGCGTCACAAACACGGCAATAGAGGAGGTCCGAATTCTAAACCTAGGCATGGCGTGTTGGTGTGTTGGTTGTCTTGGGAACGAAAGCAGGCAGGTGTCTTCTGTTATTTTGGTTGAGAATTCCAAGAAAACTCGAAGACGGTGGACTGCATTCTTGAGTCCCTTGATATAACCAGCGACTCCATAACGCGGTACTCCTTTTGCGAACTGCAGCAGCCAACGATCGTAGCGTGCCGCTTCAACCTACACCTCTGAGCCAAAACTTTTGAATTTAATTGCGCGCAAAGCGAAACAATGTAGTCTATGCACCACAACACAGGTGAATTGTTTCCCCGCGACGACAACGACAACGAGAGCTCAAGACCGTGCCCCCTGCCCCGGAGCCACAACAAACAAAAAACGACAACCAACCTCCCAGACAACCTGTTCAATGTCAACGTCTCATGCATCGCACTGCTGCTGAGGGATTTGGATTTCGGCAACAGCTGCTCGCGGTATCCGCTGCCTCCAAACTGCAACCCACGACACCTCAACTCACTTGGGGGCGATCATGAGCGCGAGCCACGGGATGAACACCACGTTAGAGCAGAAGATAAACACCATATCATCCGTCGTCATCGTCATCTTCAAAGTGTAGGCGTCGTCAGAACCGAGTGCACAGCAGTAAACAACCGGAGAGGCACAGCCAGAAAGTTAGCAACCTAGCCGACCAGCCAGCGGGGGGAGAGCGGGTGCGAGAGGGGCATCATGGAACGTACGGGGTAGGTAGGTTACTCTATGGTTGTCTCTTCTGTGATACCCCCTCGCAATGTCTTTGGTGCTTGTTGTTGCCATCTGGAAAGGTCTCGCGTTGGAAAAGGTTTTCGCTATGCTTCGTCGGTTGACAGCGAAGGGTGTTGTAGAGGCGCTCGCGTCCACGCACCCTGGTTGGGCTTCGCGGCGCATTTTTTTTCCCGGCGGTGAGTCATGAACAATATCTACGCGAACAGCATGCGGTCCGTATTCATCCTTACTTGACCATTGAGCAAACAGACACCCATCTGCGAAGGTGGTCACTGCAGCTGTTGCTTGGCAGTGGGCGAGTGACTATTATAATAGCACCCATCGATTAGAATCCTATTGTATGTCACATCCGCGCCGACCATGACATCACTGCTGCTGTCAGCAGAACTCCGTGTTTGCAACGCGTCTGCTTTTCACGAAGCAGTACTTACTTGCATGCTCCGCAAATCACGCCTACATACATGTCTACGGCAGTAGCTCCTTTGTGCAGAGTGTAGTGGTGATGAGATAGACCTTAAGTACGTGCGTGTGCACGGCTGCTGCAGATGTACCAACGGGCGAAGGTATTCCTGCGTGGAGCTGCTGCCATTTGGTGGGTGCAGACTCAACGTGCGGCATTCTCGACAACGATTAGTCAGCAATAAACTTCGAAGTACTTGGCTGCGTCTGAGATGCTACAGCAGCAGATCGCTGGATCGCTTCTGCTGGTCCACCTCGAGAATAGAGCCAGTATTGTCTGCAGGGGCCCAACACACAATGGAACAATACAACCTTCTGCCGGAAAAAAGACAGAACTACAACTAAGAACGAGGAACCTCGAGCAAGAGAACAGTGATGCAGTGGTCGCTCGTTGCCCATGTGCTTTCATGCGTACATCCGCTCCTCCACATAGCGCTCACATGTGAACATTTCGTCGCAGCTTGCACTTGTACAGCAATCAGTTGAACCCAGCTTCACGCCATTTGGAATCCCCGCCCCCCCACCCTTTCCTTGTTAAAATCGAATTGCTTCAACTCGACAGCCATGAATGCCACTCAATGGCAGCGACAGCCGGAGCAGCAGCAGTGGATATCATCATCCACGAGGGGACTTAACAGCTCATCCGCAGCAGCAGCAGCAGCAGCAGCAGCAGCAGAAGCAGCACCTTCAGGGGAGAAAATAAAGCAGGACTGGGCCCCCGGCACGCCGCCAGCGGGCAGGGGCCAAACCATCGGGGAGGCCTTCGCTGCTATGCAGTACCACGCGAGGGGGACAAGAAAGGTACTGTAACATACAGCTTATTTTCTTCAGTTTTCCCCTGCGAAAACACAACTAAAACATTTTAGTCTCTTGGCCCGATAAGAGTTGTGCTCGGCCTCCTCAAAAATGTTATACAGTAGTTGTACACATTCTGATCGCTCAGAACATATACAACTGTACAACACCAAAAAATGTCTCATCGGCGACGATGGTTTTTTGCAATCTGAAGAAGTGGACGCCGCGTATCCCCCCTGGCTAGCCGATCACGGGCTTAGACGTTGAGGCTGCCGTCTCTGTTGAATTGTAGCTCTATCTTGGATTCGTTGCCCTCAGCGTCCTCCAGATCGATAGTGCACTTGCCCTGGTTGTCGAAATTCGCATTTGCCACCCTCCTGCCGCCCTTCTGTCCGCAAAGCGAAAGAGCGTAGAAGAAGAAGAACCGCGGGACCATCGCCGCGAAGGCAGCTCCAGGGCCGAAGTAGGCGTTGGCGTAGGTGGTACCTATGATCAGCAAAGCAGCACGCGCAAGGTGGAAGTATTGCTCGTAGGACAGCTTCCCATGCTTAGTCCAGTGGTAGATGATAAGGTCGTGGCGAAGATAGTGACGAAAGCTGCAGCCGCTACTCCCGGGTGTAGCACAACCGACTTGGCGGCGGACTCGCTGAAGCCGAATATGGTCAAGGAGCCGAGGAAGGTGCCGGTGCACATTACCGCTCCGGCAGTCCCGAGCACATCGTTGACGGGTGGGGCGGCGGCCTTCACAGTGTTCCAGACAGACTTCAGCTCCGCTCTTCGCGATTTTCGCGATGTTACTCTCCGCGCGATCCATGCGGCGTTTGAATTTGTTCAGCTCTCGCATCGTGGCAGGCGGCGGAGCGGCCTCGTCGAGTAGGGGTTCGATACTAGCATGCAGCGCCTGCATTTGTTGGGCTGCGAAATGCGCGACTTCATCTGCACCGGCTCCTTGCTCACCTGAGAAAGTACCTAGGCCCTTCTTCCATCCTTTTTTGGGCCGTTTCTAACTCTATTGCGAGTGCCTCTTTGGCCGTCGTCATGTTGCTGAAGACTGCTGTTGAGTTGGGTTGGAGAAAGTTGTGAACGATGTGTGGCGGTGCTGTCGTGAGGAAAAAATGCGGCGGGTTTGTTAGGGAGGTGATTTGAGGTGGGATATTTGT
>FN648406.1:121096-131283 GCA_000310025.1 Ectocarpus siliculosus
ACCTCCTCTTGTGTAGCCGAGCGTTTTCCACGAAAGGAGAACGATAGGGGGGGCTATTCTGCGACATGGACTACACGGCATGTATTTTTTGTATGCATTCGGGTTGATGGTTTTTGTGCCGAGCTCGACGCATACATGCAACAGTTGCAGAGAGGCATGTGTACTCATTGCCGTTTTCGTTGTTAAAAAATAAGAAATGGATTATACTCCTTCCTGAGGAACTCTTGTTGGCGATGAAGGCGGCTCGTTGGGGTATACGCGGTGTGCGGATTCAAGGCCCACCACATTGCAATCTCCAAGCCCGGCGTGGCGACGACCAGGGCGGGCGACGTTTTTACACTAGAAGAACGCCTCTTTTACACATTTACGAAGTATGAGAGTGCCGGGCTTGTCGCGTACGGAGTAAGTTTTGCATAACTTGTTCGTCGGTCAGTTGAATGGTGCTCGTCATGGTACCCCCAATAAGGGTTCACGAAAGAGAATCATTGCAATAATACATACAGGTACTTTCTGACGCTATGAATCCATTGCTAATCTATCTCAGACTCTTTTCTATGATAGAGATGGTTTCGTTGTGTCATAGTAAGAAAAAAAAAAAAAAATCCGCTGTTTTTAGTGGGGTAAGTGATCTGTGGAAGTTCATGCCGCAAACTCTGCTGTAGTAGACTATATTCCGGAATGAAACATGAAAAATCCACTTCTCCAAGACACCGGTCGGGCAGTAGATATTGGTCTATGTGCCCTCGGGGGATACAGCCAGCAACGTTCCGACACGTGCGTGTTTTCCTGTATCCTCCACGACACACGCGCGCATGAGATGCATCGAGCAACATCGAGAAGAGGGGGGACTCACAGATGGGCAGACGCGGTCGTGGGCCTGAGGGGGTGTGCATGCAGACTGAAACCCCGGGGACAAGTGTGTAGCAGCCCCGTGCCTGGGCGCCCGACGACTCCATGCTGCACTGCTCCCATCTTCTGTGCGCACACACGCAAATTGACACACTCGCGACCACCCCATCGCGTGCTATCTCCCCAACACATTACACTCCCTGGAGGGAGCATAGTTAGGCACTCGGCTGACCACTACGAGCAGGAAGCAGAAGGGGGCTGACCAGAGGGCAGCAGTAGAGCAGTACCTGAGACGGCGTCCGCTCATATATCATCATGAGGGCAACTACGGCCACAGCTGCGCTGCTGGGATGCGCTGCCATCGCACCGACAGCAGCCTTCACAGGTGGGGTTGGCCTGGCTAGAACAGCTGGCGGGAGGGATAGGCGAGCAGCGTCGTCTACGGCAGGAGTGCGGATGATGGCGATTGACCCCGCCACCGTTCACTCGATTGGGGAACACGTGAACGCGGTCGGGTCGGCGGGACTTGACCACACGTGGTTGTCGCACGTCATGCACGGTAAGTGGGCCAGAGAGCTGACGGCATTCGCTTGTGAGTGCCATGCTACGCTCGCGCTGGCAACGGGTTACGGGAGGTTGGTGTGAACTTGTCGAGGGTACCGTTTTGCTTTCCTACAAGTACAAGTGCAAGCAGCACGACCTCTTTGGTCCTTGCTGCGCGATACTGCGACAGCATCATCATGAAGGAGCATGTAAGGTTCGACATCAAGTCAGTGTTGGTAAAGAAGAGGCTTGCCATGTGTTGTTGTCAGGCTCGAGCGACTTGCCGTGCGACTTCTTTCGGCCTAAGAGCGGTCGTTTGCATACGGCCGATTGATGTTGCAGACTCAACACGGCTACAAAGCTGCCGTTTGGGTCCCAACGTCAACATGCACACATGCACACAGCACGCAGCAGCAGTTACAGTGTTACGGTCCGTGGCCAGACCCACCGCTAGCAAGTCAGACGGCAGCAGATACGCTCCCCAGTGCTGCTTGCTGAACCCGAGGCCAACTGCACTCAGGGGTTTCGATATGAATCGCATGTCATGCTCCTGTTTTACGCTCGCCCCTCCGTTCTAAAAACCATATGCGGATGTACGTACATATCAAGTCGAACAACTTGCCAGTTCACGGGAGTTCTGCAGAGTTTCATGTACAAATATTTGACGCGCAGCAGTAGGTGGTGCCCTGCTGCGTTGTTGTTAGTTGCGGGGGTGGTCCTCGTGTCCTGAGCGAGAGTCAAGGAACAAAGAGTCGCGGCTCCGTCTTTGTTGAAGTATTCTGTATGTTTTGCCCCGCATGTCGTCTTCGTAGTGTGAATCCCATTATAGCAGGGCAGCAGTACTGCTGTACTGCTGTACCTCATCGAAAGAAACGGCAGATTGGCAAATCAGTGTTACTCTCTCGAGCATGCTTTCCGCGATATTGTAACATCATGCTCGCAATAACACCTTTTGTCTTTCGTGTGGCGTCGAAGGAGAGTTGTGACAACACATGCAGTTTTCGAAGCGGTACTGCTGTCCAGGGGTCAGCTGCCGAGAAAAAGAAAAGTAAATGTCCCGCAACAAAAACCAAAACAACCCTGCACTCCGTGCAACACTGCTGTTTTTCAGTCGGGCTACGCGGACACGACCACCGCCCCCATCAACAACGGCTTCTTGTTGCTCCGTGTATGATACCAAGTGTTTTTTTTTTTTGCATCGACCGCGCTAATCGGCTGACCAATGAAAACCCGTTAGGGGGGGTCATGGGGGAGGCTCCGGATTAAAGACAGAAACGGTAAATCTCTGTGTGTATGGTGTTTTTGTTCTTCTTGAAACGTGCAGGCCTGTCGGATGCGGCTGCGGTTCCCCTGGAAGCGGTGGAGGAAGAGGCCAAGGGCCCCAACCCTTTCAACATGTGGATCGAGTTCATCCGAAGCAGCGTGCTGGGAATCAACGAGTTCTACAAGGGTGAGCGAGAGACCAGCAGCAGTGAACCTACGATAGCCGTCTATCTGACGCGTTGCGGTTGATGCTGACTATCCAGTTCCAGGCCCCGACCTAATGTCCGAGGGAATGTTGCGTCCGAGGGGATTATCGAGTTTTCCTCCAAGAAGAAATCTGGTTTTAAGAAGGTTAAAGAAGGATCCGCTTGGTTATGAAGTGATTCTCCAAGAGTGCATCGTTTTCTTGGAGGGTTTGGAAGGGTTGCTTCGTCTCTGTGGGCGCCCAAAACATCGTTGTACGACTATGTACCTCATGATCAGAGGCCGGATGGGGAGAGAGAGAGAGAGGGAGAATTGGTGGTACGACCATCTCTTGCTTGGGCGTTGGACTTGTTGGTTGGATGTTAAATGCCCACAGGAGGAGTGCTTCGACAAGACGTATCCGCGAAGGCATACAGTAGCTTGCCCATCCCTGAGTTAAAAAGTAGCACGATCGTCTGGTGCTGCTCTACCTGGAGCTGCAGGGGGTGACGGAGAGGGGCAAAGAGCTGCGCAGAGAAGGGCGGGTTGGGGTATGCAGTACATGACGTGTGCTCTTATTCTTCGGTGCCATACGTTCTGCGTTCGAAGTCGTTGGGAGGCGTGGTATTGTACACCAGGGGGCTGGGCCCAGCATCGGGATATGAATACGTCTGTTAACAGTGGCGAGGGGTGAAAGTAGTGTGCGTTCCTTGTTACGATATCGCGCTACATGTATTATTTCCAGTATTACGCATACAACTGACGTATGTGTGCGGGGAGGGGTCTCGAAACGGCCCTCTTCCTGCTGCATTTCAGTTTCAAAAACCAACCGTCATAGTCACGAGTGGGCACCGGTTTCCCCTTGGTCACAACACCTCCTGCTTCCCCACACACCAAATGCAGGTATCGGCATCGAGCAGTCGTTCGGCCTCGCGATCGTGACGTTCACCCTCGGAGTCAAGACCCTCCTCGTGCCCCTCCAGGCGATCCAGCTACAGTCGAGCGAGAAGATGAAGGTGCTCCAACCGACGGTAAAGGAGATCAATGCCAAGTTCGGCCAGAACAAGGAGGCCGCCACCGCTGCCACTAACAGGCTGTACGCGGAGACCAAGGTCAACCCGCTAATCGGATGCCTCCCCGCCCTGCTTCAGGTACGGCCACAGAGAGGGCGTAAAAATTCGCGGCCCGCCTGCTTCTCGATTATTCGGCCATGATCTGTTGTTTAGCCGTGCTTGGGTTTCAGGGACACGGCGTGGGTTGGGGGGCGGTGTTTGGGTCTTTGCTCTTCGATGCGTGTTTTTATTTTACGTTTTTTATGTACGAAAACACTAGAATTTATGTCGTCCACTCCCAAAGAGTCCGAGATAGATCTCTTGTTACTTAGCGTTAAAGGCTGTTGTGAAAGGTTGGCTCAAGACCTTGAAATTAACGAGTGAGACAGCAGGGCAAGCAAGCCCTGCACACTAGAAGGGGGTCCGCCCTTCCAGTAACACGTACCAATCGACGTAGATCCGCATCTATTTAGTGCTGAGTACACCTACCAGCCCCCCTACTTGGTTCTAGGTACGATCTACTCATCTGTTCCTCTTGCGGCGCAACTCGGCGGTACCAACCTCAACTCTCGAATCTAGATACTCCATCGTCCCAAATCGAAACAAATCTCCCAAGATAACGTTGTCCTCCGACATAATTGATTTCCCGATAGAACTCTCTCGTCCGACATCCGTTGAATCTTCAAATGTCAACCCCCCTTTATCCATAGTATAAATACGTAATCTATCCCCTCAAGATGGAACTCTCTCCGAAACTGCAACGCCTTCCATCCAAAAAAACGTCTCAACCAAACTTAAAATTATCGACGAAAAACCACATCATCATCATCAGATCCTCACCTCTTGATTCTCCGCCGAAAATCCATGCTATACAAGGTTTAACTGCCTAACCATCCAGATCGCTTCTCAACACTTCCTTAGATGCCAAAACACAAGAATAATCCTCAGCAAATATCTTCATGAAAGCAACATTCCTGCATAAATGTTCTGCCACTTGAATCAAAGTTTCGAACAACAACCAGATTTCAACTTGTTGACAAGTATGCATCTGGAAAGTACACAGGCTCCAACCATTTACTCATCAGTACATGTCCAATCCTTCCTCCAGAATGAAAATAAAGTGCAAAACCAGTCTCTACTGATGAAATCTTCAACATTAGTCACGGCTCTGGCGTAATCAATGCAGCAAAATATATCCATCAGCCGCTCTGCTGTGACTTCCCAGGAATTTCAATCATATAATCGGCAAAACGTCAGCTCCGCAGGCAAAACGCGATAGTTGCGAATGCCGAGAACAAAGAATAAACTGTCAATTTGAAGACAAAGTGTCACCAGTGCATCTCGAGAAAGTCTCGCGGGGGTTCTCTTCTGAACGCATCTCCTGTATCTCAAGCTCCTGCTCTACGAGGTACAGCTCGTCGTCTCTCTAGGCAGAATCCGATTCCTGGTTTTCTCCCAAGCGTCCCACACAGAAGCACAGTAGTGAACTCGAGACTCCAGCGACGTACCAGTCGTATTAGAGTCAAGCAGGACCCCCAAAGCACGAGTATGGTCACTTACGGTCCGTTGACGGTGTTGCGCCAGCTGGAGAGCACCGTTTGTCACTGTTGACAAGGATGCGTGGAGCGTCAGACTGTAAATAGATAACTGACGAGAGAGAGAAGGATTAGAGCGAGAGAGCGGAACCGAGCTAAAAAGGCGGAGGAACTGATTCTACAGCAGAAGGCTCAGGCTCAGCTAGATGCAGCCCGCATCTCGAAGGACCTACGGTCGAAGGAGGAGCCACGAATGACGGAGGCAGTCGGCCCTCTAATGCCGGGTTTGGTGGTAGGTCTGGTGGAAGTATGACGTAGTCTCAGGGGGGGAGTGGAGCCCAGGGTGGATGCGTTTTTCCGATTCGTATTTTATGCTGGGCAGGAGAGAGCCTCCCCCGAAGTTTCCCACTTACGGGAAAGGCTCACCTGGCAAAATCGGTCGAAGAACTCGCCCGCCATGCACAGCGAGACCGCCGGCCGTACAATCACCCTCGCCCGGTTCTGCATCCAGCAGATTCTTCACGATGTCTGCCTGACTAGCGCGGGGAGTTTGTTCGGCGAGGGGCTTTGCAACACCGCGTGTTGAGGTCGACGAGCGTTCTCGATCCAAATCACCCAGTGTCTGCGCTTTCTCCAGCTCCTTGGCGGGCTGGGCTAGTCTGGCTCTAAGTTCAGCCATCTCATCAGATTCTTCTCATCTCCATCTCCACATAACACGAAACACACACACGCACAACTACAGTACTTGTAGCCGTGAGCCGGAAGACGTGACGAACACAGACAGAAATACGGTGTAGCCCGAAGTTCCCGAGTTGACGAATCGGCTTACGCGTAGCTCCACACCAACACACCGACACCCCGAAGGATCCTCACTCGATATATCGAAGTATTAGTATTGGGTAGCGGTGCTTAACATCAGAGGCTGTTGAGAAACGGTGGACTCAAGACCTTGTTATTACCGAGTGACATGGCAGGACAAGAAGCCCTGCACACCAGATAGGGGTCCGCCCTTCCAGTAACACATGCCAATATTATGCACGAAACCCCCTAGGGCTACGTAGATCCGCATCTAGTACTGAGATGAGACCCTTCTTTATGGAAACCGAATCTTGCAAATATATCTTGGCATTTTGACCCAAGATCTGCTCACAATATATCTCCGCCAAGATTTGCAGTATCGCGATTTATGGGGGAAATATGTTGAATGTTGAAAAAGCGGCGTGTTGTTCCTCTCCTCTGCTTGAGGTTTATAAAGGCACAACGGCCACTTGGTCCACAGAAAATGCCACGGTGTGGCGAAAAGTGAGCATGACGCAGTTGTAGAAGGGGCGTCCCTCCCCCAGCTGCATTGCCTCAACACTTTGGGTGGATACTAGCGATGGGCGCCTACCTGGGGTGCAAAATAGAAGCCGTTGCCCACGAGCTCATGTCAAGCGGAGAAACAAAAAATTTCCATTGCTGTCCAACTGACAAGAAAGTGCATCAACCCGAAGCCGATAACACCCGTGCACGTATCTCACTATGTAGCAGGCGTACCGAGGTCAAACCTCCGGCGCTGTCATCTGCACTCACGGATCTGGCTCGGGTGCAAATGGATTGGGTGTGGGGTGATTCGATGAAGAGATAGAAGCGTCCCTCCTCCTCCTTTTCGGCAAAACGTTCCTCCTCCTCTATTTTTCTACTTCAAAATAAAGTACTCTTAAAACGGTCCCTCGACAGACTGGTGATGACGCACGTGGAACGAGCCAGGACAAATACGCATTTCTTTCGCCCGCCTTGGTCGTTTCGCTGTCGGCGCCCGTGGCGCCGACACAGTGACACCAGGGTGTGTGAGAGACCCTTGCGAGTGTGCCACGTGCAGATTTCATTGCGATGGACGATTACGCCGCACCCAGGCAAGATTTGTTATGCCGCCTCAAGATTTGTCGGAAGGCTCGATTCGACAGATCTTGGGTCAAGATTTGTTCGAAAGGGCAGATTTCGGGCTTCGAGAAATCTTGACCAAGATACATCGTAAGATTTCGCTTCCATAAATCGTGAAACTGGCAGATCTTGGCTAACATCAAGATTTATTGACAAGATTTTGTTCCCATAAATTGGGGTCTGAGTACACCTATCATCTCGTTTGTGTGTGTGTATTTTTAGTTTTAAAGGAGAATAACCGATTCAGGCTGTACGGCGAGACTAAGGCCTGGCGGCTCGTTCGGGTGGGTGCCTTCCTTGTCAGGATTGCTTCAGGGGCGGATGTTCAACCCCCACTTTGTTCACGGCGTCGTGTGTGTTGTAAACCGGACGCTGACGTATGATTGGGTAACGGTTGCCGATGTTGTGGGGCCGTTTTTTAAGAGGATCTGGAGCCTAGAAGCGTTTAGCTCGGGCAGGGCGCCTTGTGAACGCGCTGTCTCTCGAAGAGACCAACTCAACTTTCACCCCCAGCAGGCGTCTGTGTCCTTGGTGCACTTCCAGAATCAACATGATATTCAGAGACAAATTGCATCCATAGGCACCTGCCCTTGGTGCTCCTCCAAGTATCATCATGATCATCAGAGCGAAGTGTAGTGTATGACATCCAGTGCAAAGTGGCGTGAATGGGTAGCAGCTGCACCTTGGTTGTGTCTCTGAATTTCTCTTTTCAGTTCTGCCGGGCTCTATGCCACACTCGAGCGAAACCCGTTGCCCTCACGCTCGTGATTCGCTGGTCGAGTTGGTACTCATGCTTTGACCCGCTCCTCCCTCGTCCGCTTTTAGTCTACGTTGCCCCCCGATTCGTGCTCAAGGAATGCCTCATGTCCCCATGTCCCGTCCGTCGGCCTTTTTTTTGTATGCATACTGCGTCGCCCGGTGTCGTGTATGACGTCCGTTGTTGCGTCTGCGGTGCCCCTCTCCCTCCAGTTCCCAGTGTTCATCAACCTGTACTACTCCTTCATTATCGCCTCCCTCGGTCTTTTTTCTTATGCAAATTGCGTCGCCCCTTTGTTGTGCGTGACGTCCGTTGTTGCGTCTGCGGTGCCCCTCTTCTCCCTCACCTAGTTCCCGGTGTTCATCGGGCTGTACCGTGCCATCATCGGCTTCGGCACCGATGCTGTCGCCAGCGAAGGGTTCCTGTGGCTGCCCAGCCTACAGGTGGGAATGGGAAATGAAGCGTCCTCTCTCGCGTTTGTGTTTGCCTGGCTTGTTGGCCAACAGCGGCGCATCCACCTGCCCCCTCTGGTTTAGCAGGGCATGGTTTCTTTTGGGCAGCAATAACGACTTTTTGGAGAGCTCCTTTTCGTTTCTCTGGTGCTACTGCTGCACAATGAGAGGAGAGAGTGCTGCAATCTTCTCGCGTTAACAATCGAAGGCAAAGCACCGCAGAAGGGGGTGGGTACATAGGGGGCCTCAGGGGGAGGAAGAAAACCTTAATTGTGACCACAGATCGGAGCTCCCATCCGGCAGAACTGCTGCGAGCGCTGATTTTGAGGGGTGGAAAAAAGAGAGGAATTTGTTCTGGCGGAGTTGGGGTGTATGTGATCTCACCCCCTTGTTTTTTGTTGCGATGAAAAACAAAATGATGTTGCCCCCCATTCTTTTGGTCGTGTTGCTGTAATAACATTTAGTCCATGTTTTTTTATTATTGTTCAAGCGTACAATGCGGGTTTTATGTGTTGCACGCCATCACCAGCTCCGACGCCCCTTGGCAAGGCCTCATTTCTCTTTGCTCAGTAAAGGTGTTCGGACGAGGTACTCTGCCGCTCCGATGCGCATGTTTACTCGGTCGACGTGTAGCATAGGTTGGTCTTGTTTTTTCCCCGTTTCAGCTGACCAGACAAGGAGGCGAAAAAGTGCCGTGCATACTTGTTCATCACTCACCCCCTGGCTCCATCCTCTCTCGAGGACGCGTTGTCAATACTCTGATGGCTAAGTATCACGGCTTCTTATCTGTGGAAGAGGTGAACTACTCGTTGTGTGTGTAAGTAAAACAAACTCCACGAGTACTACTGTATGCCCCCCGCCCCCCCCCCCCTAACAATCCGATTACAGGGCCCGACGTTCGAGAATGGACGCGGCATCGGTTGGCTCACCACCTTCGTGGACGGTCACCCTATCCTGGGGTGGCACGACACCCTTTGCTACATGAGCATCCCCGCCATCCTCGTTTTGTCCCAGAAGCTTTCCATGACGCTGCTCACTCCGCCGGACGACGGCCCCGATGATGCCACGGGCTCCTCGCTCAAGGTGTGAATGTAGCCATGTGGAGAGCTCGCTTGAGTGTGGATCACTGCGGTAGACGTTCATTTTCGGTGTGGAGGGGGGGGGGGATCGGGGACACTGGGGTCCCGATGATGCCGCGGGCTCCTCGCTCAAGTTCGGAGCATTGTTCGTGGTGACCCGAGTCACCGCGCCGTGGTACGGCTATGAATCCACTCATTGACGAGGGATAGCTCGACAGAGCTCTTCCCAATGAGATCTTGTCTTGTCAGGGAATGTGGTTTCCATCGCTTTGAGGCTCAGCGTCATGTGGTAGCCATTTTTTTATTCAGAAATGGAGATGGAATTGTCGGGGGAGGCGTTGGCGGCAGTGAATTTTGAGCCTAATTTTCGGGAATATTCTACCGGGGCACAGCAGAATAGGCTGTGGCTTTTATAGCCTGCCACCGGAATATGCCCCACCAACCCCTTCTCCATGACGCCGCCCATCTTCCTTGTAACACCTGCCTGTCTGCCTTGTGCCGTTTCCTCTTTGCCCTCACCCCGGCCATCTGCGCGCCCCCTTGTTTCGTGG
>FN648406.1:133448-160350 GCA_000310025.1 Ectocarpus siliculosus
ACCCCCCCGAGATGAACATCCCATCGGACATCCTCGACAGCTCCACGGCCGATTACGCCCTGCCCACCGTCGCGGAGGCATTGGAAGACGCCAAGGTTAACGCATGGCCAGACCGCCGCAGCCGACGCTACGCGTGAACACAACCAACTTGAGAATAACAACCTACCGGACAGATAACAACGAATGGAAGCAAGCACACCAAGATTTTGAGCTTTATTTATTAACTACGCCGGGTTTGCTCTTCGTCTGTGTTGTCATGCGATTGGGGTGTTCTAGTGTACGCTTGCGGTAATGCCGCAAGTTTTTTTTTTTTTTTTGTCGCCGCCGCCGCCGTCGCCGGTTTCAGGCCGCTGCCGGAGTCAGGTGGTATACAGAGCGAGAGTCACTGTTGAAGTGGAAATCGGGTCTATTCGCAGAGGAGTCTGTGTCACGAAATCTAACAATACAATGGTATTTTCGGAGAGTTTTTTTGTTTGCGTCCCGTCTTAGGTGGTGCGGACCATGGTTTGCTCTTTTCTCGAACATGCCCTCGGTCTACTCATGTTTCCCCCTCCAAAGTGTGGTATGCATACAGACCGTTCTTGCAATTCGAATCTCGTTTCGACAACGATGTTTACAGAGGGTCGATTCTTGAGAAGACAAAGTTGGCTACGTTGCTATATACCCTAGATCCTGTCGCAAGAACGATCAAGAGATGCACCGCAGCAGGAAAATGCGGGGACTCAGATGAAGAGAAGATATGCAGCCTTGGGTGATTCCCCGGCCCTACCCGACAGTGGTTGATAGCGTAGAGGTGTCAGGTGTAGGGAAAGGAGCCGGAAGAATAGGATATCTTCATTTTTTGGCTGAGTTTGAAAGGTAAGTGTGCCGCCGGGGGCTCGTTGAAGACAAGCTCAGGGGGAGGGGGCGGGGGGGGGGTGACCCGCTACGTACTCAACCGCAGAGTGGTGGCCGAACGAGACTGTGTACAAGTAGACGGCATAGATTAGGTACATGAAACGAGAAAAACATTAACAGTACAGGGAAGAGCGCGACGTGCATGTGTTGTGTTTTGAGCTGATTATCTGCTCACGTGCATTTCTTCTTGGAAGTAGGAGCATCAAGCGCTGTTGTGTAAAGTCTTTGTCGTCTGTGTGGCGGCGGCCAGCCTCTGAAATCAACGGCTCTTTTTCTTGTCGGTTGCTTGCTTTCGCCGCGAGCGAGATACGCACAGATCATGTCACCCGATTCGTCTGAGGCCGACCTCTCCTTCGGTCTTGAAAAAATCGACGCAAACCAAAGCTCCTCCCCGCGAAGCGAAGCGGGCATACCCAAGACACGTGTTCACGGGTGCTGCTAAAGTATCATATCATCGGTCTCCCTCCCGTGACTTGCCCGCGGAAGATAAAAATCCAAGACATGATCATCCATAAGGTGTCAACCGCGATGAAAACGGTAGGTCGCCACCACACCCCATCCGCCCTTTTCCACCCTGTTCGCCACCACGTCTGTCACAGTTTGCTTGGGAGCCTTTGGGGCTCCGTGACTACCCCACATTTGACCAAAAGTTGGAGTTCTGTGACGACTCCACCCTCACTTGACCAAACATTATCTCTACTCTGTAAACCAATAACTTGAACGTTGTGTTGGTCAGTCGGTGAGCCTCTCAGGGTGAGTTATTTCTGGATCACACGGAGGGCGTAACGCCCCCACCGAGGTGACCATCAGCTCCATTTTTTCTTCCTCCTCGGCCTTGTCCTCGGATAATGAAGCGGCGGCTTCAAATACTGCACGGCCGGGGGCTAATCCTCCGAGAGCGGCGGCAGCATCGCTGTTGTTCCCCTTGCCGGTGGACTGCCCCCGAGGCCCGCTGTCAGACGAGACCTTCGAGTTAGCAGCAACGCCGCAGATGCTGCCGTCTCCAAAGGAGGCGCTGCAAGGGGCGGCGTTGGCGCCGGCGTCGGCTGCGAGAGCGCGCACGCAGGTGGCCCGGGCGGGGGGGGGAGGGGCCCTTCTTCCTTCGTGTGTACCCGCGTTGCTGACGTTCCTCCCGATCCCGAGCTTGGTGGCATCACTTAACGTCGTGGTTGTCGTGCATGCCCCCCGTTGCTGAAGTAGTGATGGCGACGACTTGGGCGCAGAGGTTCGTTTCGAGGCGGCCTTGGCCGCGGCGGTGGCCGTCAGTACCAGCTTCTCGGAGAACTCTTTGAGCTTCTGGCGCTCCGTGCTGGCCCACAGTGCTTCCGTTAGCTCGCAATCCTCTGACCCGAACACTGCCGCCTGTTTGATTGTGTTTTCGCGAAATGAAATCGAATCAAGGCCGGAAAGCAACGGGCGAGCCGCATAGTCTAGGGGACATCCTGACTCTCTACTCGCAAGAGGCGAATGAGCATGGTCGGTCATCGTGAGCTGCTTGGTGGGGAGTATGGTCGTCCCATGGGAGCATCCCACGTCAGCCTTCCAATATTATTTGTATCGTCAGGACAAAGTTTTCCCCTTCAGATCGTTGCTTCCCGTGGCAGATGACGAGAAGGATAGCCGGCAAAAATAATTGCTTGACTAACTGGCCGTGGGTCGTGGAGATCACGTTCGGTACTCTTGGAAGCATGTGCAGACGCGAGAAATGTCGTCCGCAGCTTTTTCATTGCCACGTGAGGCGTGAAATGTGATTGAGTCGTTTCCGGTATACGAGAAAAGTGGCCGGGTTCATGAATGTATTACGAGTGTCCTGCTCGAACCGCCCCCCTCCCACTCTGCGTGTTCAACTAACCTACGGCATCGTGTGTCTCCAAGAGGATGGACACTTGCAACTATTCCCCCTTCTGCACTTCGGAAGACGCAAAAAAAACTTTCCGAGTACACAACACCCCGTTGCCTATTCATCGCCATTTTGATTTTATTAAAAGTCAAAGTGTCTCACACCTGAACGGCCGAAAAAAAGTGCTCCATGTCCCTGCCGTAAAATCCCTCACTCCGAACCGCAAGCATCGCCATCAGCCCCGCCGCCTTAGCCCTGAAACCGTCGCTCAGGCGAACAACGCCACCACCACCACCAGTCCTCGGATTCTCCTTTTCATCTTCCGTTGTATCGGCAGGGAGGTGAGCCTCTGGCTGATGCTGCTGCGTGGTGCTGGCGGCGGCGGCGGCGGCGGCGGTCGCCGCTTTCGCCATCGCCGTAGGCCGACCCCCTTCCCTCCTTGACTCTACGAACTCCTGTCTCTCGCCATTGGCGTCGAGGTCGCGGTCGACATCATCGACATCCCTCGATCCCGTGTTGCTATTGCTATTGCTGGTGCTGCTGGTGCTGCTGGTGCTGCTTTTTCTAAAGTGCCATCCTCCGGCTGCACTACTTTCCCGCCCCCCGACCGGCGATGTCGTCTCCACGGCTGGTGCCCTCACCGCTCGTGCTTCCGCCGATCCTAACACCGCCGTTGCACGCAAGAAGTCGGCCGGTGGGTCGTGGTGGAGGTAGCTGGAGAAGTACTGGCGGATAAGCCGGGCTCGCTCAGGGAATCCTGGGGTCGGCAAGTGGACGACTTCGTCCACGCGGTCGAGTATGGCCTCGTCGAGATCCTGTGTCGGATCGGACGACGAGTCATTGCACGTTTTTCTGCTGTTATCTTGGGTTGCTGTGGGTTGAGTCGCTGAGGCTGTTGGTTTTACTGCTATTAGAGCGATGCGCGGGGGGGTAGACTTCTTGTTGTGGCTTCTTGGTAGAGCCACATGTACATCCCTATGCAAATTCCACCTACCTGTGGACAACTAGTAGTGAGGACCATCAGGAACCCGGCTCGGAGCTCGCCCGTAGACAAAAGAACGGCGTTCAGCGCGCTCCTGGCGTTCTCGCTCATCCCTTTCTTTCTCCGGTCGCCGAGAGCGGCTTCGGCTTCATCCATCACCACCGCGACCCCTCTCCCCCTACTGCTACCGCTACCACCGCCACCGCCGCCGGCCCATCGCATGAGCCCGCTAAGCTCCGACGAGGCGTTTCTACCGAGGGAACCGACGTCTCCCCCGGCGACCACGACGGTGTTTAGGCCGCACATACCGACCAAGCGTCGCGCGAGGACCGATTTTCCAGACCCGGGGGCTCCGTGGATGAGCACGTGGGGTAGGGGGGCTCCTCTGCGGTACGACGAGCTGGCGGTGACGGCGTGTGTCGTGTGGGTGCACCAAGGGGCCCGGAGACGGGAGGGGGCAAGTGTGTGGGGGATGTCGTGGCTGTGAGGTAACGGATATTGTGTGGGGGGGCGAACTCATGTTGTACATGCCTCAGCTTTTAGATAATGGACTACGCATCTTCAAGAGGACGGGGGATTGTTCCCACAGAACCGATCGCCGACGGCCAGTCGTTCCGTCCGATTTTTGTCAGGGAGGCCTTTAAAATGTTTTCCCTACCTTGTCTACATATTACTTGTCGGTGGTCTGAGAGAGGACAGAGCTCTGGTGGTGTACATGTCTCCACGTTCACCCGCAAAACGGGCGCGCTTATACTTTCGTTGCTCGTTTACCACCTCGCTCTTGCAGCAGCCATTGGCAAAACAGAGTATTCCTGTAATCGGGAGGTAGGTGCTATTGATGCGGGGAATCTTGGGACGTACCGGATGGAGTTGGCGATACCCCGAATACGATGTTCCACGTCCGGAGGCAGCACGATTCCTTTCAAAGCCTCCGGCAATGAAGGGGCCATCCCGCTGGCAATGTGAGGCGGAGGGGGGTGTACTCAACCGCGCTGCTGCTGTAGATGTTATAAAATCGACCTCGCATCCCTACTAAGGCGGCACAGAGCACAAGGGTCGCGGCTAAACCCTGTGCTTTGCCATCGTGTTAAACCGGACGTCGACGGTGGCGTTGGTACAGCTTCATTGATGCAAGAGCTCCAAGCATGCGACAGGACTGATATTTTCTCCTTGAAAACATGTGGTAGGCATGGCACCGGGCGACAACACCTTACGTAGCCAAACAAAACCTCCGTTACATGCACACGTTGTTTTGAGCACCGCAGTCAAAAACGAGTGACGTTACATCAGCGACAACAACCACATCATGAACAACTGGACACAGCCATTCCACCGAAAGAGGCACTCACTCCCCTGTTGAGGCCTGAAAAAATTGTAGTAGTACGTACCTGCAGTGGCTCGACTTGCCGAGCAACGGAAGCAGCACCGCGCGGCCGCGTCGAGCAATCCAGGCGACGGCTGCTGCCGGTGGTGATCCCGGTAGGTCCGACTCTCTCACGAGGCGCGGCTTGGTGGCTCTCCGTCGAATCGCCATCGCTAACGTTGACGTTTCATATTATTTTTCATTAGAAGAAGGGAGGTTGGAGGACAGAAGCGACAATGTATAAAAGGGATCTTGTTTCAGAATTTCGGTTGCTTGCCAGCCGGCAGCCGCCTCGAGACTCCGGAGAGGAATGCGCTGACAAGCTCGGAAAAATTGCAGGGGAGATGATCAGGGCAGACCCGTCCTTCCCTCTTTCTCGCTCTCTCTCGATCCGCGACTTTCACATCGCCATACTTCCACCCAGCTTCCTCGCACCGTGCCGAGTATTGTTTTTTACTCTTCCCAGCTACATGCTTAGGATGAACGAGCCAAGTGATAAAATAACCAGCGACATTTTCTCCGAAATGTTCGAACAACCAAAACCGGGGGGTGAAGTCTGCTTGACGTGCGAAACTCTCCTCTAGCACCATTGCTATCGCGTCTTGGCAAGCCGCGGAGGCGAACCACCATCAAAACGAAGAGGACGAGAAAGGATGAGTTGGAGCAAGGAGTACCCCTCTTGCGCTTCTCGTCACGAAAAGGGACCCGGTGACAGCATACGTGGGGGGCGGGGGGGAGGGGGGGGGGGTGTACTCATAGTCGTGCATGACGTAGTCGTTAGACCGGGGGAGAGGGGGGGTGGTACCTGCAAGCGTCACGGAGTTTCCGACCAAGAGTATGGCGAACGCTATTCCTAGGGCCGCCGCCATGATCCTTGCTAGCTTGATTGGGTCGGACGTGGTCGCCAGCACGAACGATCCTATGAAAGCCGACGTTTCATCGATGACCTGGATTTGATTGGTTTTGGGGTTGGCGGACAAGTAACGGGGGGAGCGGGGTACGTTACTCCTGCTTGGGTGCATGGTTACGAAAGAAGAAGCGACCCCTAAAGATCTTAGAAACGAATGGCATTTTTGTTTCATTGACCTTGGAGCTCACCCTTGTCCCAAACGATATCACGGCTCCGTCATATTTTGTTTTTCTGTGGTTTTATCGTTTCGTTTTGAGTTCGATTGGTTGTCGGGATGTCGACCAATTGCGGACTCGAACCGACCAGCCGCCGTCTGACCCCCTCCCCTTATACTTCTACCACGTAACCGACGCCTTCCGCCAACAACGTAAGAAACCGAACCGAGTCAAAGGTATGATACGGTACACACTGTGTATCCGACCGAGACGAGAGAAACAAACCGAACCAAACCTACGTACGTAGTCTAGCTAGCCAAGGTGGCACCGTCCAGTAGTTCGAGGACCACAACCAATGGAGCCGCAAAATGACCACCCATATTAAGAAAGGCCGTAGATTTGCTCTTGCTGATTTACCGCACAGATGGCTAAAGGGAAGGCGTTTTGGCTAAATGCTTCTCTACGGCGGTCTCTCACGGCCTGTGTCTGCCTCCTGGCCTCCGCCCCCTTGGCCCTTATCCTAGCTTTGTCCGTTGCTTCTCCCTCCCGCTCGGCTTCCTTTGTCGCTTGAAGAGTGGCAAGACCCTCGGCAAGCCTGTTTCGTTTGACACATACACGCGGCGGCGACTATGGCAGTTGTGCTGAGGCGCTGTGCTCAAGGTCCACGTCAAAGAAGACCAGGTGCAGCCAACCACTTGCCGCACTACACTGCGAAGGAGGGTGTGACACTGCGTGTGAACCCCGGGAATCATTTCATTTCGCGAACTTGTTGTGCTTTTTTGTATCGCCACGCATCAAGGACAGGTTGGTTTGTGTCAACCAATGAACTGCGAGCCGCACCGTATCAGTTGTACCTACCTGCGATCTGAGGATAGCTTCGCGGTCTGATTGGCGGCCTCCATATCGAGCAGGAGCAGGGCGACGTCGGTTGCCATTCGCAGGGACTCCTGTCATCCGTACACCCAGGCCATTCGAGCGAACGACCCACCCGCGAACGAGTGTTGGGCGAGAAGATGGACGAAAAACACGCCTTGTCGGTTTCGTAAAGCGACATCTCCAAATGACTTGCACATAAGAGAAAATAACACGACCATCCTAGCACCTTGCCATGATAACATCAAGAAGTGCTCTTCGTGCATTTTCTCTCCGAGTGATCTTCAGCAGTTCATACCTCAGAACAGCCCGCAACACACGCCTGTCTCGCTATTATTTCAACCTGAAGATGCCAGTAAAACCGGGGTAAATATCCTCCTCGTCTGTGATGCCATAATCACGCGCTGGTATTCCTTCCAACGAAGTTGAAGGGCTCGTTTTGACGGAGGTTGTGTGCACTCCGTGTTTCAGAGAGCTCTTGTCTCCTACTTCTACCATTCTGTGAAGTCGACTGATTCACCGTGCAAGCGAGTGGGCAGCAACGATTGACAACAACACCGAGCTTGGGCGGACTTAGATGTAAGCACACCCAGCTCTCAAACGCATTCCAAAAAAGTCCCACATCAACACTGACAAGTGGTATCAGGAGGAGAGAAAAGGGCATGACACGCGCCCGAGTCAACGTCCATGGTTCCGAGACCAGCGAAAAAGTAGGCAGGGCAACAAATACAGTGCCGGCTACGATAGAAGAGAGGGTTGGATGAGGTAAAATATTTCTCTTATATCTGGCTTTTTCTTGAACAGTGGGATGCTGTGTACACCCATGTATGCCTATCGGCCGTGACTAGCGATTCTAATTCTCGCATATCCGTACTTTCTCTTTTTCCGATTCTCCAATATCGTAGCCGGCACTGTCGCAGAAAACATTGGATATCATTGCTTGTATGACGGAAAATAGCACGCACCTCTACAGGGATGAGCTCTTCCAATCCTTTCTGTTCCTCCCGCAGGTTTTGGACCGCCAAGGAAGCCTTTTCTTCGGCGAGGGTGATCGCAAGCTCGAGTTCCATTTCCGAGATCGCTAACGTCTTGTTTGTAGCAAAACAATACACGTGGCAGGTTTCGAGGTGCGGGAGGGTACTGGTTATCGTGCACGCAATCACAGTCACACGTCGGTATAATGTACGTCCAGCATACCACAACAACAAATCAAGGCCACCCCGGTAGCTACACGTGTTGTTTCGTAGAGCCTTGGGCCACATCCTGGCGTCGGCTGACTGCCCTGACGAAAGGGCAGCAGCAGGTAAAACTGGCTCACCTGGTTATGCTTATGCTCGAGCAACCGTCGACGCTCCCGTCCCGCCTCTTCTCCGGACAAGAGCTTGCCCTGTCATTTCAACCATGTGAACTTGATTCGGTTTCTGCCTTGGTTTCTGCCAGTTGCCGATTCAAAGCATCTCTGATCGAGGATCAATTGGATGTCAGTGAGTGCTCTAGACCCTTGCGCGGAAGAAAGGTAATGTGCTGTTGGTAGTTGGGCTCCCACTTGGACCTTGATGTCGAGGTTCTCTATCGACCAGAGCGAAGCCCCGAGTTCTCTCGATTTATAGTTTCAACTGAGGGTTAAGTGTACACGACACTGCTGTTTTCGTGGCTTGGGTGCCTTGGCAGCGATTCTTTTGTCATGAAGATACGTACCTTTAACTTGCTCATATCATCGTGTGACGCTGTATGTCAAATGATGTACCGGTGCGGAGAAGCTAGCGTTTGGCCTCACGGCCTTGCCTTCGCATGTTAGATCGTGTTTTCCTATACTCTGCACCCGTTCTCGAACAATGATGTACCCTACATTAAACAATGTTGTGCCCTTCCTTGCACGAAAAATAACCTTGTACCCTCGGCCCGAGTCTTTTTCCCGTTCTGTTTACAGTACCTTGACAATGTCTCGTTTTAGCTCCGACAAGGCCGCGAGCTCCTTCAGACTTGCTGCTGGCTGCCACTCCTTTTCCTGTTCTTCCATAAACCTCACCAGCTTTAGACTCGCTGCGAAACAAGAATCGGGGTATGTCAAATTGGGAACACGACGTTGTCGGTGTGGAACCAATGTCATCCTTTCTTGTCTTTGAGGTCGGCCGTGATGTTATGGCTTTTTCTACTCCCAGGTCCCGCTTTCTGCCATAAACCCCGGATGGGTGGCTCAGGAAGGAATCGTCCTAACATTCAGCCGGCAAGTGTGTTCAGAATCGTTGGTGTTCTACATGGTTGGGGCAAGCAGGCCTCGGTCTTAGCCAGCAGCATGTTGGACTCGTATCTGCGGCTGTGTACGTGGACAGGACACCGCAGTCCTCCCTTGTGAAAGTGCGGCTAGGCTACTCCCAGGTTTCCCCCCCCTTCACGCCGGCATCCGGAGCCATCTATGATTCAGAAGTAGCCTTCTAGACAACTGGTATGTGAAACGCGTTTTGTAGGGCAGACAGTCGGAGGACTATCGGCATTCACACGTTCGTCGAAACCTCTCACCGTTCTCAGTTTCGGCCTTTAGGATGTCCAGCTTCGTTTCTAGTGCGTCATACCTCCGTTTCAATTCCTGCAAAGCCAAAGGTTGGGGGGCAAGGAGGGGGCGGTATCCACGACGACGTAGACACGAGCACAGAGGAATCACGCAGTATTCTCAGGCCTTCTTTCGACGAGGGCTGAAAAGGTGCGAATACCCAATGTCACCAACAGAAGCGGCAGTACCACCCACAGCAGCCAACAATGTCCACAACAACGACAGCAACATCAAAAACAACGACAGCAACATCATCATCAACACCAACGACGACGACGACGACGACGACGACGACGACGACGACGACGACGACGACGACGCGCTTCGAAGCCATGCCTGAGTAACCGCAACCGTGTGTGCGAAGAGGTAGGTCCAGTCGATGTTCGGCACATTATCCACCCGCAATCTAGATCCGTCGGGTTGTTGCACCGGTAAGGTGAACGTCGAGAACGCCTCCGGCAGGAGTCTGGCCATCTCCGTTGGAAGCACACCGAGCTGCCGCCGACCTTTATTCCGGTCGTACTTGAAGGTGTAGTATCTCAAGCGGGCCTTTGGACAAGTGCAACACATGGGTCATCAAACCGACTTGGCGGGGAGAGAGCTGTTGACCACATAGATATTACGAAGGCTTCAGAAGGTGAGGTATGTTGATCCGTTTTCCGTAGATGATGCAAACCCATGAGATAAAACATATCGAAGGAACGACTCTCTATCCGCCAATCAACGAAAAGTCCATGATTGACCCTGAAACAAGGAGTTAAGGTAAATGGTTGGAAGCTAATATACTCGGGTTCATGGGGAGCCTCTTCGGTCGACATGTGATCCTAATGCTGTGTGCACCCAAAATATTTCGTCTTCGGGAGGCACGTGTGCTAAGACCCAACAATACGCTTGACGACATATCAATACCCCTTTACTCTCCGGGTATCTAGTATAAGTATTCCCTGTAGTGCACACCGTATAGTGACCGCTATCGCACGGCCTCCCATCTACGTGATGTGCTGGACTGTATGTGTGGAGGTTGTTTTGTCCGTCACGAGCTGAGCCCTTTAACCTTGCGTGCTACAAATTACGGTCAGCGATTAGAGGGGAGAGCGAGCCGTGGAGCCGTATGTTTACAATATTTACGTGTCCAATAACTGGCACATGCAAGATGCACGGACCTCACGCAGTATCTCCCAGCTCTGAACCGGGTCGGCTTGGTCGATGATTTGGTACCCTTCCCAGGGGTCGTGCTCCGCTTGACCCGCAAACGGCACCTCGCGCGTCATGTGTGCCGCCCCAGATGTGTCAGTGGACGACCCGGAGTGATCTTCTGGAAGGACGGGCGTCACCATGCTTTTGCTTTCGGTGATGTTAGTACCAGTTAAGGTCTCACGCTGCCCGTTGGCGTCGTCCGTTTCCCGAGAAAGAGCGGGACGGTCGTCTTCAGCGGTGGCAAGTGGAGGAAGTTTCGCCGGCTCCTCCTCCTCTCCTCGGCCACCCAGACCACCAGCACTGGACGACTCTCTTGGTGTACCTTTACTGTCACTTTCGTGAATGTAGAGCTCATCCGAGCCGCCGTCTACTAGAGAAACAGGGAGGCGCGTGGTGAATGGTCCGTCGTCGCTCCTCCACCTCCCCTCCCAGTTGCACATCCCGGTCGCCGCATGGTCCTTCGGTTCGATGTTTATTTCTTGTTGGGCTTCCAAGTCTGCTAACCCAGATCCATCATCTCCGTTCCGAACTCCTTCGCTTCCAGCAGCGAGTGGCGCTCGGGTGTCATTGCCATCGCGAGGCGCCTCCGAGGATGTACTGGCCGACAGATTGCCATACTTGCTGGTCGGCTCCAATCGGCGTTCGACAGCCACGGGTGTGTCGGCAGCTTGTGCGTGGCAGGCTGGGCAGAAAGCAGCAGCAGCAACAACAACTGCAATCTTCCGTAGGAAATCGCTTCTTCGAGCCATAGAAACGAGGTGTGACAACTCTTAGCGCCACTCTGGCTATGGAACTTGCACGTGCGGCACCTGGGCATGGTGGATATGCGACACAATTGCGGCGCAATTGGGAGTCAACCGTAACAAAAAAATGTCGAGAACCAAAACCGTCACCTGTTCGGAGAGACGCCAACGATCTTACCGCTCCCGTCCTCTCTTCTGGCTGGCATATTCTCCGCCTATCGCATACCAAAATAGCGAAGCAGAGCACGGCCGTATGCTGTAAACCTACGGAATTTGCCTTTACATCATTTCCTACGCTGGTCGTGCACGAGTGGGGGGATGGCTGCTCTAACGGCTTTGGCGTGGCTAATATCCAGCAGCATGTGTGTTGCCTCCGCTCTGACGGACACGACCGCAACCAGCGGCATCTCGATAGGTTCCCCCGCATCAGCTCATCAGCAAGCGGCATTGACCGAGAGACCAGCAGTGTCCTCGGAAAGTGACAATAGCAACGATAGCTTCGAAGACGATGATGACGGTTGCCTCGGTGCCCATGGTAGAAATGATGAGGCCTGGGCCTGTGATGAGGAGGTTGACCTTGGCGAGCTCGCCGATCGCGTTGCCGACGCTCTGCTCGGTATTGATGCTGAAGAGAGGAGAGTGCTGGGCTCGAAAAATTCGATACCATCACTATCACCGACAAGCCGGACTAGAGTGGAGGCAGACGCGAGAAACGTTTGCGGGGAAGAGTATCTCAAGATGTGCAGCAAGGGAGCGAGTTGTTGCAACATCAGCTCTTGCCTCCAGATCGCATGCGGGGAGTTCACACGCGGGGGTGGCTTGACGAAGGTATTGATTCCCTATCAGCACCTCATTGTATGTGTCCCAGGAACCCCTGTCTGTCAATGCCGCCGGCTGCTCTACTTGACGGGGTGGTCGAGCGGCAAGAAGCTACAACCAAAATTCTTGACGGAGTGGTCGAACGGCGTAAGTCTACAACCAAAATTCATAGCTCAAAGGGTTCATATGTAGTCAAACACCTTCACCACGCCATCCCTACGACAACCACGCGCGACGCTCATTCACAAAACACAGAGCGGAAGGCAATCCTCAAACTGCTGCTTTCGTCTGTCGTTTTTCCTCTTCAGTCCACCGTGGGGGTTGCTGCCGGGGAATGGCAACAATCCCGCTTGAAGCGGCACGAGGCTTTGGTAGTCTCCATCGACAAGGACCCGTCCATGCCTCCGAAGGATCGGTTGGAGAGCCTGCAGCTCCACGTCCCTGAGCTGTTTGCTCACGTCAGTCCCAAGGGTTTCAAACGTTTGATTTCCCAGGTGGGAATAAGGGTCGCATGGAACGTTAGGGTAAGCGTGTGGCCCCAACCTGTGTAAATTGTTGAGCTTCAACAGGGACGTTGTGCGGGATCAGGGTTGGATATGAGGTCCAAGTGAGACTACAGCCTCAGGTCTAGCAAATCTTTCCGCCTGGAGAATGATGTCTTGTTGGCTGTATCTCGGACAAAACTAAAGCCGCTCTCTGAGATAATGTATGACCTTCTTTGTTGTACGATGGAAGACACACACTGATTTTACACCCCAATCATGTTGCGTACGACATGAGTCTCGGAAAATGAACGTAACAAACGGCTCTTCTCACCGAGCCGGTTTCAAACCCCACCTATTTTTAAAAGTATGTATGACGTAGCCTTGGTCACTCCCTACACGCCACATAAAGCCTAACCTATCCTCGTTGCAACGCGAATTTCCCTGTTAATGTACATAGCAGGTCACGCATGGCGAAGCCAAAGCAGTCAAACATTCCGGCGCAATCGGCAACGCTTTGCATCACCGCCAGTCGAACCACGCTCAAGAGCTTGGGGGAAGTTCGGGAGGCGTTAACACCCGACAGACCCCACAGGAGGAAGAGGAAACAGACATGCGGCCTGACAAGCTTGTAGAGGACGGGACAATAGTCCAGCAAGGAGGCAGCAGAATTGTCGTAGGCGGTAGGACAGTTGTAATAGGCATGGACACTCCTCCACCTTCGGACAGCTCACAGCTCAACCGCGGCGCACGGAAACGGCTACGAGTCGAGGCATACAAGGAAGACTCGATCTCAAGCGTGACGACGCCATCTTCAGGGTTAAGGTCCACGTCAGACGAAGTACACGGAGGAGGAGGAGGACGGGGGGGAGGGGGGGGACACGGCCCCACAAGGGAGGGGGTTGCTGTCGTCTCGGGCGACGGGGATGGAGTCAACACGGTTGCAGAAGGGCGACATCAACAACAACACGGGTTCGACGATGCCAGCATGGTGGAAGTACCGTCGCCACCGGAGACAGACGCAGTCCAGGTCCAACGTGCTGCTGTATCGCAAAGCAGTGTTGTGGACGAGCAAGACGGATCACTGCTACCGTCATCTTTGAAACAGGACAAGTTGTCATACGAGGGGGGAGGTCTCTCGGCGTGGGGTGTCGGGCAGCCTGTGACGGGGCTTGCCGACGTCGACATTACCTCCACGATGAATGGGCTGCTGGAGAGAGAGGTACGAACTGTTTCAGGGTGGTGGAGGGTGGTTCTGTAAACGGTATATCGACGCTCCAGTGGGTGTAGGGGACCATTCAAGGCAACGTACTTGCTTTGAAATATTAAAGTGGTGAGAAATATTCTGTAGACACAGGACAAACGTGGACAACCTGGTGGGCGCTTGTCATGGCAAAGCAGTATAGGTAGGAGTGAATGTTATGCGCAATTGGTGTACGCTTCACAGCTACGGCGAGACGGCCGGGAGAGAACAAACAGTTTGTGCCTGTATTGTCGGAGAGTTGGGACGTTAGCGGTCACAAGTGCAGGTGGAACCGGCACAGTCACGGTATCCTTTCTCTGCAGCGACGACTTCGTCCTCCTTAGCCAATATCACTAGACGCCGGTGATGGTTGTGGCCTACAGCTGGGGGTGACAGTACCCCACTCAAATAGCTGTCTTGATCTCAACATCCCCCCGGCTGCGCAACGTGGTCTAGATATCGGAGGCGATGCGAGAGGAGAGCGATCGCTTGGGCCGAGAAAGAGCGGCCGTAATCCGGGCCGCCATGGATCTCCTTTGGAAGGGGTACTCCGAGCACGCCTGGGGCTACGATGAGGTACGAGCAAGAACAGGGGGGAATAAAAAGGCGGGCAGGGATGTGGGCTCGGTGGCTGATCGCTCTTGAATCCATAGCTCTCTGGCAGAAATTGATTGTATGGTTTCGAGGGATTTAGCACTCAGGAGACATGTCTCCAAGGATGCTGCATTTTCGTTGTCCACTGTCCACTATTATTGTCCACAAAGCTGCAGAGACCACCCCCGCTACGGGCTGGCACTACGAAGAGGGGGATACAGGGCGTCTTGGGCCTCTTTACCAGCAGGAGTGCTTAGTCGTCCGTCCAACTTCACCGATGCAACTCAGAGCCACTACCCCATGTAGTTGTTGCCGCTCTTTCCTTGCTGGACTTGATTTTTCTTAGCTTTGTGTGCCGCCCCCAAAACACTATTCATCCACGACATACATAGGTGAAACCTTTGAGCAAGAAGGGAAGCGACAATTGGGGGGGCATGGGGGTGACCCTGGTCGATTCCCTGGACACTCTCTGGCTCATGGGACTCACCGAGGAGTTTTACAATGGGAGGTAGGCGATTTTTCAGTGGATTCCGTCTGGGGTCTTGGAGCGCCCCCCTTCCCTACATTCTCAATCACTTCGACGTGTGCCGAATGTTTCCATGCTCTGCATCCACCAATCCTCGCATCGCTTGCATGGTTGCTTATTTCTATTTCTCTCAGAATTCAGCTGTATCCACATGAGGTATGTATGTGGTCAGCCGTCAACTCTTTTCAAGCATTGCGGTTGTCACGTGTTCCACTTTTCGAATTAACCAATAGCATGCACCCTCTTCTCAGTCGTGCCGTGCGGCACAGACCTTTCCCGACCTCGCGTATTCATCCAAGTATTTGGCCGCCTTGACAACCGTCGGCCACAACGGCGACAACACCGGTTGGTGTCCCGCCTCTACTCAACGCGCTCGTTCGACGCGCTTACACGTATGTACGCAGGGACTGGGTTCGAGACCACCTGACGTTCAATGAAGTCGGGATGGTGAGCGTCTTCGAGACGACGATAAGGGTGCTTGGGGGATTGCTCTCCGCTTTTGAGCTGTCCAGAGACGAGGTAAGGGGGGAAGTTTTATTCCACCCGGCCGGGCAGTTTGACCTTTCGCCTGCACGTGCCTGTCGTGGCTCTGCTCGTGCTGAGTCTGAACCCTGTATCGCCTGCTATGCAGTGGGGTTTTGTCACTCTGACCGAGATGGTTGCCGCCAACTCTGTAGACCGCCTACCGATACAACCTTCCACCCGTCAAGTTACTTTTCGCATTAGCAGTCAGGAACGTTCACACCCATGTTGAAAGTTCAGCAGCACGGTGAGACACCGTAGCTCCAATGTTAACCCGGTGTTGCCTCACGCTAAGACAGGTGAAAATTGTGAAAGCTAGGTAGATAGTTGTTATTCTTCACGGAGAATAACCTGTAAGCACTCACTCAACAATGGTGTGGCAGGTGTTTCTGGAGCGCGCGAAGGACTTGGCGGATAGACTTATGCCAGCCTTCGGAACCTCTACCGGAATCCCGTACAAACTGGTCAGTTGGTGCCATTCCTACCGTGCAAAGGTTGGCCGTCGAGAGCTTAAGCAATAGATCCGCGGGAAAGACAAACACGTTGAACAGCACACAAGCGCAGACACGTGAAAATGTGAAAGAACTACTACTGTAGGGGCATACATACCGATTTCAAGGATGACTCCGAGTGAAGGCCTGTAGAGAATGAGTTCCAATGAGCTCCCGGAAGTTATTGGCTTCGGGAAACCGACCTCCCCGACACGTACTGGGACAATCTCGAGAGGGGCAAATGGACGCGGTAGAGCTTATGTAGTACGCCACGTTTGTTATGCGAAAGGATCACGCAGAATTCGATGCTGAAGGAGAGTGATTAGGAGAGCAAGACGTTCTCGTATGAAATAAGGCAGAACCAGCATGGAGATGAAATCTGTTCTGAATGTTGCTTGGTTTCGCAAAAATGTGCGTGATGTCGAAAAAGGGACGACGATGTGATATTTTCTGATGCCTCTCTTGCGGTGTCACAGGTGAACCTTTCAAACGGGAAGACAGGCGGGGGTTCTTACAGCGTACTCTCCGAGTTGGGCACTCTTCAGGTGCGTATTGTAGTAGCATTCACACCGCCATCATGTCGTCGAATGGAGCACGTGTGGGACCACGTGACGGATTTTCACTTTCGAGGAAAATGTCAATGATCCAAACGCAGCCGACATTTCAACCATAACGAGTATGTGGCGACGTTACCTTGGGTATCCTTCATGCTTCTGGGGGCTATTCTTCTTGGAAAACTCCGATCATGTGAACTGGTCGTATGCATGGGTGGTATCGTTGTAGGGCGAACGTCATCGTGATGGCGACGACGTCGACGACATTTTGTCCTGGATCCTCGTCGCGTCGTGCCACCACAATCTCAGTGTGGCGCGGTATCTCGGTCGAGCGCGGGCTTGTCGTACAATCAATCCACCCTTGGCCCCTCTCGAAACGGATCCAGTCTTCGTCATGTTGTTGTTGCCTCTACCCTCGACAACATCTCAGTTGGAGTTCCGATATCTGAGTCACGAGGTGGGAGACGAGAAGTACGCCAGAACGGTGAGCGTGCTTTGTGGCCGCTTCGCGAACTGATCGACACAATTCGGACTCGACCAACGGGTGTTCGGGACCCCGTCGTTACCTCGAGCTGTGCAATGGATCATTTGGTGGTGATTTGAAGGTTTCATTGCTACGGAAGCATGTGGCAAAGATGTCTCTATGCCTGATCCTCACACCGCCAAAGATAACGTTAATATGTTTGTTCCTAAATAAGGATTCGGACGAACTGACCAGGAGTACTGAAAAAGCCATCGCGTCAACAACCAACAAGATTGCACACTCACACCCATTACCGACGTTTGTCAATGATTTGGCCAGGCGATGCGGGCGTTCGACTTCCTGGCTGGAAGAACAGTGCCACACGGTCTTTACCCGATTCGGATTAACCCCAACACCGGAAAGTTCACTTCGTCCCAGGCAAGTGACCCCAGCAAAAAAGAGTCAACATATCGCCAGACGCGTGCAAGTTATTCACTCTCCTTCGGTACGTTAAAGTTAAAAGTATGATTGACGCGGATCGAATAGGTATGTATCACTTCGAAAAGCTGCAGTACATGTACCCTGCTGCTTTCAATCCGATTGCCGGGTTCCACATCCGCACGTATATTTCGCTCTTCACACCATCCCCATGCGTCACTCGACTTTTTTTTTCGCGCTTTCTTTGCTTTCTCAGGTTACCTTTGGGGCCTTGGGTGACTCGTTTTACGAGTACCTGTTGAAGGTGTGGATGCAGGGAGGCCGTCGAGAAGAGAGCTACCGCAGGATGTACGAAGATGCCATGGACGGTGTAGCGGAGCTCCTCGTCCAGAAGGTGCGACCGTCCGAACCTCTCCGATCAATCTGGGGATGCCTCCCTGCCTGGCAGACAATCAAGACCCTTTGGTGCATGATTCCTGCCGCCTACAACTCAACTGTCATCCTCACCACAAGAAGAAACTTCAACACACGCTACTGTTTTCGGTGAATCTTTCATACTTCGACTCCAACCGGTGTTACTTTTCACCAATGCCGTCGTCGATATCTCGTCCTCGACCTCAGCGGATATTAGCTATTACCATACGGAGGGCCGCCTTTGCCGGCGCTGTTGGTGAAATGCGATTTTAAGTTTTGTTTTTGAGAAAAGATGTTTGTCGTTTTTTCTTTCGCTGTCGTTCTTTCTCTCGTTTCTCTCACCCCTCCCCTCATCTCTCCCCACTGCGCTGCCTTGTTGCACCCCACCTGCCGTGCTGGCATCCAGGCCCGCGGACTAACGTACCTCAGCGAGTGGAACGGCACGAGGCGGCAGCATCGGATGGACCATCTCGCGTGCTTCTTGGCGGGGAACCTGGCCCTCGGTGCCATGACCTCACATGACTCACGAAGGGCAGCGAGGGATCTGAGGACTGGAAAGGCGAGTGTTCTCTGAACAATAACGGGAGAATGGGCGACGATGACTACAATACTAAATACAACAACAATCACAACAGCAGCAGCAGCATCAGCAGCACAAACACGCCGTTGCATACAACGCTGGAAAACAAAAATTGATTGCGAGTTCGCACTCTCTGTAGCTTCTGAACTAAAGGCTCATTTTCACTAGTTTCTCGAACTTCAGAGTATCGTCCATCTCTCATCTCTCAGAAGACGCCGGTCGCAAGGTTCTTGCGCGGGGTACGAGGAGGGGTTGGAGGTGAGGTTGGGTCAATTCTCCTCCAGAACAGACCTTCTTTCGACCCTCTCCACTCCACTCCGTCAGTGACCGCGCCATCAACTTGGGGGTTATTGTCATCAACCGACACTCTTTTCTCTTCGACCAATATGCCAATTCCAGGCCTTAGCGTACACCTGTTACCAGATGTACCTCCGCACCGCCACCGGCCTCTCTCCCGAGGTGGTGGAGTTCAACGGAGCGGGAGACATGAGAGCGCGCGACCAGGCTCGCTTCTACATCCTCAGGCCCGAGACTCTGGAGAGCTTCTTCGTCCTGCACCAGCTCACCGGAGATCCGGTGTACAGGGAATGGGGTTGGGAGATCTTCAGGCATGTATGTCTATCTGCAGTACATGTTCATGTTCCTGTTGCGACAGCCCAAAGTGTGAGGCGCACAAGGTCGACCTTTGGTTCGGGTGGTTGATTTTTTCGTCGTAAGGTCTTGGTTTCCTCCCCGGGTATTGATGTGGGCTCCCCATACTTGACGTTGTTCGTGTCTACTGCTCTTGGGGACGATCCTGCTGAGCGCAGGCTGGTATCGCTGAAGGGTTCTGCGGCTTCACAATGACTGTCATTGGTTGCCGTTTAACCATATCTATGGAGGAGAAAGAGAAAAACAGGGTTGTATGGTAACGATAAACTTTTAGCACCACCGAGAACGTCCGAACCTTGCTGCTGCATTGCTACCACCAGGACTAAGAGAGACCACGTGCTATCTCGAAGGTGTGCATGACCAACGTCTTCCCCCCAACCAAGACATTTCCCAGCTCATAATTGCGTTTTTTCCCCTGATGACGATCGTCTAAGCGTTGGAATGAACAACGCTGACATGAAAAACGCTGACGTCCCCCACACCCTTTGGTTTGTGTGTGCTTCACACCGTGTGGATATTGCCGGCGATCGCTATTTTCACTCGTCAAGGGCAATCGAGAGACATTGCCGGGTCGGAGTGGCATACGGTTCTCATCCAGACGTAGAGGTGAGGACGTGTAACAGCGGAAGCAGCAGCAGTCAAAACAAACTAGCTAAAGAAAATATAAAATGCACCTGGTACTAAGGGGACACTTGCGTTGTCGCCATGCGTTGTGGCAACAACGGACCGACTCGAGGGCATATCTAGGGTTAACGTTGAAGCACAGTTCTGCTTCGTCTGATAATGGAGTGTGGACTACGAACGAACAAATTCTTCCCCTCCCCCCTCCCCCGGGCGATCTCTTGTGTGCGTACATTTGTTCGGTATCCTTGAAGAACCCTGGGCTCGAGGCGAAGGACCACATGGAGTCGTTCTTTCCGGGAGAGACCCTCAAGTACCTCTACCTCCTCATGCAGCCGGACCATCCCATCGATCTCATGGAGTATACCCTCAACACGGAGGCCCACCCGCTCAAGATCTTCACGTTCGATGACGCCGCCGCCGGTCGTAGCCAAATCCTTGCCTAGGATTGATTCCCTTAGGGGAACACCGATGTACTCTCTCTCTCTCTCTCTCTCTCTCTCTCTCTCTCTCTCTCTCTCTCTCTCTGTACACGATCCTTGGGCGCGAAATCGCTCCGCGCCCCGACTTGACCTGGCCCGTCAACCAAACGAGCACGCCATGATCGACCGTGGGTCTGATTGAGCCCATGAACAACCTGGCTGCGTTTTGGTGTGTCTTCCGGCCAAGTAGTCGTCTGGTGCGTCTCGTGATGCATCATTTTGTCGGGGAAGGTGATTGATAGTGGTCTTGGCTTTCGGCATTCCGTTCGGTGCAGATGTCCGGTCCTTATATAATACTTCAGTATGTATTTAGTGCTTGGTCAGAATGTACGGTGAAAAGGGAAGACACTCACGAGGTGTTGTGGATATACCGATGGGAGTTGCGTGGGTGTGATATCCCGATGGGAGTTCCAACACAGGTTTTCGGAAGCTACTGGCCTAGACTAGTGGATAGCGCTAGTTCGTGTGTACACAGATGGAAGAGAGTTCAGGGAAGAGAGTGCTGAACTCTTCTCGCATTAAAAATCGAAGGCAAAGTACCGCAGGGGGGGAGGGTAGAGAGGGGCTCTTCTACGTGACCACGGGTTGGAGTAAACGGCACTAGTGCTGTGAGCGCTGATTTGAAGTGAAGACTACCCAAGGGGATCCACGAAATCTAGGTGCTTTGACGTCTTACTATAGATTGATTGAGCAATACATTTTTGAGGTCGCGGCTCTTGAAAACACCGTGGAGTAGGCAAACGAGAGCTCAGGTTGAATTGATCCTTTCTCTAGACCCACTATAGTCTGTATATAGTACGAATACCATGGTCAGCTACAAGTGGAACGGCTTGTCAAAAGGGTGAAGGCTTCTTTCCCGAAGGGAACCACGATGCGCGGTAACACGAGATCACGACGACAACAAACAATACTAATTCGTCAATGCGCAACAACATGTAAGCGCATGAACGCTACTGCTGTGATATTGGGAAAATAAGGCCCTTAGCCCGTGTAGTAATCGTTGTTGTTGTCGTGGTCGCTGTTGTTGGTGCAATCAAATCAAAAACCAGTCGGAGCGGCAATGAATCTGTATTGATCCAAAGAGGCGTTGAGCCTCAATACAACGTTGTTAGCAGCAGGGTGCGTGGGTCTCCAAAATATTTCTTTCTTACGCTGTGTTCTCGCGTATTCACGGTAGGGAGAAAGACAATGACCGGCTGTATGCAAATTCAACATGTTATCGGGGCAGACGTCGCGTCCATTTTGGTGCCGACCTCAATTTTGAAATCGTTGTCAGTAGACCCGGTCTACATAAATAGTACTCCGACCTCTACTGACAACAGAAGTTGCCACCGTCACCAAACAATCAATCAATGTAGAATGGACGCTCGATCACAGCTCAGTTTCAACGCCACCAATGCAATGCATGTGCATGACACGCAGGGGACATGCGCCTCTGCAAATGAACCAGGTGTTCCTGTGTAGGAGCTGGGACGTTCGGCCCGGCTTTCCCGCGGTCTCAATTTTGACGTGGAAACATGTACGAGTTCCCCCCTAAAAAGATCATGCCTCGCCCACATGTTGAAACCTTTCTGCGAAAAAAATGCGGGGTGATTCGGCTTATTATTATTGCGGACCGCATGCGATTTTCGCTCTCAGCTTCCGCACTCCAGCACCCATGCTGCAGCAATAATGCTGAGCAACAAGGAGGGGGCTTTAGCTCCCCTGGACGGCCCGCGACGCCGTGAGATGTTCCCGCCGATGAGCAACCTCGCAGACGATGACGATGCCGTGGTGGTGGAGGCTAGCAATGCGCAGTTTTCTCCGCTCAAGTCTGCCGTGAAGGCGGCGGAGGAGCGGGAGGCGGCCGGAGTGGAGAGGTCGCTTGCGGCCGTCTCAAGGCTTATTCAGCGCGTGACTGATGCGCTGGAGGTGAGTTTGGGCGGAATACAGGCCTGCTATTCCAAGCCCGCCACAGCAGTTCTCTTGTTTGGACATGGGGGCGGAGAGAAGAGAACAATTGCATCTACCCCGCCATTTTCCCAAGCGTGCGTGTGTTCTCGTTGGCCCACACACCATTACGCACCCACACCACACCCGCGTTGCAGTGTTGCTGTTGCCCAGACGCACGGCACGCACACCCGAGTACCTGTACGTGCCCCCAACAGTGTTCGTTTGATAGAATCGCACTCATCTTCGCCCGACGTAGATACGAGGAGTCGCCGGCACCGCGTGTATGTCCTGTGTACGTGCGTTTCGTATGGATAGCTCTGCCTACGGCAGCAGTGGTACGCAGACAGAGTTCACCGCTTTGCATCTTGATTTTCACCGGGAGCAGTCGATAGTCAAAATAGCCTACAATTAAGGCTGCTTGAAGATTCCACGCGCGCGGGCGGCCTTACCCTATCAAACTGGCCATTTCCCCGCATTGTGTTTGTGTGCTCACTCGGAATTCTGGAGCTCTGTAAGAGGTTGTGGCCCCCCGCTGTGCTTTTTTTGCTCATTTTCGGCGGTTTGTATGCATACCATGTCTTTGGGACAACGACCCAGATGCCACGCGTTCTCTTGTTAGCACCGGATTGTGAGCCTCATTGGCTGACTGGTGGTCTTGTGGTCATCGTGCGTCTCAACACCGTGCGTGATCTGGGTGCCACAACGAAAAATGTGTCAACTGTTTGTTACCCCGTGGTCATACCGTCACCACATAGCCCGTTATATTATCGCGGAAAATTCTGTCGGGGTATTCTACCCAAAGGCGTCCCCTCGTTACACACGTCAAGAAGTATGTAGACGGCAAGTTTGTTCGACGAACACTATTTAGTCGCAAGCTGCAACATCCGTCATCAACGGACACACCGGGACAATACAGCAACCACGTCTTGTTACTTGCTGCTGATTGTGGATGGGGGTCCATCTACCGACGCCTGCGGGCTTCAATACCGTATATGACACAAGATAACACACCCCCTTGGCCGATTTTCAAAGCTCGATTTCTCAACAGCAGGAAGAGTCACAGCGCCGAAAACGGCGGCGTTGGAACCGTCTCGTCGAGAGCTGTTCGAAAACGTATTGTTTCATTTATGCATCCTCTTCGTCGTGGAGTAATCGAGCTTTGAAAATCGGTCCAGGGGGTGTGTTATCTTGTGTCATATACGGTATACTGCTGAGCTCGGCGGTTTCTATAGCTCTTTATAGCTCTATATCTCTCTTTTTGTAAATAGCCCTGATTACTAGTGAGTGTACAAGTAGTCATCACTACTTTAGAATGACGGGGGTTGGAAATGGCGCGGTATGTCTCCTCTCTGTTCACCACTGTTACTGACTGTAGTTCTGCTACCCCACCTTACCTTCTAGCGTGCCCCCCCCTGTGCACAAATTCTCCGAGAACCCGGCAACTCCCAACAGGTCCCCAAAAATCCGGGAACCCAGAATACCGGGACACGAACCCCTCTGGAAAAATTCGACGGTTTTCAATGAAACGCGGTTTGCACCGTCTACAGCAGCACGTCTGAAAAATCCTGCTCTTTATGGACGATATCCCCCTCCTTACTATCGCCCCGTTGTGTGTTCTCTTGGGTGTGCAAAAACAACGCCATGCATCCACGCATGTACATTATTTGTTGTAGGGCGGAACGCCTTACCTGGGAACCAACGACCAGGCCGTCTTGTTTGGCGAGCTCTCTTCCCTGAGACGAGAGAAGGCCCTGCTCAGAGAGAAGGACTTACGGTTACAGGAGCGGACGAACCTCTTGCTGACGACGACGAGGACGGCTCGCGGCGAGGACGGCGGCAGCAGCGATGGTGAACAGCCCTCTGCCACGGATTCAGGTGCGGAGCAAAAGTAGCTGAGTAGCTGCGTACGGCCACACACGCCCCCCCTTCTTCGCCACAGCTTATTCTCCAAGTGTGAGGTCGATCCTCGCCGCCCGTGCTCTACTTTTCCGAGTTGTGGGACGCGTAGAGGACCGCCTACGCAGGATTTTAAGAGCATGTAGAAAAATAATAACGCAGACCCCTAACCCTAACCCTTTCCCTAACCCTAACCCTAACCCCAAAGCACAGATTGAATACTGTATCCCACATGTTTGCTTAATCAATTTTGCTGCATAGACTACTGGCGTAAGAGGGCCTACCCACTGTGAGACGCACGTGATCATAATAAGTGGTGATGCCCTACCAAAGACTATTCAAAAGAAACGTGGGTAGTATCCCCCCCCCGAATACCTCACGGCGCTTCGCGGTTGGTGATGCCAATAGCCTGGCACGGTGAGCACCCGGCGTGCTCCTTCCCGGCTTTGTAGGGATGCGAGGTCAATGGTCTAACGACTACGGCATGCACGACCATGAGTACACCCCCCCCCCCCTCCCCGGCTCCAAGGCCTGTGTTGGGAAGACCAAGAAAATGATACTGCACGATGATGATGACTTGATTTCCCCCCCCCCCGGGGGTCCCGGCCGACTGCTTTTGGAAATAATTGTGGTGTGTAGAGGCCGAAGACGATCGAATTCTCCAGCGCGTGGACTCGTTCAGCATACTGATCGTGGTGAGCACGCTCATCACGGGTTTCAGCATCCCGACCATCGAACAGGCCCAGCTTGACGTAACGAGGTCGATCATGACCATGGTCTTCGCTCTCGAGGTATGTATGCACCACACCACTATCGGTGATATTTTCCCCACAGAACGGGCCCGCAGATATGTAAGAAACGTCAAATACGGGTCGAGGCTCAGTTTCTTATTTCGTCGCCACTGCTGTGTCGAGCACGGGGTTGTGTAGAGTTTAGTGTAGGATCCACCGCTGAGCTATGTGTCTTCGACATTTTTTTCTTTTTACTCGTGAAATTCTATGGTCCTCTGTTTCTTAACGAAATGTCTCTTAGCTGCGGGGCTGTGCTGCTGTGTACATTGTATTGCTGTATTCTGTGTGTGTCCTTCTTGCTTGACAGTCGCCCTTGTCTCTGAAGGGTTTGTCGTTGGTATTGCTACTGTTGTGTGTCCTCCTCGACAGCCGCCCTTGCCTTCGAAGAGGGTCGTCGTCGCAACCCCCTTGTGCGCACCCACGCGCGCCAGCTCCTTGCCGTGTCCAAAAAGAAATTTCTTGACTCCGTCGTGTTACGACAATGTCGACCCCCGATGCCCAAAGTCTAACGCGCCAAACATGTTCACCCCTCGTAGCCACGATCTGCCGGAAGGCTCGGTGGCGCGTGCCAAGCAAAAGGTTGGAGCTGTTGCTTTGGGATCGAGGACGGCAGGCGTTATCTTGTCGCTAACGTCCCACCTTCGGCGGTTACGATAGATACCGCTGGTCTCTTCTTCGGCTTAGATTTTCCAGATGTCAGTAGGCTTACCACTGTGAACACCTGAAGGACAAAACATTCTATGCAGTCCAACCCCCCCTCCGGGTCTATCCTGTCGAGGACGCGTGGTCAATGTTCCTAGCCGCTAAAAAATGCATGCGAAACGTGAGAGTACGCCCATCTCCTCGTTGCGTGTGTGTATCTCCTGCGCCCCCCCCCCCCCTGCCCAGATGTTCGCCACGATCTTCTTCTCCATCATTAGTTTCTACGCGAAGCAGGCCTTCAACTATGGCTCGACCAACAACCATCGCACCGCAAGGTTCATGTACCACGTTCGATGGATCACCTTCAGCTCACAGGTAGGAAGGTAGAGGTAGAAGTAGGTGTGAGAGACAGGCTGCGCGCGTCTATTGTAAGACCCACGGTTGGTTCCAACGGTTGCGTGTTTTCCTTTGTTTAGCGCGACAAGCAAGCGCGTCATGACAGGTCGGTCTGGTGTAGGTGAACGCTTGCCTCTACAGTATTCCAGGTTTTGCCGTTTGAGAGGAATCATGATCGTGAAGCCGGTCCTTTTTCATGCCTTGCAACACCTTTCTTTGCCCTGGGTGGAGCGAGCTGCAATACCTTCCTACTTGTACCTTGCGTAACCCCCCACGCGCACCTAGCGGTAGCTGCTCACCACACGCGCGCCAATCGTTTAATATCATCATGTCCGGCTGCGCTTTCTCTCGCACACACGCGTGCTTCAATTGGACCGATCACCGCCCTTCAACGCCCTCCCCCTCACGTGTCGCCGCATGGTTGCGGAAATGTTAATGATGCTACTGTTGCAGGCGTGCTACACGATCGGGATCCTCCTGTTCGTGGTCGGCATCCTCCTCGAGGCCACCATCGGCTACGACACGTACTGGGCGCTCGCGGGGGTGGGGCCGGTCGTTATCCTGGGTGAGTCAAAGTCAAAGGAGGGTGGAAGGGAAGGGTACCCCCCCCCCCCCCTACGTAAAGAGAGGCACGCCGGGCCCCCCGCCCTTTAGCTTGTTGCGATCCTCCCAGGCGGAGGGAGGGCGGCGGGAGGCATCCGAAATCAGAATTGACCAAAAGCAAAAAAAAAAAAAAAACCGGGGGGGGGGGGGAAGGGGGGCGGAAAAAAACCCACCCCAAAACCAATTTTTCTCCCAAGGGGGGGGGCACCCCTTTCCAAGGGTAAAAAAACAAAAAAAATTTTTTTTTTCAA
>FN648406.1:166780-220459 GCA_000310025.1 Ectocarpus siliculosus
CCTTCCCATTCCCCTTCCCCTTCCCCTTCCCCTTCCCCTTCCCCTTCCCCTTCCCCTTCCCCTTCCCCTTCCCCTTCCCCTTCCCCTTCCCCTTCCCCTTGAAAGCGGGGGTCGTTAAGGGGTACCCGTCCTGGAATTTCCTGGTTAGCAGTTAGCAAGTTGACGACGGGAAGGTGCGTTCGGCTTCAAAATCGTAGATCCCAAGGGTCGGGCGAGACCTTCTGGTAGGTAACCAGGCCCTCCGCGAAACTAGGCACGAAACGCGGTGGGTTTTCTAGCAGCGGTGTCCTTCTCCTGCCTCCTCCGGTGCACGTGAAACAAGAGGCAAGTCAGACGGCAGCACCAAGGACAACAGCAGTACAACAGCATCTTCATCACCAACACCAAGCAAATCAGACAACAGGACCTGACCATGATAGCAGTACAGCAACATCATGAACAACAGTAACACACCATCATTATCGTTGTCGTCGTCGTCGTCAAAACAACAACAACAACAACAACAACAACGACAACATCATCATCAGCAGCATCAGCATCAGCATCAGCATCATCATCAACAACAACATCATCAGCTGCAACAGCATCAACAGCAGCAGCTGCAACAGCAGCAACAGCAGCAACAGCCACAACAACGAAGAAGAGCGGACTATCTCAATCAGATCAAGCACCTTACCTTGTCTTGCACACTCGCGACGCAGAACGCCGCAGCATGGTACTCGGCCGTGCTATACCGTCCCGCCAAACGTTCGCGGTGCTCCACCGTAACCGCAGCATGACAAGCATCCTGGAAATGGAAAACCGCAAACCCAGAGCCAGTCACGCGGACAGACATATGCTAGACGGGCAAAGCATCCAAGAGAGACTAGCCTCTTAAAAACCCAAAAAACCTGCTCATGTTGACGCCTTCTTGGCACCAAAAAGTTTTATGCTGGTATTCTGCTATTCCATGGCGACAGACAAAAACAATTACGACTGTCACGACTTTTTCAGACGAAAAAAGGCGAACTGATGTTGACCTACAGCACGGGCGTATCGCAGCGAGATTCGGCCGAAGTCATCCTCCCCACGCAAAGCCGCAGGCCAGAAGAAACGCCTTCCGCTTAGCCAAGCGCTCGCGTTGTCGTGGGTTCTTAGGGATGCTTCCAAACAAAGGGCAGTCGCTAAGTTGGTTGCATGAGTGCGTCACAACACACGCGTGGCCCTGCCCGTTGCCCTTCGGCGGCTCTATATCTGGGTGTACAGAACCAGGGTTTGGGATTGCATAACAGCGATGAGAGTTCGCGCCGCCTCCTGCGGCTCTGTGGAAACTCCGGTGTAACGCTAACGCAGTACCCTTCGCAGGTTTCTACAAAGCAAACCTTCGCACGGATTCGGCTGATACGCTTAGGGGTAGGGTTAGAGCCTTCGTTGACCCCCACCTCTCAATTTCATAGATAACCTTAATTTCTTCGCGCATGTACATGAACAAATAGGCAGTCCCGCCAGCGGGCAGGAGCGCACCTGAAACCTTTGTAGCAGCGCCATCGACCGCTCCACGCTAGCCCCCGTGAACTTGACCGCGATGTTGGCCATGCTCACGCCCATGGGAGCCACCCGCGCGCCCAGCACGTTCCTGAGATACTGGTAGGTGTCATCGTACGCCTGGAGGCACCGTGGCGGTGGATGGCCGTAAAAAAAGGATAGCGTAACAGTGTTTTGTGTGGCAGGGGGGGGGGGATCTGGGCCTATGTATTCTCGTAATTTTTTCTTTAATTGTACCTTGTATTGGTTGTTGGGCCTATGTATTCTTGTAGTTTTTTCTTTAATTGTACCTTGTGTTGGTTGTTTTAGTGTATCGACGGAGATGCTTGTTTACGCCTTTCAAGAGTAGGGGAGAGGTCAGAAAAAGGAACGTGTACTGTATTCGTGGAGAGCACGACGACAACGACACCAGAAGCTCGCGAAAAAAAAGCAAAGAACGCTTCGAAGAAGCACTCCGTCTTTGTCTTTGTCGGAGACACCTAAATATTCCGCCTACACAAGGAGCGGAGTTGGCTGATATCAAGGGTCGTGCGTGGCGAGCGTAGGTCAAACGCGAACGTCTCGCGATGGACGGAGAGGTTCGTATGCTCATGAGTGGGAATGTGCGAGCATAAACCTAGCGGTATACTCCGTGCATTGGGACTGCTTCACGAAGGGCAAGAGGGGCACCATTCGGGCCGTCCCCTAAACATTCAGCTGCCCAAAACATCATTGTGTCAGAGCAATTTTTCAGGCTTGATGGTTTAGGGCTTGTTCGCTTTCTCATTCCCCATCGCCAGACAAACGCATTTGAAGCCAGCCAAATTCGGGTTGAAAGGAATATGCATATGTAGACACTACCAATTCACTTCCGTAGCGTTGACCAATACCTGTAAGACAAGACGATGACTGAATCAAGATTGGAAGGAAAATGAGCGGAATTTTCCTTCGTCAATAAAACCGATCAGAAGGCTAGAAAGCACCCATCAGAAACATGGTACAGACTATCAAGCTCTCGAGACTCGCGTTCGTCCGGCCGCAAAAGCTATAGCGCGTGGTGCGTGCATTGGTAGCCCACCCGAGAGCCTGCACCTTCTGTTTGGAGATGTTCGCCTTCTCCAGTAGCTTCTTCTTTGAGAACGGGATCCCCAGCGTCCTGGGAAGTGTGCACGCAACGAACAGGAACAGACGAGAGACACCGAAAAAACTAATAAAAAATACAACAGACAGAGGCCAACACATTCACCAGAACAAGGTATGCAATACATGTATGCACTATCGTCTTTTTTGTTATCTTCTTGTAGTTTTTTTACTCAGTAGAAACCGTGGACAGTCTCGGGAATGGAACTGTAACAACGGGGGCGTTTCGGGGTAAAACAATACGGCCGACGGAAGCACCAACACACATAAACCGTTGGTTTTGGAAACCCATGAATTTACCCGGTGTACTATGCCTCATCTCACGTGCCACCCGTATAACTAAATTGCGGACGATTTAAACATGGAAAAACACGAAACGTAGTCAGCGTTTACTGCTGCTCACAAGTAGAGGAGTCTCTTGCTTACAAGCGCCATGCAGGCAAAGAAAAAAACGTTGTTTGTTCATGGTGTGAGAGAAAAAAAATACTTTCACCCTTCTCCCCATCTCAACGCCTCCTTGCCATCATTTGTGCCAGCTCGTTTCTTTTCCGGAGTCCTACATAACCGGTCTACCACGCTGTCGCACCCCTATACAAACCATTTTCCATCAGGCGGCACCCACAACTTCGAGTAGTAGATAAACCTCTTCAGGCGGGGGGATACATGCCGATTTTTACTTTTCATTCCTGAAACTCACCCCAGTGCGAGATCTATCGCGACATATCCTCTCAGGAACTCCTTCTTCAACCTGCCCGGCGGGACTTTCTTCTCCGACAAGCGGAATATCTGCACAACGGAGAACGAGAGCAAAGCGCGCGCGTGTGTGTGGGGGGGGTCATTGTGAAGGTTGACAGGGGTCCCCCGAGGCGAGTACGTCTGGTCTTATGTTGAGAAAGTAAACATACTCTCACAGAAAGACTACCCGTTCGAGATATAACCCCAGTCGAAAGGGATGTGCTCAAGTCTTTTCAGTGAATGGAGGGAAACCGGCTGGAAACTGGGTTTATATTTTGAGCTTGTTTAAGCCTATACACTGAATTGTATCAGTGATGCCAGCTGGTCTTATGCTCTTGTGACATTCCTGTCCGCGAGCTAGCCTGTTAACCCGGGGGAAGATCGTATCTCCACCTTTAGGGCTGCAATGATGTATGTGGTCGAGAGGTGCTGGGTGAGAGAGAGAGCAGGACAACAACACACCGAACAACAAGAACAACAAGAACAACAACATGAGCGAAATTGGATGTCGAGAGAAGGCAGAGAAACCGGCGGACAAGCTACCGCCGCGCGCCCCTTGCCGGGGGGGGGGGGGGCGGACTCTTATGTTTTGCATGCCTTAACGGGTAAACCATTTACCCCGCGTCCCCCAGAGGACAAAACATTGTTCCCACAGGACCGATCACCGATGGCCAATCGTTCCTTCCTACTTTGCCAAAGGTGGCTCAAAAATGTCTTCCCGAGTCTGTCTATCCTAACGATATCCCTTCCCGCCTTCTCAAACCACTTCCTACTCCCCAGTACAGCTACCGTCCTCTCCTCTCTATTCCATGCCTCAAACATCTCCCTGTACCTCCCTTTTATTTTTCTCAGCCTCGGTCTTGCCGGGGGGGGGGGGGGGATAACTAGAAAGTAACACTGACCTAATTAACTTAATTTGGTCAGCTTGATATCGCGGTTGATGCCATTCAAAGATACACACACAGATGTGCCCTTTACGCAATGTGCCGGGGGAAACACGAAATCGTGGTCAAGCTGCGGGTGCATATGGCACTCCCAGTGGTCAACACCGGCCACAAAAAAAAAACACCATCTCCTGGGGCATGGCATGGCCAACAAATAAACCGTTCGCAAATGCTACTTGGGACGAAGCCTACACTGGCAGCATCGGCAGTATGGCCTACCTGCGAGCATCCGCAAAGGGTTACTCCTATTAATAATCGACTCTCGCCAGTTAGCAATCGGCGCAAACGAAGGCGTCCGAGAGAACGACTATTTACGCGTCTACATGTATGAATAGATATGCATACCTCTCCTTGTAGTATTTGGGAGAATTAACTGGATGGAAATTCTTACACCTCCGCTCAAGGCGACAGCGTGCATGCATTCGCATGAGTCGTATGCTGGAATCTACAAACCAATGGCGTACACCCGTACGGGCGCATACATCCTCTACGGGCGAGAGGGTGAAGGGAGCAGCGGGCGAGAAACAAGAACATACAACATGTAGAGCGCGGAAATTTGAAATTCGATCTCGAAGTGCTAGAACATCCATACACGTTCTTGACTTAACACGGGAGTAATTTTTGCATAGCTGCAGTGGATGCCGCGTCCATGCATGCGGCTGCTCGTGGGGTACGCCCGCCGTCTCTCAAGCACACGCCACTGCTGCTGCTCTGCTGCTGCTGTAGTGTAGATGCTGCTGCGTGTACTGCTGTAGTTAGCATGCGGTAGATTTTTGAATTTCGGGTCCCTCTCTCTCTCTCTCTCTGTCTCTCTCACCGTTTCGCACTCGCCCTGCACAGTGTTGCCGCCAGATCCGTCTACCCTTTCATCCACTTCTAACGCTCGCAGTAAATCAGGAATGTCGATGTTCATGGTGTGTGTGCCGGTAGTCAGTTGGTAAGCTCAGACAGAGGGAAGGTGCCTCTCTAGGACAGCAAGCGGCTTGGGCGCGCAGCGCGGGGGGAACGCGAAGTCTACGAAGCTATCGGAGAACAGGAGTTCGTTGCGAGAATGCGCTTTGGAAGCTGAAACCGTCGAAAAATATATTTTTCGACCGATGAAGGAGAATCCGACACCGAGACAGCGAAGGGGATAGCCTACCGCAGACAGCCCCTCGCTAGGCTGTAGCGAGTAACCTGTATTACCGTAGTCGCATCGTAAGGTTTCGACGCTTCCGGGGGTAGGCTGTATCAAGGGGTGTGCCTGCTCTCTCTCTTTCTGGCTCTCGCTCTCTGGTCAAAACATGTCCACGTACGAAGGATCGAGGCAGTTCCTGCAGCAGGAGTCGAGCGATGGAGTGTCGCTGTACACTCACCTGGCGAACGTTTTACTGAAGGTGCGCACGGTTCATGTTAGTGGCGGTGTATTTTCAAGCGCAACCTTGGAGGCTGTCTTTGTACTGTTGATAAAAAAGATTGAATTTTTCGTTGGATTTTCGCCGTGATTTTAGAGCACGCGGTGCCACTGCCCATGCCCCTTGCCCCAACTGCTTCTCCTCGTTTGTTGCTCAAGTCTCAAATCGTATGTACTCACAGGACGCCGTCGTCGGGTGACATTTGACTAGATCTTAGAGTGCGCCCACGTGGGGGCGATTTTTTCTCTTCCACGCAGCACGTGTTGCGACAGCATGCCAACCCTGTCGTGACTCCACGTCTTCATCATCAAGTTTCGTGCTGCGACAATGAGGCGTACTGGCGTCCTACGTGTGGTCGTCACGGCCCGTGATGTGTGCTCCTGTGGATGATGTACGTAGGCGCTGGCCGGCACGTACCGGGTGTTGCGGTGGAAATGACGAATCACCTCGCTACAAGGCACGAAGCGTCACATCGCTAATACAGCATTGACACCAGTCACTACAGCATGTACCTGTGGCAGAGACTACATGTGCCACGTTCATGTACCTGGTACACTCTGTCAAGTTTGGTCTCGTGTGATGGGCCAGTCAGTGCGATGTGGGCGCTGCGGCCGGGCACTGCTGTGCAGAATGTTGAAGTAGAGTACCCTCCACACGGCTCTACGAATCGTGCATCCCATCCTCTCATCACATTGAAGTATCGTGTGCACTGATACTGCTGCTGTAGACAAGCTCCGGTCCCAAACGAGTCGACGCCAATTCACTGCTGTGCACAACATGCACTGTTGCTGTCGGTCACATCAAGTGGGTCCGTGCCACGTATGGCGTGTGGCGGGACATTGCCGTCCACAGTACGTACGACCCAGCTCCACGAATCATGCCTATCTCTCATGATTTGTAGTCTACATCAATAGTTCCCTACACCGCTGCTGTAGAGACTCCGGTCAAAGAAAATATCGACACCGACCTGCTGTACACACGCGTTTTTCTCGGCTGCGGCGAGAAAAGTAGTATCGAGCAGGTAAGAAGCACGGAACTTCGGGTGGTCAGGGTCGAAGGCAACCAAGGCGTCGCCGTCACTGCCTAATATCTCTTCGAGTACTGCCGACCCACGGTGACTATGTTGATTCGTTCTACACTGTAACCAATCGTGTGCAAAACATTTCCTTCCATAGATGGGACGAGAAAGACGAAAATACCTCAATGGTCTCCCTCCCTCCCTCTCCCTCTCTCCCTCTCTCTCTCTCTCTCTCTCTCTCTCTCTCTCTCTCTCTCTCGCTCGGTGACCCCGATCCCCTGGGCCGTCCCATCTGGCCCCTCAACCCAGGTGTTGAGTGAGAGACCGTCAGATGCGTCAGCGGTCTTCGAGCACCTCAGCGCCTCCGTCAAGGAGGGTACGGTGAAGCCGGACAGCACGACGCCGTCGATGGGCCAACAGTCCGCCGCGGCGGAGCAGCTCAAGTGGGCTCAGAGCAACCAGGCGCTTTTCGCGGTGCCCGACGAGCCTCCGGAGGGGGGAGCGGTGGTGCCCGACATGCTAGACGAAGCCAACATGTGGGAGTGGGGAGGGGTGTCGTTCGGGCGACTGGAGACGTATCGCTTGTACCTCTCCGTAAAAAAGGTGTGGGTGTTGTTCAAAAGATGTTGCCTCGTTGTTCTTCCATCGTGACCGTGGGAAGTGTTGGATTCATTTGTTCGTTTTTCCGAGTTGGGGGAAATCATTATGGCAAGGAATTTCGTCCATCTTGTACTTCTCCCAGGGGCCTGGGCCATCAAGTCCTGCGCAAACGAACACCACCATATCTTGTGCCTTCTAACATACGTAGGGGTTGAAGCAAGGGAGCCGTTAGGGAAAAATCGCCCGCCTTTGTCTCTGCCGAAAAACCAACTTGCGGTCACAGTTGTTGGCCCATCTACATACAAGCCGCAAGCTTTTGCTCCACGGAAGAGCTCCCACCTCAGAAAAGAAAGACTACAGCTTTGAACGGACTTGCCCCGTCGATAGAACTCTGAACCTAAACCAAACCCTGCCTCCGTATGCACCGCTCTGACGCTGCCATCCCAGCTTGCCGAATCTCTTCCCGGTGAGCACGAGTCCTTGCGGTTCTGGGGCAAGATCACGACCAGAGGGGACGACTACGTCGTGGTGGAAGGGAAGGCACTAGACGAGACGTTGGGAGAGTTCGACGAAGCTCTGCAGGAGGGCAAGGACGGGGGGAACCGCTGTACCTACTGGGTGGCGCGCTCACCCGGCAGGGAGTGGAAGGAGCTCCCGCCCGTCACGCAGGCGCAGATCACAGCCGCCCGCAAGGTACAGGGGCACCGCAGAGTCATGTGTGTAGAGGGGGGGGGGGTGACGGCCCAGAGCAATGACAACCCTTCTGAATTACAACGCTAAGATTTCAGATGTCGAGCAGGTAAACTGGCCCGTTAAGTCAGCAACACGAGTCACATACATACGATGAAACAAAATGGTCAGCAGGCTCGCGCTGCCGATGCCGTTAACATCGAAACACGATGCAACCTAAACGTCCTCAGATCAAGCGATACTTTACGGGAGACTTGGAGTCGCCCGTCCAAGGGTACCCACCCTTCCCGGGGACCGAGATCAACCTTCTGCGGGCCCAGATCGCGCGCATCACTGCCGGAGCTTGCGTTAGCCCCGCTGGGTTCTTCGAGGTTGATGAGGACGCAGAGCCGGCCAGCATTAAGGTGAGGGCGTGTGAAGGCATAATGTTGGTAGTGGCGTTATCCGTACGCAGCTGTCATCCGTACGCAAGGATTATTTGAAACCTTGTCCGCGGATAGAAACCTTCCGGGAGCCCTCGAAAATTAAAAAGGCACGGGGGACTGGGTACTCAGCCAGTGCACTACGTACATCACGGCAGAAGTCTGCTCGAAATACGTTGTTGTTGTAGATGCTAATCTCGCCCCCCTTATAAGTTACATTCGAGCTTAAGGCATGTGTGACTTCCTTCGAATCACGCGCCCATTTTTCTGACGAACTGTTACGTTATCGTCGAAAAAGGTAGCTGAGGACGAATCGATCAACGAGGCGTTTCCGAAAGCGGTGGAGGAGCTCATGACGACGGATGGCTGGGTGCACCACGAATTCGAGCTCAACACGCTTGGCAGGTAAAAGGTTTGACTATTATCAACCCATCGAACACGTGTTTGTTGTACATTCGCTGCTGCCGCTGCTGCTGTTGTCGTTGCGGCCATCGTCTTTGTCTTCCTGGTCTTTGCAAAATAGGTATCATATAGCACGTTGGGTTACCAGGCGCATCTTCTGCATCCTGCGCCTTCCATCCTCCCTTCAACAACAATCACGATTTTTGGTCAAAAGGGCCCAAAACAGATGACCAGTTTGATCAATCCGAAATCGACCTCAATTGATAGAACGCTCGAGCCTGCCACCACTGAAGTCTTGTGGCCCAGTTCACCCCGGGGGCGTTCACGTCTGTCTGTCGGTACCCACGTACCACGGGTAGCAAGAAGGGATGGGAGACCACCAAGAGTTAGGCGTGGCTAGACAAAGTAGGAAAGGTGTCTACTATGATGGCAAGTTCAACAAAAGAACAAGAGCAAACTTTTATGGTACAGGCGGGGTTTCCGAACCTTCCGCACAAGGACTTCACCCCCCCCCCCTCCCGTTCAGTCCAGTCTGCGGCAGTCGTCACTGAAAGTTCGTTTTTCAACAAGTCATTGGAGTCTTCTGAGGATAGTAATCTACTAGTTGGGATGCTTGCTCTTCGTACTCTATCGAACATGGCGTCATCCCCCATCTTCCTCTCTCCTCTTGCGGAAACACTGACGACAATACTTGCAACGTGACAACAACCGCCACCGCCACAACAACAACGACAACAACCAAAAGGTGTCGGCCAATGCCCGAGAAGCTCGACGACGAGGGCAACCCTATCGAAGAAGAGGACCCTCCCGAAGAGGTATGACAAGTATGTACGCGTGTGAAGTCGACGGGCGTCGATCCAAGCGGTGCAGACATGGTACGCTTTAGCGCGCATGGCGCTCGTTGCGCTTCTCAGATGGATCGCCAGAAAAAGAAAGAAGTTCTTGGGGCGCCGTTCTGGGTTCGCCACTTGCTGAACATGTGTCCCCGACCGGCGTCATCACCAAAAATTCAGGAAGGTTCCAAACCGATCTGTATGATGATCCTGAAAAATAGTGATAGCTGTCTTCCAGCTAGCTCAACAAGCCATACCACATCTCAAGCCCTCTGCTCCACTCCACTCAGCGTCTGAGGTGTCTTTCAGAGGAGGACGAAAAACCGCTCCTCTCGTTCCCGCACAAACGTAGTCAGTCGTCATGCCGTTACCGGTCGGCCGGTCAACCCGCGTATGTACTATTGTATTGTACAGGTTGCGCCTCTCCGATCCCTCGCGGAAGACTCGGAGGGGTCGTGGGGGTTCAGAACATGTCCTGCAGGAGCAGGGCAGTCGGCCAACGCGATGGTCGTGGCCAAGTCTCTCCGGTGAGCGAGCGTGTGGGGGGGGGCGTGTCGTGATACACTTCCTACTCGCATATACCCTGAACGAGAAGTGTTCACTGCCTACCGTCGGAGCCACAGGATTCGTCGGTTGTGTTGGCGCCAAGGTTTCAGGTTGGGCATCCTTGCTTGACCCTTGCCCCACGCCGCAACAGCAGCACTTCTACCGCATACGCCCCGCCCTCGCCCCCTCTGCTCTCACGACCAAGGCTACGATCCTCAAGCAGTAGCTACACTTTTGCAAACAACAATCCAGACCACCACCATCACGACCAATCGGACACCTACGCCAGGTGGCCCGGAGCAATCGCCGTGGCGTTCGGCAAGCGTTTCACCAACGTCTACTCCGGGGACGGTGTCAAGTTCGGAGGGGAGGGGCCATTCCAGCCCTCCCTGCCGCCGATGCTGCAGCCGGAGTGGACCCCCGGGGAGGACGAGGAGGGACTCGTCGAGCAGGCGGACGTGCTGGTCGACCCCAACCCGCCGGAAGGAGAGGAGGAGGAGGACGAGTGATCGATCGATAGCACTACGATTCGGTTGATTTGAGAGATTTTGCATGGTAGAGAGGGTGTAGTCATGGCCGTGCATCTCGTAGTCGTTAGACCATTGACCTCGCAAAGCCGGAATGGAGCACGCCGGGTTCTCATCGGACCAGGCTTTCACATGACCCAGCGCGAGGGGGGGGGGGGGATGGGTCATGGGGACGGTCTCGTTGTCGTATCGACGGTGCCCCCGCCCGGCCCCGGCGGAGAGTGGAAAGGGACACGACGATGCGTGCGTGGTGGTCTTTGAAGGCGTTCTTCTGCTGCTTCTTTGGTCTTTCTTGGTAGTTGGTTTCCTCACCCGTGGGAAACACCGTGTCTGTCGTCTAGTAGTCGGTACAGCGAACTTCCTGGCGGGGAGAGACTGGCTGTTGACTGATCATAGCGACAGGAGGACCTGATGATTCCTTCACGAGGGGGCTCAAATGACAACAACAACAACAAAAATGTTTGAGGATCCCCCCCCTACCCCCCGCCCCCCACGTAGGAATGGTTCAGGTACAGAATAGATAGGTGGATGCTCGCGTCGAGAAATTGTGTCGCGGTTTTGCCCGCTACCGCACGGAGATGTAGGCCTTTATCAACCGGCCTTCTCGCTTGTGTCTGTGCGCGCGCGGGGGGGGGGCAATACCCATGCCGTTAGGTACGAGCGATGCGCGCTCAAAGGGTGGCCAAGGGGAGGAGGTTGGAAGAGGAAATGTATATACGGAGATAGTTGTGGCTTCGAGCTTAGCTGGTGACGTACATGCCCGTGTTGTCGCACCCACGATTTTTCTGGGAATCATACTTGGCGTGATATGAAATGGTTCAAGCGTGTGCTGCCACCCTGATGTACACCATCCGGACAGTCAACGCTTGCTTGCGCCTAGAGTACAGGGGGAAAAGTACGTAGGACGTATACATCAAAGGGGGGTTGGCTGGCAATCTTTGCAACAAATGAATACGGGCGTAGCAATGGCGGTCTTGCGACTTTCACCATACCAGAGCCCCTTACGCCGAGGAAAATCTATTCGAGGCGTTTTCCCTCGATACTATCTACAACAGAGACAAAAAAAAACAAAACACTACGTCCTGCAGAATCGCCAAGTCTAGTTGGTGCCCACATCGTGCACGCAGTAGCCGAGCTCGCGGACCGTGCTGCCGTAACCCTCTCTACCACCCGTTCACGCTTCACACCGTCATGATGAGTGCTGTAGAGGCTCCGAGCTATCTACACCCCGAAGAGGGGAATCCTTGCTCCGCACCCTCCCCACACACAGCCAACCCCCACCCCGCCCCTCCTTTCATTGAAAAATCAGGGATCGACCTTCCCCTCTCTCCCGTCACGCACACACACACACACGCTTTTGACCGCACTGAGACTGACGCATTTTCATTGGTCACCCAGTTAGCGCGGTCGATGCTAAAAATAAAGACACATCCACGCCCAATGCTATTGCTGCGTCGTTTCGCCCACATTGCCGTTCTGATTTCGCTTCTCGGCTGGGTCGGCCTCGCCCGCACCCGGCAAAGTCTGTGAACGCATAAAACGGGCGGGCGTCATGGGGGGGGGGGGGGGGGGTACCCTTATTTTTTGGATGCCTTGGGGGGTAAAACATTTACCATGCGTCATGGGTCCCCCAAAAAACGGAGCATTGTTCCGACAGGGGCGGGTCAATCATGTGAAAACCACGGTACGAGTGTTTTTCTCGTACTACAGCATGACTTACCGCATCGTGTTATACCCGCGCTACTCAAGTCAGATGGACCAGCACGGATATTAGAAGAGGAGACCGGAACGGTTTTCATGTGAAGACAACAACAACCACAACAGTAAAACACGGCTTGGTTCAAGCTCTACTTGCCAGGGACAAACGCCAATGTTATCTGTCCCGATCTCTCACCAGGTCCGGCGGAAAGAGTCTATGGACGACGCTCGCGCCCGCTAGCATGGAGCCAACGCAGGACACCACGAGCACCCCGTATTGCCACCCCTTGAGACCCCCCGTTGTCAGCAGGCGGGGGCGTGGACGAGGAGGGGGAGCGAGGCCGCCAGAGGCTCCGCCGCCACTCGGTGGACGGCGCTGTGAAGACATTTTTTCGCTGTGGGCTCGCCGCGCCACTGCGGCAACAAAAACGCAACGTTTCGGCCGGTGTTGCACAGGTTTGTCGTTTTGGCGGCCAAGAGGATGAGTGACATCGACGTACTGTAGGTACAAATCAGTGACACCTGGGTCGAGTCTAGTTACGTAGGCTTGTACGAGTAGCCCGCGTAGATGTCCTCGATTCAGAGCGATGCGGGTCGGCATTCTCAAGTACAAGGCACGAAGGCATATATTACGGCATTGCCCCTCCTCGCGGTTCAATTGGACACCCTCCGTAACCTTCTGATTCCCTTCATACAGATCATGGCGGTTTTGAATCTCTCAGGAGTGAAAACTCGCACGTGGAAAGCGCATGCCAGGTAGACCTGACTAAGCACAGACTGTAGGGGAAAGAAACTGCTGTTCAACCCTTACCCTTCTCCCCGACAAAAATTGAAAGGCAAGCACCGCAGGGGGAAGGTTGACCTTGTCTCTATGTGACGCCGGCTAGTGCGTCAAGCATCTACCAACAAGTTGTGACAGACCTACACACAAGAATTGTACCACTGCTGTAGACGGGACGATAAACGGACGCACACAGCAGTCTTTTTTTCTTTTGGTCAGCCGGTGAGCGCGGTCGATGCTAGTAGTAAAACACACACGGCATCACGAACTGCTAGACTACTGTACATAACGTGGTGCACATAAATGATTTGCACCTACTGACTGACTCGCTGTGACCGCAGTACTCAGAAGACAGCGCAGTCAAACAAGAGAGCTCTTACCGGAGGATGTGTACGGAATATACCACACCCCCTGGACCGATTTTTCACAGTTCGATTACTCCACGGACGAAGAGGACGCCAACATCTAATGATGTATTTTCGGAAAACCCTCGGCGAGAGGGTTCCAACGTCGCCATTATTGGCATAGCCGCTGGTTGCGGTGCGTAACCAGTTCCAACGTCGCCATTATTGGCACAGCCGCTGGTTGCGGTGCGTAACCAGTGCTTGGAAAATCGGTAGAGGGTGTGTGGAATCTCACGCAACACACAGCAGTACGGAGGTTTTGAGGTTTGGTCTCAAGGCACGATGTACAGAACACGTAACAAGGCCGAGGTGGCAAACTTAACTTGCCAGCGTGTGAGCCGAGTCAGTTCATACATATATCAGAATCATGATTCAGCACAATTCCATACCTCGGTTAGCCTCACACACGACGGCAGCAGCGCAGCAGCAAGCTGAACCCGGCGAGTCGCCGACGCGTGTGACGTGTGACGTGCTGTAAGCGACACTTTTTTTTTTTATGCGGCGCAACTCCTGGGTTCCCCGAACGGTCTCGCTCCGGCCTCCGTCCTCCCTCCCTCCCACTCTCCGGGTGGGCATCATGCTGGGGTCGCTCTTGGAAGGGGCCAAGGCAACCGTCCGGCGGGCCGGGTCTGCGGATTCCTCCGAAGACGAAGGACGAGCTGCGTTCAAGGAGCCCTCGCCGCCTCCCGAGCCCGATGGGTCCCTGCGCGACGATGGCCTTCATGTACGACCTCCACACCAGCTTGCTGTAGGAGAACAAGTGGCGACAGCATCTGAAGGCGGGGCTGCTGGTCGTGACAGGGACGTGAGCTCGTCGGTGTCGCGGTCTTTCTCTCTCCTGAGGGCTTCCGGGGCGCGGGTAAGAGACGATGGTGTAGCCGGGGGCGGAGCTCGCCCGCCGGGAAACTTTGATCCGAAAGAAGAGCGGACAATCTCTTCAAGCTTCAATGGCACGAGACTTCGGTACATTGTGTCGGCCATCTCTCTCCCGCTGTCATAGATAGGGCCTGCTGGGTAACACCGACAAACAAGCGTGCCGCCACGACACCATATTCGAACTCTGGCTACTTTACAGGACAACGTTTCTACCTGCCGCCGTTGGTTCCCGATGCACAGCACCTTTCCTCGGCCCTCCTCCTCGGGTGCGAGGAAACTTCTAGGAATGCTCTGCCGCCGGAAACTCGACATTTTTCTTGACATGCAACATATGCATACATGCCATGTGCGTGCACGATACTAGATGTACCCCGGGAGCGACCGAGAGACCAATCTGTTGCGCTGCTGCTTGCTTTTGATATATTTTCAATTCCATCCTGCCCCCCATCTCCAAGGATGCGCCGCCGTCTCCGTGTTAGACAGCACTACAAGAACATGCAGTGTGAGGCACAAATATGCCATTATTGCACACGCGCGCCTCCCGCGCCAACCAAATACGAAGTACTCGTGAGGCACAAGAATAACATGAACGTACGTCCCGCGCCCGCCGCCCCCCAGGCCATGCTCCCTGTAAAGATGGCTCTTAGCGGCGACCCCGAGGCCGTCGAGGCGCGGGAAAGCCTGACCAAGTACAAGGCAACCTTGTCTGCGGCGGTAGCGGAAGCGGAGGGCACGACAACCTCAAGGTGAGGGCGCGCGCCTTGGTTGCTGCACACACACAGCACCAGCAGCAGTAGTTTGCCACTGGGGCACACGCGTGCGCGGAAGAAAACATGGAAATTTGCTCTCGCTATGGAATCCCCCAACCGAACGATAACGGCACAAGAATGACCAAATAGAGCTGTAGGTGCGGCGCACGCCAGGGGTCGGCAGGGAATTTTCAGGGAAACCTGAACGGTTTTGTGCCTTGGTTTTGCAGCGGCTATCCGCTTCGTAGTCCTCCTTCAGTGGTGTGTGACAGAAACGCCTTGTTTTGGGGTAAGCGCGTGACAACGGATACGTGCTCCTTTTCCCTTGAACAGTGGAAGAGAAGAGGTGATGAACAAAGGTCATAAACGATTGGTGCTTATGGTGTCAATACAACAAGAACAACCGCATACGGAAGTCAACAGTGGCAGTAGGGGCACCTACCGTCGCGTTGTTGCAGTCTTAAACATTCTCGCAAAACACTGGAAGAGCTCGTTACCCTAGACACGTTCGGCTCCCGAAACTACTTCGCAGGCGGGAGGATCTGGAGCTGTTGACGGCGGCGCTGGCGGGCCAAGAAAGCGACCTACGGTGCTGGGGCTACGTTTCCGTCCTTGCGTCTTTCAAGGAACACCGACGAAGGGAGACTAACCGTGCTCAGCTGCGGGTCGGCATGTCGGAGAGGCGGGAAGAAGTGATAACCGCCAAGCTACAGGTATGGTGCGAATCCCGTCGGGTTTTTTTTTCCGGTATGCCGCTGATGTACGGTATTCCACGCCGGACAAGTGTAACGTGTGCGTGTGTGTTTTTTTACTAGCATCGAACGCGCTACCTGACCAACCAATGAAAAGACGCCAGTCTCAGCGCGTCTATAAAAACAGAAAATGCTTCTACAGGCCATGATCTGGGATCCCGTGAGGGGGCATCATGGGTTGTGTGCCAGCCAGGGCACTCGCAGACAGGACCTCCACGGCGGGTCAAACCACGGGAATCCGCAGAGGGGCGACATAACCCTTATCCGCCAAGTTCGACTTCTCCTCATCACAGCGTCAGTTTCTTTCTCTCTCTCTCTCCATCTGAGCACCACGGACGTAAATGTCGTGTGGTGTCTAACCGAACACAGGAAGTCGGCCGTCTGCTCCGCTCCATGCCGATCATCGGACCCTGGACTAACAAGCCAGCGGGGGCGGAGACGGAATCCCTCGGGTTCCGCGGAGGGATCGGTGGTGACGGCCATTTTTGGGAGGAGGCGTTCGCTGTATCTCCGGGAGATCTTCTCGCCTTCGACGAGGTAAGTGTCGTTGGGTACCTTGCGCTCAATACCGATATACGGGGCCTCTGTCGTTTGTGGTAGCGACGGTGCCCTGGGCTCTCTCTCTTTCTCTCCCTCGCTCTCTGGTACAATGTGACCTCCAAGTCCCCCCTCCATTCTTCTTTCATCTCTCCGTGACATTGCGTGCGGAACACATGCCCACGTATCGCGGGAGCTGCTGACAAGGCTCATCCAGCCTGACACATGATATTATGCCCAATAGTCAGAGACGAAAATTTCAGCAGTCCCGAAACCAGGCATGTAACAGCGAAGTGCTACACTCCTAACGTTTTGCTGCATTCCGAGCTTTGGTCTTTTTGTGCAACCTCACTCTCGAGAACGAATACAAAGGAGTTTGGCAGCACCTGTCAACTTATGTGGTACTGTAGACGGAAAAAACACTTTCAGACGTACCAAACCTCCGGTTCTCCTTTTGACACTCGAAATGACACGAACTCAGAAAACGCGCACAAAGTGGTGCACGGGCTGCGCTTGTTTCAAGGCAACACTTTGTTTGGCACGAACGAATATTTAGCTATCTACACCGGCTGCGCAAAAGTGCATAAGTTTTGGGTTGTACTCGGAGTCCAAGCTAAACCGTGTGCAATGCTAGTCTCCACGCCGTTCACCATCGATGCATACGGTCAAATCTCGCGGTCGGTGGCAGGACCTCGCGTTGGCGAGGCAGCGGCTGGTCGCGTGCGACCGCGCTTGCGCGGCGGCAGCGGACGCTTTCGCGATGAAGGTTGTCGCCGCTGGAGGCCTGGAGCCAAGGTATGACTACGCACCCGGTTGGGAAAAAAAAAAACACGCCTCGGGTCTACAGTAGGACGGACAGCGGTGACCCTGCTGTTGGTTGGTCGTGAAAGAGGTGCTTCTATAAGTTTGTTGCTCTTGTAACATGTTGACGCCGGATAAGGTCTCACCGTCAACCTCAACTAATCCTGTCTGTTGTTTTTTGGAAAAGGGAGGGTGGCCAGGTTAGGCACTTTGTCCCTGGAATTCGGTGGAGTCGCGCCCAGGAGAGGGTCGCGACGGTGTTTGTGGCTCGGAGTACGGACAAGACAACCGTCGAAGACCGGCATCATTACCGAACAAGCTACCCCCCCCGCCCCGCATGAACAGCTCGCTTTTTGCGCGCGTGAGCAGAGTGATCGACAACGGCGTTCATCCCCTCCCCGATCTTGAGCACTACCCGCCCCCCCCCCCCACCAATATGCATATTTTTCGTGTGAACAAGGTCGCCTGAGGACAGAGCGCAAGCACTCCTGTCCCTGTTGTCCCGGTACCACGTGCTCGAACTGGGGGAGTCCGTAGTGTCCGGGGAAGAGGAGACTGGACAAGACCAACCCACCGTTAAATCCTCACCTCAAGATCTTGGAGGGACCCAGGTCGAAGAAGACCGTGAAGAAGCTGGCAAACAGCAACCGCGGGAAGAGGAGGGGGAGGCCGAAACCCGCAACCCCGAAACGGAACGGGTTCCCGCAGAAAATACGGGAAGGCCGATCGAAAGAAGAAAAACCGTCGAAGATGAAGCCGACCAAGGCAAGCGGGTTGACGAACAAGCCAATGCCAGTGGTACTATCAGCACCGGCGTCCAGGACGAGCAAGCAAAGGGAGACGAGGGCGAGCCTCACAGGGGAGGTAAGTCGACGTCACCCGAAGGCGGTGATGGGACGTCACCCGAAGACGGTGATGGGACGTCACCCGAAAGCGGTGATGGGACGTCACCCGAAGGCGGTGATGGGACGTCACCCGAAAGCGGTGATGGGAAGTCACCCCAAGGCAGTGATGGCGGCGACAGCCGCGGTCGTGACCACCCCCCTCGCGCGGAGAGCGACGAGAGTCGTCGGAGTGTGGACGGGTGGGGCCCACCCGCCGGGAGCGCACGTTTTTCCAGGCTTGGCCGAAAGGACTGCGAGGTGGCGTTTTCCGAGCTCATGCTGGACGAGCGGAATCGGTGAGAGTATTGTAGCACGAGATCTTGTGGTAGCAGCAGTTCTCTCGAGAAGCCGACGAGGGTTCTGGAAGAACTAAGAACGATTATTTGAGCGGCAGGGGATGGATGGTTCAGTCAGGGTTCAAGGGGGCGGCGTTTTTGTCGAGTGAGAACAAAATCACGAGTATAGCTGGACTATTAGTCTAGTGGCGGGAATCAGTGAGGAAGCGAAGTTTGGCGGTAGGCAGGAAAGCAGCGGCGAGAGTTGTGCGCTCCTCGGAAGCATGGGCATATGATGTTCTCTACTACGTGTTTGAAACACGCGACGCCTCTAGAGTGGTCGTCGCTTTGTCCCTTTTATGGCCTGTGGTCTGGTAGATTTTGCCGTCCTAAGGGATCGGAAGTGTAGCGGTGAAGCGGTACTCCCGATCATGCAACTACCTTCTGTCCGAGTCATGCTGTTATTTTTGTTCAAATAAGTGTCTCGCGCAAGTGTTTTTTTTCTGCTCCCGGGAGAGGAAAAACTACTGCCTCGTCTCCGTTGCAGTTGCTCCACGCGTCTCTCTCCTCCGGTATCGTATCGCGTCCTTGTGTCCTTGCTCGCAACAAACAGAGAAGGGCGCCTGCTGCGGCGCTTCCTCACCATGGCGCAGGCCGACAAGTCCCCGCCACCACCTCCTCCTCCTCCTCCTCCACCCTCATCGTCGAATCCGGCGAAGAAGACGACAACAATGTCATGGTCGTCTTCCGGAGGCGCTACCGGGACCGGGGGCAAGGCGACCACGCTCGCCACCACCGCCGCCAGCATGTTCTCCTCGATGCGCCGGAGGGCAGCGCGCGGTAGCAACGCCAGCGGGGGTTCAAGCGTGAAAGCCGGCGACGATAAGAACGGGGCGGGGGCTGCTAAGACTACTGGCAGGGAACCGGGATCGGCAACGACGGCGTCGGCAACCGTCGGGAAGACGGGGGCCGTCACCGGGGATGGCGAGGAGGGGGAAGGGCCGGTGGGCCCGCAGGTGGTCAAGGCGTTCATCAACTACTTCTCGAAGGAGGTGGGTAGGTGGGAGAGCGTGAAAGAGTTTTGGCGTCAAAAAATTGTTGTGCTCCATGAAAATTGGGGGAAGGAAAACAGAGCGTGACAACGCTTGAAACTCGGGGATTCCTTGAGTACTTCAGACTCAGACAAAGGACAAGGTAAAGCGCAGATACCCCCCCACCCACACACGCACACAAGCACAAGAACGCCTCGTTATCTCTCTCTCTCTCTCTCGGCTTTCCCGCAACCGCCACGCCCTTACGAAACAGCCACGAACGAAAAATGACAAAGTAATGCTCGAGGTTGTACGATTAAGTAATATACTCTTGTTCACCCAGGTACCTCCAAAGGGCCTGGAGGGGAGGGGTACTCTACAACCAAGTGATTTATGATTCCCCGAAGTATTGCAGTACCTGGCGAACATGTTCTTTTCTTCGTGTGCCCTTGCAGTACCTGGTGAACATGTTCGACGTGCCCGACTTCCTGGTGCCGACCATGACGGGGCTCGTGGCGTTGCTGGTGTTCCGGCAAGCGAGGAGACTCGTGTTTGGCTACGACCGGCGCCGCGTGGCAAAGAGCGATGAAGCCTGGCGGGAGAAGGCGAGTGCTAAGACAGACGAGAGTACATAGGGTTAGCCACCAAGTCTTGTGTTCGGCGCACGTGAACGGCCTTCCGATTTCAGCTTATCGGTTCCTGGTTTTCGTCTGACGGCAGTTGAGGATGTACAGGATGTGAGAACGATTAAGCAAGAGCAACAGGGAAGAGGGGACGAGGGAGCAAGATGTTGAAATAGGCAAAGAGAATCTGAGAGGAGGGGAGGGCAGAGGATGGCAAAGCGAACCAAAGAGGAGGGGGGGCAAAGAGGGGGACAGGGAGGTATACGCCTTGATACTCAGACACTCCGTGCGAGTCATGTCTCTCGGTTGTTGAACGAAGCGGCCTCGCTTCGCCATTTTCTGTGAACACCCGCACGCAAAGGCTGCCGTGGCACCAAGCGACTTGCTTCCTTTTTTCTGTACAGGACGACGAAAGCTGCGTGCACAAGCATGAACTGCAAACGAGAACCCCGGGTGCCGTTGGACGAACACATACGGCACCTTCGTTGTCTCTTGTTTGTTGTTCCAGAGAGATCGCGCACGCAAAATTTTAACGCAAATCTAATCTGGCTCTCATGACAACAAAACCACCTCGTTCCTCATTCTTTTTGTTTCTCCGTCAATATTCTTGTATTCTCACATGTGCTCCTTACTTTATATCTTGATCCGCGACAACCAGGCGGGGAGAGTGCGTTTGGTGCCCCTGAGCGAGCTGGGGGCTCCACCGGAATACATTCCCGCCTCGAGTCCGAGGAGTTGCTCGGCTGTACAAGATGGGGCCAGAAGGGGGCCCCGTGCCGAAGAAGACGGAGACGGGGAAGCGGTGGATGCCGATCTAACCGACCGCGAAGTTGTAGCTGACTCGCGATCCAACGGTGATGGTGGTCCTGGCGATAGTGGCGAACCTGATGATACGGGTGCCGATGCTCGCCTAGCGGCTGGCCTTGCACCCAAGTCTGCTGCTGCTGCTGTGGAGGCGTCTCACGCCAGGACCGCTGCTGTTTGCGCGAATGCCGGCGATGACACGGCGGTAGCTGGACAGGAAGAGGCAACGCCGGAAGCCCCGTCCACAGACGAGGGCGTATCGCCGACGGGAGGAGAAGACGCCGACGCCACCCTTGCCGCCGCCTCTACTGCTGCTGCTGCTGCTGCTGCTGCTGCTGCTCATGTGTCGGGGGCTCCACAGACGGCGGCGGGGAGAGCGGGGAAGGCGGAGAAGGAGGTGGCGGCGGCGGCGGCGGCACCGGCGTACGCCAGGGCTTCGCGAGAGTTTGAGCGCCTCGGGGAGTGCGCCACGCCGGCAGAAATGCTGGACGTCGTCAAGGCCGGGATGACGCTCTTGTCCGAAGAAGCCGCGAGGATATCGGTGAGTTGCTGCTGTGGTTGGGCTAGAGAGGGCGAGGAGGCCAGGAGCAAAGGGGCATGGGGGGTGGTGGAAGGGTGCTACTATAGCGGCGGTGGTGGGAAAGAATAGTGGGTCCAACAGTACCGTCTTACGGCATGAATATCCGGAACAAAATTGTGGGGCGATGGCGAGCTTCGAGGTGTGGGCAGGTCAGCTCCTGGGTTGTGTCTGTGCGGGACTGTCGCGGTGGTGGTTCATTGCAGGGGGTGTGCGGCCAGCCGATCCCCTAATCTGTATGGCCACGCATGAAATGAAGCGGTGTCGGCGAGCTCCTCGGGTGGCGCAACGGATAGCCGCACCACTTGGTAAATTGTCCCACCTTCCCCCGACGGGTGGTTTTCTGCGGGCCGACACAACCGCTTAGTGCGAATGCTTCATCTTGTGTAAGCTGTCTTCGTACTAACCTTAACCTTCCTGGATGCACCCCCCCCTGGTTCTTCCGTGTTCTTACTTCGCTGGACGTAGGGCCTTTGAGCGATGTTTACTCATGCTGCGCTTTTTATCCCGCTATTCTCCGCGCTGTTTTCTTTTTTTTGACGTGGCACCGATTTCGCACGGCGGCAGTTCGAATAGAAAAAAGCACGGTGTCCATGTTCTACGTAGTGCTTGTTGCGTTCCGTACCGTGCCCGTGCTTGACTACAACAGTTCGAGAGTAACCTACTAGGTGATAGCAAACTGTTTGGGAGCAGAGGCAATCTGATTGACATGATTGTTCCTCTGTACAGGAGCCACATTGTATAGGGCGGGTATGTGCCACAGGTCAAATCACCCGCCCGATGTTGGGCCCACGGCAATAGGTATTGACATGACACCACTGTACCCTCCTTACTTGTGAAACCGTCGGCTTCGCTGTCTCCTCCGCCCTTGCCTTGCAGGGATCGGACAAGCCCTTAGACGCCGATAGCCTGCTGCCTCTGCTCGTCCATTCCCTGGCGCACGCGAACCTCCCGCGAGTCCACGAGGCGCTGAATTTTCTCAGAAATTTCCAGGGCGCTGGTTGGGGAGGGGAGCAGGAGTACTACGTGACGTGCCTGTGAGTCGAGGTAGTCCTTTTGTTAGGTGGGCGGCTCTGAGTGCTGCATCAAGTTTGCGTCCGGGTGTACACACATCTTTTGCGCCAGCGCCTTGTTTAAGGGATATAACAGGGGGGGATTCTGCGGCGTTCGTGTGGCGGGGTGTCTACCTCGTGGTTTGAAGCTTCCGGCGGGGGGTGATGGCTCCGTGTCGGTCGCTTTCGATATCTACTTGAGCCCGCGAGTGTCTCGTAAGTGGGAAAACGCCCCCCTTCCCGTATGCACACGCCACCGCGAAGGCACTTGTAACCGCCCCCATCCCCCCCCCGCCGCTCTTTCTTCTCCCCCCCCCCCCCTTGCGATAGCGAGGCCGCGGTTTCTTTCGTGCTAGGCTGGGGGGCTGCTGCCGACCCCAACGCCGACGGGGATGACGGCAACAACAACAACAAGGATGGCGACAATACCACCACCGACAGCACCAAAGGGTCGAAGGCGGAGGCGGGGAAGAAACTATTTGGTCGAGGGGATGGCAGTGGTGGTAGTAGTAGCGGTAACGAGGCAACGGCTGCGGGAAGACGGGCGGCACGGCAGGCGGGAGAAGAGGAGGAAGAGCCGGACAAGGGCCGGGAAGCCTTGGTCCGCCTCGGAATTTTCTTGGAAAAGCACGAGGTTCAGGAGGACACGGTGGACGTCTTGTCCTCCGCCGGTTGGCTCTGACCGGCTCCTGAGCATATCCGCCCCCTGTTGAATTTGAGGGGGGGGGGGGGGGGGGGGTTGCAGCGCTGCTGCTGTCGACCTGCTCAATCTATTTTTTTTTCAGTATCTCGGCGTAGAACATGTCCTACTCAAACGAGCTCGTGAGTGGGCGAAAAACAGCGAAAGCTACGGAAGTTAGTTCTGTGCCCGGCCACGAGCCCTACCGTCATTGATTCCGGACCCACAAAACCGCGGAACAGCGTTAGGTCTCTTTATGCGTCCGTGACAAACGCGAGGAAGCCCTATGCTGACGACGGCACCAGTCAGTGTGAAGCAAGCTCCGTTTTGACAACTGACAACGAGTGCGCTTGCCTGTTGTTATGTGCCAGACGAACAGCGCGATGATACAGAGTACTCGGAGTATCGCTTACCGCTTGCTGTGGGCGAGAGAAAGCTAGCTGTGTCCGCCGAGAGCACGCCCGAGCGTTATTAGGAACTTGAGATTGAGCTTGAGTTAAGGCAACGCTAGCTAGAAAGCATGCAAGGCCGCCACTTCACCTTGTCCACTCAACGTCCAATGAATGGGGCTCGAAACAGAATGCAAGCATCAAAGTACATCATCAGTGGAGGGATCTCATGATGATGCACCATGAGATAATCATGATGCAAAAAGGGGCGGGTAGGGGGAAACCCTTCTGTGTGACCACGGGTTGGAGTAGACGGCACAGTGCTGTGAGCGCTGATGATATGAAGTGAGGAAGAACGTAACACTAACGTGGTGATAAAAGCATGAGTGAGGTACTTTTCTTCGACTATAGAAAACCCAAAACAAACGTGTGTGTGTGTGTGTTCGTCCCATCTATTCTGGCGCCGGTTACATACGTATATATAACCTGATGGCGTACGTACAAGTATCAGCGGGGTTACACAAGGTCACACAAATAAATGCCAACTGGTACTTTTTTTAAGGTCGGAAAATAAATTAACATAATGAACACATTGCAAAGCTGGAAAGGTAGACTACTGCAGGAGTACCCGTCCGTTCGTTCCCAAGCTCTAGCTTGGGTCTCAGTCGATCAAAAGTCTTTTTTTTCCGTCTGTGGAGTTTTCAGTAGCATAGCGGACCCCTTGCCCGACCGGGTCGAAAAGGCCGATCTCAGCCCACACTGCGAACCTCCGAGAACTACCAGCAGTTCTGGGTAGCTGAGACGATTTCAAGACCTCTCACAGTCGTTTGAGCAGCTATCGCTTGCTGTGGGGCGATAACCAGTTTCTCCGTCGACAAGAAGATCTGCGTTACATCGTCACATCGGAACGATCAGATATTGGTTGACTTGTCGTTGAGGGTCCTCTTTTTATAGATCTTTTTGTATAAGAGTCGTCTTCATTTTTTTCGCCGCCCGCGCCAAGCCCTCTCTTTTACAGATCTTTTTATATAGAGTCGTCTTCTTTTTTTCGCCACCCGCGCCAAGCTTTGCTTGCTTCTCTCGTGTCCCGCGCCAAGCCTTGCTCGCTGGCCACGCTTCTCACGAGATGCTGACCGACCTCAGCACACAGCTGGACATTCTGTGTACATACAGCAGGAGCTGCTTTTGTTCTGTTGTTGCAGCTTTCTGCATGGCTCTTTCGTGGTGCGAAAATTAGCATTTATTGTTGTTGGTGATGTGCGGACGAAAGGACGAGAGTGGTAGGCAAAAGCAGTACGTACCTGCAAATCTCCGGCAACTACCAGCAGTTCTGGGTAGCTGAGACGATTTCGAGACCTCTCACAGTCGTTTGAGCAGCTATCGCTCGCTGTGGGGCGATAACCAGTGATTTTGTGATTTTCTTCCTTAGTATATAGTGACCGTTGTACACATGCGGTGGCTGCGGTTATGCTCGGAAGATGCTGCAAAGGTCATAAGGTTATCGTCTCTGTCGCTGGGCTGCACGCCGTGCTCGCGTAGGAGATGCGCATTCCTCATTTTTTCTCTGTGCCGATATCCATGAAGAAAAGCAACGGCAGCACGGTTGAAGATACAGACAACAGACGGTCCGCCATAGTTTTTTTTCTTCCCTTACTTGCATGCATGGCTACATACCTTTAGTGTGCTGCGTAGTCGTAAGTTGAGCGATAAGGGGTAGATGGCAGGACAATCTTATTTGCGTAGTTAGGTTTGACAACTGGTCGTTCGTGGAAAGGTGCGCGTCTATCGCGACGGCAAGCGTATTGAGAAAATAGTTCGTCCGTGGTGCTTCTCGTCATCATTTTCTATTTCGTTGTCACTTCATACTTCATACCACAAGTGATAAAAGAGAGTCTCCACAGTTAGTTCGGAATATTTGGTTTGTTGCGTTTGTTGTTGCTGAGCGCACATCGGATGTCGCCGTTCGTTACAGCCTGCGGTGGGCCACAGGGACGAGAGTGAGTGTCTTCGGTTAGGGTTAGGGTTAGGGTTAGGGTCTCGAGAGTTAATTAATGCCTTCTCTACGCTTTGTTCTGTTGGTCTACGTAGTAGTAGTAGCACCTGTCTCTCTCTCGCCTAATATCGCCGTTGGGGTCCCAACAACATCGAATGTCAACCGCAATCGTTTTGCTTCTTGCTGAGTAAGAGGCTGTTTGTGCAGTACGTACCCGGCTGCTGTATGTGAGGCGATGGGCGCTGCCTCTTTACTTGAAGCAACGGGGGCATGGCCCCTATACTGTTTGCTGCATGCTGTGCTATGTGACAGCTTCCAGCGGTTCAGAGCGGCGACGGTGGTTTTCGTATGAATGCTCTCTTTGCCACCTCCCTGAAGCCTGTCGCGTCTGGCTCACTTGTCTTTGTCGTCCCTTTTTTTTTTTTTTTTCTTAACGTAAGTCTATATTTTATTTTTCAGCTTGCTTTTTGGGGTCCGCCGGTCATCCGCCCACCACCCATTAGTTCAGTTTTAAATGTTGTTGTTGTTGTTGTTGTTGTTGTTGTTGTCTTCGCATTAAAAGCCGTTCCGATCTCTCTCTACCCAGTAGTACCTTCATATGTCCGTACTGATCCAACACTTGACGCGGTCGATTCCCGTGGTCACAGGCTAACTTACCCTAAAGAGGTACGCTAAAACAAACTGGCCCCGAAAGGTCCGCAAGTCAATAAAAATCAACGACAGATATTCTTTGGAACGGGGTGTTTACTTGCCATGTCTATGACTGGGCCCTGCAAGTTTCACAATTAATTTTGAAGCTTTTCTGAAGCTAATTGAAACAGTAGTGTCATCGTTCGATATCCGTTCGATGAGGAATCAATCGCAAATCATGACCCGTCCCCGAGTTTGAGCAGCTTCCGCCTCCTGGGGCCGGCAAGAGTCGGCCTTCACTGCTGTACCTTGTCTGTTTCGCCATGGGAATGGCCAGTTGATGAACTAACAGCGAAAGAGGGTCCTGCGTGCTGCGCGCCACCACCGTTTTTTTTTTGCGTTTGTTATTGTGATTTTCTTCCTGAGTGACCGTTGTTGTACACAGCATGCGGCTGCTGCTGTACACATACTTACTTCGGTTGCTGCAGTATATGCTCGGAATGAATGTGCTGAAAAGAAAGGTCGTAAGGTTATCGTCTCTGTTGTTTTGGGCTGCACGCGTTGCTCGCGTAGGCGATGCGCGTCTCCTACTTTTTTCCAGTGTCGTTGTCGGCAGCACAGTTAGTTGAAGAGACAAACAACAACAGACGGTCCGCCTTTTTTTGTTTTGCTGCATGCATGGGTGGTATGCATCGGCACGCGTGTTGCTTCCTTGCCTTGAGTCTGCTGCGTAGTCGTAACTTGAGCGATAAGTAAGGTAGATGGCAGCACAATCTTAGATACTACGTGTGAGGTATTATAACCAACAGCTCGTTCGTGCAGCGGTGCGCATCTATGGTGGACGGCAAGCGTGATGCGATAGTAGTTCGTCCGTGGTGCTATGTAGTCGTGCTCTTTTTCGTTCTAACTTTCCACAACAAGATAGTCCGGCGACTGACTATATTTGTTTGTTGTTGTTGTTGTTGTGCTTGTTTGCTGTTGCTGAGCCGACATCGGATATCGCCGTTCGATACACAACGTGACATCATGTCTGACAGCCTGCGGCGGGCCAGAGGGACGAGAGTGAGTGTCTTCTCGAGAGAGTCAATGCCTTCTCTTCTCGAGATAGTCAATGCCTTGTCTTCTCTCCGCTCTCTTCTTTTTGTCTTCTACCTCTCTTTCTCTCTCTCTCGCCTTTCGCCGGTAGGGTCCCAACAACATCGAACGTCAACCAACCGCAGTCGTTTCGCTTTTTGCTAAGAGGCTACCCGTGCATCCGGCTGCTGCATGTGAAGCGATGGGCGTTATGCCAAGCAATGGACTTGGGCCCTACCTAATGTTTGCTCCATATGTAGTGCTATGTGAGAGTTTCCAGCGGTCCGGAGCGAGCGGCGACGGTGCTTTTTTTCTTCTATGCGCTCTTTGGCCTCCTCCCTGGAGCCTGTCGCGTCTGGCTCTCGTTTGATCTCGCTTTTTTCTTTCTTTTGTTTTTCATGAGTTGTTTTTTGGGGTCCCCCGGTTCCTGTGTGCTCATCGGGCGTCTTCTCTTGGTGTCTACCTTGATTGTTACCCGCTGCAAAAATCGAAAGCTTCAGACAGGCAACGCGACGATACTCGTCGAGATGCCATACACAAATCCATTGCTAATCTGTCTCAGACTCTATGATGGAGATGGATTCGTTGTGTCAATTAAGAAGAAGAATAAAAAAAAAACATCCTGTCGTTACTCTATCGATACCTCACACCCACCCCTACTCACGCCGACGCAGACACAGACAGGCAGACTCAGCTCCTTCGCCTGTGCTGTATCTGTTGTTCGTGCGTGCTGAAAAATGGTACATACAGCAGCAGCTTACAGCAGCAGGAGCTGCTTTTTGCTTGTTTGTACAGCTTTTCCTGCAGGGATGGCTCTTGTTGTGCGGCAAGTTGCATTGTTTGTTGTTGATGCGGACGAGAGGACGAGAGTGGTAGGCAAAAGCAGTACGTACCGTGTTAGAGGGACAGACAGAGTGCCTACCGTGTAAGGGACAGACAGAGTGGGGTTGTGCACGGTGAGGAGGAACGGCTTTCGAAGGCACATGCGGTATGGGTCACAGATCTTTTCGTCACGGATCTGTTGCCTAGCCGCGTGGCCCCCTCGGCCAACTCCGCGCTCGCCCCCACATCGGTCACTCCCTCTCCCTCTCCACTCCCTCTCATCCTCCGTTAGAAGCCCGGATTCTTCACACATCATGTCGTCGGAAGCGCAGCAGATCGCTGAAATGTGGGGCGACTTCGAGGAGGAAGTGGCCCAGATTCCTCGCGTCATGCCCAAGCTCACCCCCGAAGGGGCCGCTACCCAAACATGCCTTTACTGCCGCGGCACTACCTTCGAGACGCCTGGAATCAGGCAGTGGGGGACGAGGTGAGACCTTGTACGCAGCCACGCACCCAGCGGGGCGTTCTGTCGCTGTCTGTTGGCGGCAGCCGTTGCCGTGTGCTGCTGCTGCTGCTGCTGGTGGTTACCTTTTGCGCATTTTGCGCATTTTGGCATGCCTGACTATTATCTATTCCATGTGTTCGATGTTATTCGATATACTCGTAGCATAGCATGGGGGTGGTATATTGCGTATACATATGCGGGGATTGCAGTGACGAACTACGGAGGGACAAGAAGTTTCTTTGTGTTTTCCTTGGGAGTGTAGTAGATTGGTGGAGATTCATGGAGATTCGTTCTGGGTATTAAAGCGTTATGCGTGACTTGATGCCGTGATGGAATGACGAGCTCAAGCACGCCCCCGATGAATACAACACGTTTTTCACCACGTCTACACGTCTTTACCTACCCGTGCGGCCCGTCATGGCCGAGCTGCTCTACGCTCCCATCACACACAACTGAGCCACCCGAATTATCGATCACGCTAGCGTATGACACGTCGTCTACGAGATTCGAGTCGAGCTTAGTTTGGAGTATCGCTTTGCGGCGATCAGCAGCAGCCACCGATGAGCGACACCGAGCAAGATCGAGTGAGCGCCCGACTAGCAGAGGAGGAAGCCCGGATCAACTACTTGGTCGAACAGAGGGTAGAAGCAAGACTGGCCGAGATGTCGAGGCAAGAAGCAGAGGAGCGGAGGACAGATGACGTCCGGACCGGAAGAGAGCACGAGGATCGCCACCAGCAACACGCGGGGCGGCCATCGGCCAACCCGACGACCGACGAAATCGCCCGCACACTCGCCGACGCCCTCACCGGTCGACTTCACGTCTCATCAGGGGACATGGGTAGAGTACCCATTAACGCAGGGACGGTTCGAATGACTGAGACTAAGCGCCTAGCGCCTTGGGATGGTGTTTTCAAGCAAGGGGAGGATGAGCAGGCTAAGTTTTTGATTTTTCGATCGAACATGGTAGCTATGTTTGCCCAGGAAGGAGTGCGTGACGTAGTACTGACTGAAGAAAAAATTCCAGTTGGGAAAGAAGGCGTGAGCATGGAGGAGATGCGTAGGGTGCATTCGAGTGGACGGGTAGAAAAGGCAATAACGGCGTGGAACCTGCTGATCACGACAGTGACATACATGCCAATCCTAACCCAGATCATCGCCGATGGGAGTCCTAGTGGAGGTTGGAAGATATTCCTCAATTATTACGAGCCGCGTGCCAGGGCCGAAAAAGAAAGGCTGTCATCTCAATATCACGCTCTTGAGATGAAAGTAGGGGAGACCCCGCAAGAGTACTTCGGGAGATTTGCTGTTTTGCGCAGTAGGCTCGCCTCGCACGGTGTTGTTTTCTCCGACGATGATGCCAATGCCCACATGGTATACCCACCTTTCCGACGAGTACTCGGGTAGAGAAGAAGATTCTGACCATGTCACCGATTCCCCCCTCGCGCGAGACAATTGAAAAGGCTGTGCGAGATGCTCATGCGGACTCGGTTCGCCGTCGGGAGGGGGAACCGAAGAATGGCGCGGGGCACGCGTTCGTCGCTTCCGGTGGCATCCGGGGCGATGGACGTGTCCAAAATGGGTCGAGTGGAAACGGCGGGGGTCAGGACGGAGACGGAGGCGCCCGGAGTCGGAGCAGGAGCAGGGTGAGAGGAAACAAGAAAGGCGGAGGTGAGAGAGGAGCCGACAACGACCACTGCTACCTACATCCGCGCTTGTTCCACACCATCGCCCAGTGCTACACCCAGCGCGACCGTCGGAAGGAGCAGGAGCAGCAGCAGCCCCAACAGCAGCAGTCTCAGCAACAGCAACCCCAACAGCAGCAGTCTCAGCAACAGCAGCCTCAGCAACAGCAGCCTCAGCAACAGCAACTTCACGGACCGCCGCCGCAGCAGCCGAGCTACAGTGGGGGGGGCTGGGGCGGTGGGCCTCAGCACGGACCTCACAGCGGCTACGGAGGACAGCATCAGCACAGGTATGCAGCGCCCCCTCGTCCTCCACAACCGCCTTGGCGGCCTCCGTACGGGCACGCTAATGTGATGCACGCGTATAGTGCTATGCCCTACGGGGGGCCCGCGAATGGTACCGAGTATGGCGGGTGGGAGCAGCAGCAGCAGCAGCAGCAGCCTTCGCCAGACTACTACCAGCAGCAGCCGTACTACCCGCCTCCGACACCGTACTACCAGCAGCAGCAGCCACCATCGCAGCCTCCGCCACCGCCGTCGTTTCAGCCGCAGCAGCAGCAGCACTCCACCCATGCCCCGCCCCAGTCGCCCTCTCCCGGAGCAGCAACCTATCCGCCTGGGCATCTCCACTCCCTGATGGCACACTTTGTGTCCGCTGACGAGATGAGTTCGCTTTCGGTTTCGAGTGATGTAAGCAGTGTCGCATGTGGTGATGATCTTGGCTTTGCTTTGTCTGCACAGAGTTGCGAATACAGTCCTGGTAGGGAGGTATTTTGGTCTGATAGCGGTGCAAGCAACCATTTTGTGAGTAACAGCTCCAAGATGTACAACATCTCGCCTGTCCCCCCCGGCAAAGAATTCATCAAAGTAGGCAATGGTGCTTATTTGCGCGTGGAGTGCGTAGGTAGTGTCAATCTGGCATTTTCACATGGCAGGAGGTCGATCGGGGGAAGCGGATTTCTGTGTCCAATTGACAGACGTGTACGTAGTACCAGGGATTTCGTTCAACTTGTTCTCTCTGCACCACACGCAGAAAAAGCACAGGATAATGTTGGATGAGAGGGGTGTGCACCTTTTCGGTGGTCGGCTTAGTTTCGCATACTCGGATATCGGATGCTCTCTATCGGCCACCCGCTTGCCTCCCTCGTACCGCGACGGTGATGTAATCCCCTCTACCGTTGTCCCTCCCGAGAGATAGCGATCATGCCCCTTGAGTCCCAGGATAATTTGCCTTTGATGGACATGAGTATGTTCTTGGATGTAGGCTTGATGAACGGACAGGACTCGGTCCCGCCGGGTGACTTTTATCCCGACCCATTAGGCGTATGTGAGTCCGTGAAGCCCCCCGTTGCGTTCGCTGTGATGCAAGATGAGTTGGACGTGCTCAGAGACTTTGTTGTCGAGTGCCGTGTGAAGCAAGATGTAGGTCCCCCCTCCCTTTCCCATGCTTTGGCGATTATCGCCCCCGGTGGTCCAGCGTTCACTGTAGGAAAACCCACGTCCACCATCGACATTAATTTGTTCCACGCTTCCACCGGCCACGTGAATGAATTCTTGATGAGGGAAACCGCAAAGCAGCAGGGTGTTCAATTGGTGGGGGAACTGCAGCCATGCGTCGGCTGCATCGAGGCGAAGGGCAGGAGGGCCCCGGTGCCGCGGCGTGGAGTCACCCGCGCGGCGGTACCGTTCGGCAAGGTGCACATCGACATCACCGGCCCGTACTCTGAGGCGTTCGATGGTTCTCGTTACCTGATCATGTTCGTGGACAGCGCGTCGCGGTGGCAACGGGCGTACGGCATGCGGGCCAAGAGCGACACCCTGACGTACACGCGGCGCTTCCTCGCCGACCTGAACGGCAACGGCACTCCGGGGTGTTTCCGCATGGACAACGGTGGTGAGTTCACCAGTGCTGCCTTCGTCGCGTTCTGCGACGCCGCTGGCATCCGGCGCGAGTACACCGCACCCGACACCCCGAAGCAGAATGCGGTCGTCGAGAGCGCAATCTGGCGCGCTATGAAGGGGGGCCACGCCGCCCGTCGCCACGTCCTCTCCATGGGCCACGTCGACCTCGCCTCTATCCCCGGTATGGACGCCAACGGACACCGGCTGTGGCTTGCATCGGCGATCTGGGCCTCCGGCTGCTTCAACCGTTCCGCGACGTCGGCCAACCCGGCCTGGATGTCGCCGTTCGAGGCCTTCTTCGGACGTAAACCGCCGCTCAACGTCGTCCCTTTTTTCCAGGAGGGGATGATGCGCGGGAAGCGCGCCAGCAAGGCGGACGTCCAATCCGTGCGTTTGCTTCTACATTGCACGGAGCGCGCAACCACTCCGCCGCCACTGCCGTCGTTCTCCGCGCCGACACCGGAAGGATCTGCCTGTCCAACAACGTCGTGTGGATCAACCGCCGCACCGCCGTGCCGGCGCCGGTACCGGCCAGCGGGGGGGGCTCTTCGGTCACCGCGGCGCCCTCGCCGGCCGCCGCCGTTCCTGCAGCCGCTGCCGCACCGCCACCGCCATGGGCATCGCGGACGTACACCTACACCCCGCCCACAGCGACCACCGCTTCGCCGCCGCCCACTTCTCCGTCGATCTTCACAGGGTCCGGAGCCGCGTCGCCGATCTCCACGGCGTCTTCGAGTGCACCGCCGTCCACCGCAGCCACGCCGCCCCGTCCACCGCCGACACCCCCGCCCGCAAGCGCCGCCGCTCCCGCTCACCCGCCGCTTTCACAGCGAGCGGTCAGAGAATTGGGCGAGAAGGAAACCAGAGTGCATGGCCGTACGCGCGGCGACCGAGTGCGCTTCATGGATGAGCAACAGCAACCGCCGTCGCCGTCAGGTGGCGGCACCGCTCTCCAACACCGCCTTGGGCTGCTGTCGATGATGGGCAAGGATGCGCTCGTCTCGTCGCTCGCCACCCGGGAGGCCGTCGATCAAGGACGTCGAGACCTGCCACCGTCCGCCAGCATCGCCCCTCCCGCTCCCCCACCGCCGCAAGATACGAGTTTAGCAGGCCATGGGAGCGGGGGGGCCGCAGGAGCTGGAGGGCCGGGGGGCCTGCACATGTTCGCAGCAATGTTCGCCACCCGCGAGGACGTGGAAGCCACTCTTCGTGGCAAGCGCCCTCCTGACAAGATGCCGGACCTCCCTCACTGCCTCGCCAGCGACCTCCGCGTGCCGAAAACGTTCAAGGAGGCCATGCGGTCTCAACATTCAGAGTTGTGGGATGATGCAGTCGGTCGGGAGTTTTTCGGTCTGTTGGATGCAGGTACTTTTAGTCCGGTGTAGCAACCAGTAGAAAACTTCATCAACGCCAAGTGGGTATTCAACTGTAAGGCAGACGAGTACGGATGGCCGGCGAAATTCAAGGCAAGACTTGTAGCGCGGGGGGACATGCAGAGGGCTTCGATTGATTTTGGAGAATTGTTTGCACCCACCGTATCCGTGTCTAGTGTGCGTTTGTTGGCAGCTTTGGCATGTGAGCAGAACCTTGACTTGTGTCATTTCGATATTCAGCAGGCGTTTGTGCAGTCTGAGCTTGAAGAGGATGTTTTCATGCGTCTCCCGCAAGGTTGTGGTAGGTTATCTGGACTGATCGTGAAGCTATGCAAGAGTCTGTACGGTTTGAAGCAGGCGTCACGACAATGGCATGCGCACCTGACGAGGTGTTTGTTACTTTTAGGATTTGTGCAGTGTTTGGCGGATGCATGTGTTTTTCGATTTATGGAGGATGGATGTGTGATCATGATCATCGTGGTCCACGTGGATGACATTTTTGCCGTAGGGCAGAAGGAGAGATGTGACAAGTTTGGCAGAGACCTCAACGAGATGGTCCCCGTGAAGAACCTTGGGGAGTTGAGGTGGTACTCCGCGTGCTTTTACCAGAGAGATCTAGAGAGAGGCCTTTTGAGGATCTCGCAGCAAAGGTTTGCAGAAGAGTTGGCTGCAGAGTACGGCGTAGAGTGGGGGAAGAGTGTGCCCTTGCCTGTGAGCATGAAGCTCACCGACTTTGACGAGGACGAAGCGTGTGCTGATGTCCCTTTCCGCGAGTTGGTAGGATCCCTGATGTGGTTGGCCACTCAAACCAGGCCGGACATCGCGAATGCAGTACGAGCAGTAGCGCGGTATTGCGCGTCTCCCAAGATGGTGCACTGGAAGGCAGCACTTGGTATTTTAGGGTACGTGCGTAGGACGAGTTGGATGGGGATTACATTTGAGAGGGGTGTGGTGACTGGCATGAGCATGCAGGTGTTCGTGGATGCTGACTATGCGAGCAAGGCAGCAGACCGTAGGTCGGTTTCAGGAGGACTAGTGATGTGTGGGGGTGGGTGTGTGACTTGGTTTTCGAGGACGCAGAAGTGCGTTACGCTTTCCACAACGGAAGCAGAGTATGTGGCAATTGCCGACGTCTTGAAGGAGGTGCTTTTCTTGAGGCAAGTTTGGCGTTTTATGTTGCCAGATGCAGGTATGCCGTGCATTCAAATCTTCGAGGATAATCAGGGAGCGATTCAGATTGCGCACAACCCGATCACGAACTCAAACTCGAAGCACATTGATGTACGGCATCACTTTATCAGGGAACTGGTAGAGAGGAAGGAGATTTCGATTACTCATGTGGCGTCGGAGTTTCAGCATGCAGATTTCTTGACGAAGGCTATCAGCAAGGAATCTTTTGCGTTGCACAGAGACTTTGTGATGAATTTGCAGTGACAGAGGTGTTTTGGGATCAAATCGTGCTTTGCCGTTGAGTGGAAGAGAGAGGATATGTACGAGTTTGAACAAGAGATAGAGAGGGTCAAGTGGAGATGGTAGTGTTTTGGAAGGTTAATGTTCGGGATTTTTCTTGATGATTTGGAAGAGTTGGTATGCGATTGATTGTTTTTGGAGGTATTGTTTTGGTGTTGGAGTTTTCGATTTTGTCTTGGTTTTGATTTGTTTTGGGATGAACTGGTATGATAAGGATGACTTTGATATTTTGTTGGAGCATGACGATGCATACGAGCAGGGGGGCTATTCGATATACTCGTAGCATAGCATGGGGGTGGTATATTGCGTATACATATGCGGGGATTGCAGTGACGAACTACGGAGGGACAAGAAGTTTCTTTGTGTTTTCCTTGGGAGTGTAGTAGATTGGTGGAGATTCATGGAGATTCGTTCTGGGTATTAAAGCGTTATGCGTGACTTGATGCCGTGATGGAATGACGAGCTCAAGCACGCCCCCGATGAATACAACACGTTTTTCACCACGTCTACACGTCTTTACCTACCCGTGCGGCCCGTCATGGCCGAGCTGCTCTACGCTCCCATCACACACAACTGAGCCACCCGAATTATCGATCAGATGTACAGTTTATTCAAGATGTAATACGCCCCAAGAGCCGTTGGTGATTTTTTTTATCCCTACAAAAACCATGCGCCAGCAACGAGAATCACATGCGCACGGCCCGACGGCGTTTGTTTCCACACGCCAGTAATAAGTGCATGCATGCAGGAAGCAGCCACAAATTAAACGCCCCCCTCCCCGCTCATTTTTGCATGAGGCACGCCAATGAAGCACAGCCAGTCACCGGTGCACCTCGTTGCCCTCCACTCACTTTTATATATATATTCTTATTAGCGTCCACCAATTTTCCTCTGGCCTTTCGCTCCCTTCGCTTCTTTCTGTTCGCTTCGGAATAATCCAGTTGCACTGACTGCCAAGAGTCCATCTCCCTGTCTTCGTCCAAGCCGGACGACGACGAGCGCAAGACCACGCGCTTCTCCAAGCCCTTTACTTGCTTTTTTTTGCGAGGACCTGAACGGGTACGACACGCCGTACTTCCGTATGCCACACCCGAAGGGTAAAATAAACCCCTACAACAAGATGGCCCGCACCGTGTACCTGCACGCGGACGGGGCCCTGTGCGTGGGAAAGGATCTGCCGAAAGGGTCCGACTTCACCTGCGCGGCTTCGGGTTGTGACTCCACGAAGAAGGAGCTGCGCGACGTCATGGGCGTCGGAAAGGCAGAGCAGGTATTCTACCAGGACTGCAAGTTCAAGAAGCGTGCGGCGATCCTGTTCATCGTCTCGAAAGAGCTAGAAAAGGAGCGTATTAAAAGCGAGAACAACTCCACTCCGCGGAAGCCCCGCCATCGCCGACCCTGTTCATGGGGGCTGCATATTCCTTGGTCGGCGTAGCTTACCATATTGCGCATGGTGGGTCACGGAAGAACCACTTCGTTCGTTCGTCACTCAACTGCGTGCCAGAGGAAGATGGCACAAGTACGACTGCCTGGCGGGAGGAGCCGTAACTTCTTCAGACACCTTCGATGCCGACTGGAACAGCTCGTCGCAGTGTATGCTGGCGTACCTTAAGACTTCTTTGTGCGTCGCCACCCCACCGCTGTACACGCGACACGAAGAACAACATCATAACAGCCCTTCTGGGCGACAACCGGGCCACCGTCAACACGCCGACGACAGCAGCCCTTCGGGCCGGAATCATCAACGCCCCTCGCAGCATTCGCCACAAAGCCCTTCAGGGAGGACTACATCGCCCTGTGGGGACCGTTCTATCGACGATCGCAGCTCCACGGATGCCGGGGATTCCGTCTCCGATTCTTTTGGCGACATGTGTATCAGTCCCTCAGGCCGAACTTTCTAGTTGTTTGTCTTCCTGTGTCTACTGTACTGTATGTAGACGTTGAATTTCGTGTTTCCCGAGCATCGGATGTATGTGTTGTTTTTTTATTGCGTACCCACGGCCATCACGACCATTATTGCGTAGTGTGTCGGCTAATTAAGGTCCTTCCCGTTCGTGGTGTCAGCACACACGCGCAACACGCGATTAAAATAAAAATAAAAGCTTGGGACTAGCAACGCCGACGATATTCGTCGGCTTGCTTTCAACAATTCGAGATATAGTCAGCAGTAATACAAAACCACAGCAACAACAGCAACAACAGTCGAGGGTTGCAATGTGTTGAAGCCTTCATTATTATACATAAATTGGTACGTACGTACGCGTAGATTAATTAGCTGCCGCCGTTGGGGCGTGGTGTGTGTGTGTCGCTAGAGAGAGGTGGACCAAGAAGAGCAAGGGGGAGGAGGGGGTCATCGAGGGCGGCCACCCATCATCAACCGATCTTTGCACACACACGCCGAGCTTACAGGGTGGCGACGCGATCGAAGCAGGAAGAAGGCGACCCAGAGACGCCCCGCCCAACCAACTAGATCCGACCCAACCCCGCCACGGCGACGGAACGAACGGGCTGTGGGAGACGATGGCGCGATTGACCCCAAATCAACCCCCTCCTGTCGACAGCAAGAAGAAAATCACGAAACAAATCATTCCACAACGCTACAGCCGCACAGCCGCATGAAAAACGAGAAAGGAAGAAGCAAAAGTTTTTTTTTGAGAATTATGGGCCGCCGCTTTGTTCTCGAAGAAGCGAAGAAGCAACCCAGTCGGCTGGTCCTCCTTCGATCGAGAAAAAGAAATGAGAAGAAATATAGGAAATTCTAACTTATTAGATCCATCACCTGTGGAAGGAATTCAATAATTTCATGTTGAAGAACTCGTCTGAACCACAATTATGAAAAGTCTAAAAGACTATCCGCAAGGAACTCGGAATAATATTTCTAGGTGTGTTTTTATTATTCCTTAATCAATATCACAGCATCGAGAGTTTTTTTTTTTATTCTGGGGGTGTGGTATCTTACGTAATTGTGTTGAATCCTACAGTACGTACGCTACATGCTGACTTCAACTAGTGACAGCTGGAAGCGTCACACCTACGTTCGTTTTTGCTATCAATACAGCAGTAGTTCAGTAGATTCCCGGTGTACACGATCTTGTGACTGCTATATTCGTTGTCTCCGCGCCGTAGAAACCGCTAGAGCATCGATCCATCTCCACTTCTATTCTACGTGGACCTAGACTCTGTCTTTACCGAGATAGATCATCGTCGCTAGAATTCTGTCTTCACCGAGATAGATCATCGTGCAGACGTGCGCCACGTATTCCGCCGCGTTACCCGAAATCAAGCCGCCCATCACGGCACACTCACAGCACCCACCCCATGCGCTCACCCTGCGCTACTGCTGTGTGAGAGTCTTCGCACGCCGCCACATGCCAGTGAGCGGTCCACTCTCTGTCATGATCACTAGCGCGAAATGCGCAACCACCAACGGCACCCGACTGCTTCCCTCGTTAGCCCTGTTCGGGTCGTTTTTCTTGCTCGGGGTTTTCATCAGCTGCCTTGGGCCGGCAATCGCTCCGCTGAGCCATGACCTCGGCGTTGCAGACGTCTCCCTTGGGGCCGGAGTGGCTCTCCGCGGGCTCGGCTATCTCCTGGGGTCGTGGCTTTCGTCTGTTCAGTGAGTGCGATCCACTGCTGCTGTTGCTGCTGCTGCTGCTGCTGCTGCTGCTGCTGCTGCTATTGTACGGCGGAATAGAGGCTAACTGCGATTTGTACAAGTAGATCCGGCTAGATGAACGCGACTGGTTGCCTGCTGTCTATGTAGAAATCCATGATCGGCATCAGTTGAACGTTGCTTCATAGAGTCGATACGGACATTAAATTGTGCAAGCCCTTGAGTTTGGTCGTCGCATGGTTGGACCGTGCTGATTTGTCATTGAAACATTTACTCTGCTGTATCGTACGCGTAGTGTACAATGTAGCTATGCTCGCGTTTACAGCCCTATATTTTCCCGCAAGGCGGGCTTACCCGCAGCCGGCGGGTTTATTTGTAAGGCTGGCGGACAATCGAGGTGCCAAAAATGGTAGTTACTGTGCGCCGCGGGACCACGTTCACATCTCGTTCGTTGCTTTTTGTACTGTGGCGGCTATGACGATGGATCGGTTATCCTTCAGTCGACGTCCATCCAACGTGGAGGTGTTTCACCGCAAACCCTCGAGTTTAGCCGTCGGGTCGTTGGGCCGGGTTGTTTTTGGTCGTCGGGTCGTTGGACAGCAGTGTTGTTCGTCCACTTACGGCCCAACGGCATTCGTAATTGTGTTTTTGAAACGTTGCTCGGTGAGGCGGGTTTACTGGGAAATCGTCGGGAAATACTTATAATTGTTAACCCTCCCAGTACTGGAAGCCCAAATGGGGACACTCTTTAGGGACACAGCACTCAAAAGGCCTATTACGGCACTGCTGTAGTCAACATAGGCCCCGCTGTGTGCAACGCACGTGAGAACCCTTGGTGTGTGATGCTTGGCTGAGGCGGTACATACGCTTTGTGATATGCTGTGTGATGCCTCTACTGTAGTGGGCCTCTGACTTGCTGAACACATCTCCCAACCCGCGTGCCCCCTGGGTCGTAAAACTGCTGTACATCGCCTGGTACTGGAAAAATTTGCTGACTTGGCTTCAGTATGAAGAGAGTCGTGGGGACACTTTTCATACTGAAGCCAAGTCACCCTTTGTCTGGCAAGGAGCTCAGATTCTTTGTAGGGACTGTAGCCCCTCGACCAATGGCTGACAAACATTTTTTCGGGATTTTTTTGGCGGAGGGACTGGGGACTAGGAGGGTTAGGACGGGCGGTCAATTAGTCACTGCACACCGCGGACGTGACTTTCGCAACAACCCCATTGTTGTATGACGGGGGCATGTTGAGGTTGACCGTAGGTTGGTCACGTGCACCTTCCAGAGCAAATGTTCTACGTTCTACATACCTCCGCGGATATGCTTGCATCGCACAGCACACGGCCTCCTTCGACACGCTCCATGGAAGTCATCGGCCGATGACGGAATGTACACAGGCACCCGCACTCAAGAAGCTCTCGTTTCCGGCGAGGCTGTGGTTCTTAGGTCCTAACGTACGGGAAATATGTAACTGCACCTTGGAAAAGTGCTTATCACTCTCCTGCGCGCCGGTTTGTGAGTGGGAGAAAGGTGAATATGCTTACATAGGCGGGAAAAAAGCGTGCGCGGAAGGAGTGTGCGTTTCGCCGGACAGTCGAATTTTCCCTTCTCAGATGGCTGGCTATATACCGTATATACCCAATACAGATGGCTGGCTATATACCGTATATACCCAATACACCGATTGTTTTGGTGCGTTCCTCCACCCCTACCTCCCGCTGCTGCTGCGATATGCTTGCAGGCTACCCATCGGGGCGCTGAACGACCGGATGGCTCGCCTCGGCGCCGCCACGGCCGGCATCGGATTGTTCGCAATGGCGATAGACGCGGCGCAGACGTTGTGGGCGGTTTGTGCTCTCTGCTTCGGCCAGGTGGGTGACTGCAGCAGTAGCCTACGCCAGGCACGCAGCAGTAGATGGATGATGTTCGTGACGTGGGGCGGGATGGGTCTTGTGCCGTGGCCGTGAAATCCTGCTGTGTTCCTGCACCTTGCTATCCAGTGGTTGCTTGCTTGCTGCTTCCTGTGGGCGACACGACTTTGTGCGTCGTTCGTGTAGGGCATACGCCTAAGGCACATGTTGTCGCCCACGTCTGTTTTCGGTTTTGCGACAAAGGAAAACAGGGGCTCTGCGGCGGGTCTATCGACGCCATCGCCAACGCCGCCATCTCCTTTGTGCATGGAGCCGGCGTCGCTCCTTGGATGCAGGTTAGTACGCACGCATGCACGGCACGCAAACCAGAGTAGGAGCGCGGTTGCACGAAAACTGCAACGGGACGCCCAGGACACCACCCTAACGCCACCAACATCAACCCCACGACGTCCTGATCACATCACTGGGCTCGATTCTGTACCTCGTCGCATTCCTGACCTATATCTATCACACTCGCGACCCATCCCATCGCCATCTTAAACACCAACCCGCAGGGTTTACACTTCTGCTTCAGCGCCGGAGCGCTTCTTGCCCCCGTGGCCGTGGGCCACTTGGGGTACCCTGCGGCGTTTCTCGTTTTCGGCCTCCTCGCCTTGCCAACCGGCGTTGCGTGTTGCCTAACCTCAAGCGCCGCGGCCGCCGCCGCCGCCACTACCTCCGCCGTTTCTGCGGCTCAAGGCGTGGACGGAGGAGGCAAGCACCACCTGCTGGTTGACGAGGTGCCGTTGTCCATGCCGGATGGCCAGCAGGAGGAAGAGGGTGGTGGTGGATTGCCGGAGGTGACTCTCACTTCCAGGGGAGACCTTGAGATGGTGCAAGGTAAGCAAGGTTTCGGGGTTCCAGCGCAATAGGATTGGCGACGAATCAAAACGACCGGCGGCCAGGTAGATGGCGGCGGTCGCAACGTTTCTTCGCAGACTCTCGCCGCCGGACAGTTGGCATGGTGAGCTTCGAGACGGAATCTACGTCCTATGTATCGCATCCCTCTGCGTGTGGTCATTTGTCCCTTCCACAAAATAAACCGCACCGTTTTCTCTGTACCCTTGGCGGGATGGGATGGAGGGTCACAGCAACGGGCCCACGATCACTTGACGTGAGTGGGACAGGTACAGACGGGGGCCCTTCCTTCTCTCACCGACACCCGAAATACAAGCGAATCGAACGTGACGATTCACCACCAGCCGCACGAAGGCGAAGCGAGGCGCATAGCGGTGGCGGGCGCGGTGGCGCTCTCGCTACACGGCGGGAGGAGGAGGAGGAGGAGGAGGAGGAGGAGGAGGAGGAGGAGGAGGAGGCCGGAGGGGGGCAAGAGGCACTGGCGGAGCACGGGCGGGCTCCCTCGCTGTTGCTGTCACGTGAGGAGGTCGACCGCCAGCACATCTCAGCAGGTGAGGGCCAGCCTATAGACGGGCAGTCTTCCGCAGAAGACGCGGAGCAGCCGCTCCGCTTGGAAGAGCACGAGGCTGGGGGTAAACTGCCGCCGCCGCCGTTTCCCCTGGTTGGCCTGCTGGTGCTGTTCTTCTTCCTGTACGTGGGAATCGAGGTCGGCTTTGGCGCTTGGGTGGCCGTCGTTGTGCTTCGCGACGATCTCGCCGGGCAGGCAGGCGCGGCTCTCATGGCTAGGTGGGTGGCAGCAACAGGGCGTCGACACCGCTTTCAGCTCACTCGGAATTTTGCCTCCAGACTCTCTTGGCCGTCGGTAAGCTGGATCCATAGCCCAGAGGAAACTTACTGACTATGTCCGCTGTCCCCCGCGCCTCTACCTCGCCCCCCCCCCGTCTCCTCACCGACCACGTTGGATGAACAAACATCACCGAAGCAGCGTCTTCTGGGGAGGGATCACGCTAGGGAGGCTTCTCGCCATACCACTCGCCGTTCAGTTTTCGGCCGGTGGTCTTTTGACGGTGAACCTGGTGGGTGGGTTGCTGTCATCAACATTGCTGTGGTTCATAGGAAGGGTGAGCGAGGGGGTACGGGGGGGGAGGGGTGTAGTCATAGCCGTGCATGCCGTAGTCGTTAGACCATTGACCTCGCATCCCTACAAAGCTGGGGCGGAGCACGCCGGGTTCTCACCGGACCAGGCTCTCACATCACCAACCGCGAAGCGCCGTGAGGTATTTGGCGAGTCGGTGCGCTGCGTCCTGCTAAGGGTGTTCGGCATCTTGTGCTTACTTCCTTGCGTTCGGATGACAGCTGCGTATGACTTAGTTTATTCTCTGGTGCCTCCACTTCCAGAGACAATTGTAAGCACTGTGTAACTGCCTCGAGGGTGCTTGACCAATTTAACAAAACGTGGTGCGATCAACAAGCAGTAACCTGGTTGCCGAGCTCACGAAGTGATCGGCTTGTTTTACAACGCCGTTGCCATGCGACCAAAACCCAACCCCAATGGCAAACACCGAGGGGGGATGGGGGTGGGGGGGGGCGTACTCTCGTGTGCATCCTTATTTGCCAAAGGTGGCCCAAATAATGTTTTTCCCTTTAGCCTATCTATCCTATCGATAGCACTTTCCGCCTCTCCAACCCACTTCGTAAGCCCCAGTACAGCTACCGTCTTCTCCTGGCTGTTGCATGCCTTAAACATTTCCTTTTAGCCTTCCTTCTACTTTTCCCAGCTTAGTCGTGTACATTTCTCTCTCCTTGTCGTACAATGGACATTCCGTAATACGAATCCGTTCTTCGCGAGGGGGTGGAGCGGGGGGCTTGTTTGGCGAAGCGGAGAGGAAAGGAGGGCGAATCGTCCATTTCACGCCGCAGTAGTCTTGCCATAACGCCACCATTGGTGCATAATACCCGTAGGTTTCTGAAGCAAAGTAACCACAGCAGCAGCAGATGGAGCCCTTGCAGCCGGGCGCGGGAACTTGCATCGCGTCTAGGTTGTCCGCGGGGATTTGATGTCCCCCCTCCTCTTTTCCTCGACCTGTTTGCCTCCCGTCTTCCCGTCGATTGCCGGACGGACGGACGGACGGACGGAAAAAAAAACTCTGTCTGCGCCCTTGACTTATGGCAGGATGGTGCTGTGTGGGCGGCGATGGGGGCCGCAGGTTTTGGGTTGTCCATGGCCTCCACGTACCCTTTGGCCATGTCCCTGCTACCTGAAGCTGGTGAGTTGTGTTCCGTTGTATGCATACGCGACTTTTGGGGGTCCTCTGTTTGGCTCGGAAAACAACCCTCCGATCGTTAAAACCTGCAAGGTCAACTCCCCCGTCCTTGGAGCACCAACTAGCTAGTCGGGGGGACGGGGGGGGGGGTGAGTGTTCTACCGGGTGTTGCTCTGTGTGTGGTATCGCAAGGAGGGTTGCTATCGTTCGTTTCGGAACGCTGCCAATGAAACGCGTCAGAACCGTCCCCGATGAAGAAAGAGGCTAGGCATTCATTGCCTGGTAGTTTTGTTCCTAGATGCAACGCCGAAAGATAAAAGTGTTTGTTATTGTCCCAAGAGAGGGTCCGGCCGATTTATCACGCATACACCATTAGATACCCCGCGCCCTATCGTTGTGCCACGTTCTCTTCACGGACCTCCCCTCTGTGCCACCACGTGCAAATAAATGCAGAGAGCGGCTATTCTGTGCTTTTTTGTGTTTTCTCTCGTGGCTCTGGTACATGTGCATATGCATACAGCAGTAGTAGTAGTGAGTTCAACATGATATAGTCTGTGAACATGCTCTATGTGGAATACTCCGCGCAAGACTTGGAGATCGTTGCCCCTTGCCGTTTCGTTTTCGTCGTCGGCTTGCCCCCGAACCATTCATTGTTGATGCCCACTCCAAGGATACGCCCTTTCAGAAAAAAACTCATCCCGCTTCGTGGTCGGGGGTGCTCTCGGAGAGATGCTGGTGCCCGCGTGCATCGCGTTGCTTCTGGGCCCCAGCAGTAGCAGCAGCAACAGCATCGGCGACGGCGACGAAGAGCCCGGGCGGTCCGCCGCGCTGTACGGCGCCTGCTTTGCGGTCTCGTTGCTCCTGGTGGCGGTTTACGGCAGTTGGTGTAGCCTACTTGCTTCTTCGGCCGCAACGGCGGCAGCATCATCATCGTCGTTGCGCTAGGATGGATGGAGAAGAAAGCGCGCGTGGGGAGAGTGGCGGGGAAAACAACGAGTTTCTAAAGCGTCTAGCAGGGCTGGATATGTACCCCACATTCTACATGTACATAACCCAGGGGAACCATACTCTTGGGTGTAGATCATCAGCGTTTGTTTGCTGCCACTGCCGTACCATGCGTTCTCGCTCCCGTATTGCTGCGTGCACCATAAATAGCCTACACCCCTCTCCCGGGAAGACAGAAGGGAAAAAACGGTTGGAAACAGGAGACACGGTAGGTAACAACAGCTGGCTCACGGAGATTCTTCTCCACAAACAGTGACACGCCTCGTCCGAACATTGGTTGCCTCCCACGGACTATCTTGCTGTGTCTCGGCGCTCCTTCAAGGGTGCGAGGATAAGAAGAGTGCTTGCTTGTGGTAGGCAAATTAATCGTGTACTAATTTGTGTTCAATCAAGCCTCCGACAGGGGGGCCCCGGGGCCATCAATGTGGACTCCGTTTGCGAAGCTTTTCTCATGGGGATTCCAGGAAAAATTTTATGGGTCTCTACTGCGTACCCGGTACTAGAGCGGTGTAGAGAGAGAGATCGAGATTAGTTAGTCTACATGGCATGGTTGGTTGGTGCGTCTCAGAAAAAAACAAGGCGCACCCTTCTCAGCACGGACGGGGCAAAAATAAACAAATGTGCCTGTGTACTACATATTATACTACATACAGCAGTATCTATGTTTAGATAGATAGATAGATAGATAGATAGATAGATAGATACATACATACATACATACATACATACATACATATCGTTCGCGCATCTCGTTCATCGTCCTGTGGCTGTACTTACTGCTGCTGCTGTGTGTCTGTCTGTGTCATCACGCCACGAAAAATGCATCTATCTACGTACTAATTGTTTTTTTAGAAAAAATAGTAAACATATCAGAAAGAATATACTACCACATGCCACAAACAAGAATACCATGCAAACGAAATTTGTGTTTTCCGAACAAAAACATAAGATGCTTACACTACGCAAACGTACGCGCGCAACCTACCGCCCAATTAATGACCTTCCTTTGGTGGGCAGGCAGTATAGCAGGTGGAGAACGAACGATGGGTGGGTGGGTGGTGAATGCGTCGTTTCAACTATTTGTTCAATAAATTCGAAAAAAACAAGAAAAAGAGGGGCGAACCTCATCAGGCGTATGTACGGACTGCTGCTGTTGTCTGGTACCCACGGTATAATCTGCCGCCGCCGTTGTTGCCGTTCAGGGCGGGAAGCAAAATAAGATTAATTACTATTTCACCGTCAGATCCTGCTACAGGTCAGGTCCTCCGCTACTACTACTCTTCTTACAGTCTGCACATCGTTTTCCTCCACTCACTGAAAAGACAACGAGAAAGCACATAAATCTTGACTCTTTTCCAATATATAGTCGGGCGCCCCGCCATAAAAAAACTCAGCGAAACAAGAACCAGTTCGAGGCACATTTTCTTTGAAGATCCACTGGAATTTGCGAAGATTGAAACGTCATTTGACGTCACCGGTCGGCCCACACTTCCTGAAAAAAAAATCTAACAATCTAACGGCCGAATAATCAGTATTTTGTATTTTTGGTGCTCCTGCAGCTTGGACCCACATCAGAAGAAGTCCGCCCTCTCTCGACACAACAACCTCAAATCCCGAACACACCACACCTCAAAATACCTCGGTCCACGCCTCTCTCGGCCTCCTGCACTCTCTGGTTCCTACCATAGGAGGGAGCAGCCACAGTTCCCTTACCACCACACATCGCTGCTGCTCCGGCGCACAAGACGTGCGTCATCGGCCGACTGGATTCTTCGTCATCATCACCCGACGGGTAATAGGTAGGGAGGGTATGTGTATGTATGTACCTCGCGCCTGCTGCTGCTGCTTCCTCGCATCTTTTCGGAGCTGTTTTCAAACACCCGCTCTGCGAACGCAATAGCCTGTGGTGCCGTCAGCAGCACCATGTACCATGTGTGTCGCGGTTGCACTTGTAGAGTCATGTCAGTGTGGGCGAAATAATATCTTGGGGCAACGCGTGTGCACATCAGTTGGAAAAAACCCAGTAAACAACCGTCCGTGCATGTTGCTGTTTAAATTAGCCCTGGGTGCAAATCTCCAGACTCAAGACGAATCGCGATACGGCTTCAGGGGAGTTGTAGCCTCTCTATCTTTTTGCTACAGCAGTAGTACGCTGCATCTCTCACGTGCAATCCCTTTAGCTCCACCCAGCCCCGCCATGTGTCGCCGGAGCGAGAAAACAAACCAGGATGAATGTTTTGCGAGGACACATAGACTAATAATGCCGGGGCAACGAAATGCCAGGAGACGGCGCATCTATCGCTCTCTTTTTTTTTGTGGGTTGGTTGATAGAGAGGAGCGTGGTCCGTGGTGGCTGCCAGTGGCTTTTTTCGAACAGGCTGTGGGCCATCTGGAGCGACGCCCGACTTTGAAAGCATCAGACAGGCCCTGGCAATGGGCCGAGGGAACGCAAAACGAACCTCTTCTCGCTCTCCCTTGTTTTTTCAATGCGCGCGCTACATACATATATATGCATAGCATAACATCCACAGCCATCATCGTCCTCGCATGCATCACATCTGTGCATGTCTACAGCGCAGAAGAATATACCGCACATCTCGCGCGAGAGGGCCAAAGATCGCCCGCTCAAAACCCGACCTAAAGATTTGTGTTTTCAAGTTGGCAGGGCATGTGTATGTAAGGTTCATCAACATGTTGTCTTGCTGTGACGTCACCGAATCTCAATATATAGCGCACGTACCACTGCTGTAGATCTGTAGATACTGCTGCTGCTGCTGTGGTTGTTTCATAGAGAAGATGGCGTTCAAGAAGGAAACTCCCCCCCCCTAGCAAGACTGCCTGTGGCACGACGTTAGATGAACGGCCAAGAAGCCGGAGAGGAGACAAGGACCGCATGTTCTCACATCGGTGTGTGGTACGGAAGCTCACGAAATTTCCGCTCCGCTCCCCGACACCGTACAGCCCCACCGCACCGCTTCGAGGCCGGCGGCCGGTTGCAACACCGCCATGAGAAGCAGCGGCGGTGGCCGTGGTGGCGGAGGCCCAGGCGCCGTGGCGTGGACCGCGGCCGAACTGGAGGTGCTGAGGCAGAGCATCCGCGAGAACGGATTGGACGACTGGAGAACCCTGGGGGACTGGTCCCAGGTGAAAAATTGACACGCATGATCGCGCTTCTTCTACAATGTATGATAACAGGTTTGCGATATTCATCAACTGCTGTTTGCGTGTTCCTTAGATTTAAGGAATAATAAATACACACACAGAAAGACTACCCATTCGAGATATACCCACAGCAGTCGAGCGGGATGTGGTGGAGTCTTTCCAGTGAGTGGAGGGAAACCGGCTGGGTACTGGACTTATTTCGAGTCTATACACTGATGATGATCTTCTTATGGCTTTAGCATTTTTCTGTGTGTTGATTTTTTTTTTTGTGACCACGGACCGCGTCTTTGCTAGATTTTGGGATTAGCAACTGACAAATGGTTGGTGCCGCAGGAACCGCATCGCAGCAGAACTATGGCATTTACGACCACTCCTGCTGTGCATATGCATGTATGTCTCTATGTGAAAGCCGTAGGCAATTTGCATGGATGTGCTGCAGTTTTACAACGAGGTTGTGTTTCAGATGGAGACGGCGCGGTCAACAACGACCAACAACCGCCGTTTGCTTGCTGATTTTCAGAATGTAAACTTATGTTGTGAGGGCTGGCTTGTGAACATGAAGACGTAGTTGGCATGTCCCGCACGCAGCATTGAGTACGCAGCATTGAGCAGCGGCCCCCGCCGCAGCAGCAGCAGCCGAATGAACTTGCAGACGGGGCAGCAGCAACGAACGGCGCGGTCGTTGCGCATGAAATAACGACCAAGCAACGAAAAATAACGACCAGGTTTCTTGCCGCTGCCTTTTGATTTTTTTTATTTCATCAATATAAAAAAAAAATCAATACAAATATGACCCAACGAATCCATCTCTATGAAGAAAAGAGTCTAATTATAACACCGCAGGGGAGATGTCCCTATATGCTGTCTGGCAAACCGTAGACATACAGGTACTTTCTGACGCTATGAATTCATTGCTAATCTGTCTCAGACTCTTTTCTATGATAGAGATGGATTCGTTGTGTCATATCAAGAAAAAAAAAAAAAATGAATCCATAGCAAATTCTGTTTTTCCACGATTTCCCGAGCAGCACACAGTGATATCTCCCCCGTGGGTAACAGGGTCAACAAGACAGTTTTTACTTCGTTGGCTTGTGAACATGAAGAAGCACCCTGCAACGAGCAACGGCCGCCGCCGCCGCCGCACTGCAGCAGCAGCAGCAGCAGCAGCAGCAGCAGCAGCAGCAGCAGCAGCAGCAGCAGTCGACGACATCTATCTCTCACAGATAAATGTAATCGGTACGTACGTGCGTATCACACACACGCACCCGCCCGTTCATTGCCGTGTCCCCTGTGAAGGTTACATTTTACAATACACGACACAACGGAGGTATTCTCCCCAATATTTTGTCGTTGACCCAGTAGAGAACTACAGGGGATGTGTTGTAAAATGTAAGTTACCTATACAGATGTTTTTATACCCAGCCGGTTTCCTCCACTCACTGAAAAGACTCCACCACATCCCGTTCGACTCCTGTGGGTATATCTCGAATGGGTAGTATTTCTGTGTGTGTTTTTGTTATCCAAGCTCCCACGAGACCGATGAGCGGCCACACCCGGCTGTTGTTCAGGCTCAGCCGACTGCTGTTTTATTGTAAACAGAGGTTCTGCCATCTGCCATAGCTACTGCTGTGCGCTTGAGAGTGGATGAAGGACCCCCTTCAACTATTTTGCCGTGGCTCCAAAAAAGTCTATGGTACCAAGACTGCTGTGTAGTTTCGTTCGTCTATGTATGTAGAGACGTCCGTCTTCGAGAAAATACATTTACAACGCTACTACTGCTGCGTCTCTATAGTGTTAATATCTACAGTCCATTCGCCAGCAGAAGAATATCCAAATGCCTCTCGTGTGATGAATCTATCCTGGACCTGGACTCAGGCATTCGAGACCCCCACGGCCTCATCATGCCACTCGAGTCCCTCGTGTTACTCGCCACGTACATATCTCCAGCTGCTGCTGTACATTTAACCGAAAACGCAGGTCACACCTTTGGGTCAAAACCCTCCGCTGCTTGAGTTTCGCTCATCGAGCTCCTTGGTGGTATCCTCTTTCTCATTTGACGTTTGAATTGAAAATATATGGTACTTGTTAGTAAAGATGTAAAGATCGCAGCCGCGGGGGCGGGGAGAAAAATGCAACCATCAAAGATCTAGACCTGCCCGCCAAAACAAACAGACGTGCATGACGTAAAGCCGAAAACCGTCTTCTCGGCTTCTCGGCGTTCGCTGCCTGTACTTGTCGTTGCATAGGAGGCGTTTCAAACACAGGCAATTGTTGCTTCAGGCCTTAGATACATGGTACTATACTACCACCACCCTGATGCTGGCATACAATTCAACGTATAGTATGCGCGTGAGGACAGCGAGCGGTGGGCTGCAAAGCTATACAATACACGGCTGCGGCTGATGTATGTATGTGCAGTCCACAACTCGCGCCTCGGAACGAAAAGATAAAGAGTGACGCTATGAATTCATTGCTAGTCTGTCTCTGACTCTTTTCTATGATAGAGATGGATTCGTTGTCATACGAGAAGAGACGGACCGAGTGGCACGATACGTGCCGGATTGAATTTCTTTTAGCCAATCCCCCCCCCCCAACCCTGCACCATTGCACCAACCCCCCAGTAGTGATGACGTACCATTACAATGTATCGCTGGTTGGTGGCCTTGTTTGCGTGTTTGCTTGCTCGTTAGTGGTCTCTCCACCTTGTGCCTGTTTCTGCCTATTATTTCTTATTTCTTGTTATTTTCGGCCTGGTCCCTTTTTGTCCTCGCTCTTTTTCATTTTATTTTCGTTTTATTTTCTCTTCTTCTTACTGTTTCCATTTTTTTATTTTTCTCTTTTTTTCTCTTTTTCTCTCTTTTTTCTCTCTTTTGCTGTGCCAGATGGCCTTGTCTCTGCTTGCGTTGTGAAGTACCAAGATTGAACCAAGGGGGCGTACCTCTTTCTCTCCGGCCCATGATAGTGACTCCTAGTCTCAGTTGATACCTCGCATAGCGCGCAGAGGGAGTGGAGGATTCCAGAATATCTATCTGTCGTTGATTTCTTTTGACTTGCGGACCCCTCGGGGCCAGTTTATTTGAGTGTACCTTTTTAGGGTAAGTTAACCTGTGACCACGGGAATCGACCGCGTCGAGTGTTGGATCACTACGGACATACGAAGGTACTGGGTAGAGAGAGATCGGAACGGTTTTTAATGTGAAGACAACAACAACAACAACAACAACAATTAAGAAAAAAAAAAAAGAACTACCGTGCGTGTCGTCGTTTCCGGCTGACCCGAGGCCCACAGGTTTTGCTCTTGTTTTACGTACTACATGACATATGCATATGACCGTTCTAATCCATGCTGCTCTTGTTTTAGAGACGTCTTACAATAATAGTCTAAACGTTCCAACTTTCCAAATTTCCAAATCCGTAGTAGACTACAAGGCGTCCCTCCGGAGTGAGTGGTAACGAGAGCACCGCGGCAAGGGGCGATGCATCAACCAACATGCCAAGAGCAAACAGGTACTTCTTGTAGACTACTTCTGTACCACTGCTGTGTACCAAGAAAAAAAGGTTCGCGCCATTTTTGGGAGGTCGGCGCGAGCTTTTTCATTGACACTGCTGTAAAGAGTAAAGAGATCCTTCTGCAGGAATTTGGCTATTTTCTGGATATTTTTGGTTGAAAGCCCGCAGCCGCGCGGATTTTGAATGTGTTTCACTCTTCTTCTATTTTGAAATTTCGATTTGTTTTTTTGAAATTTTGAAGTTTGGAAGTTTGGAAGTTTGGAAGTTTGGAAACGACGACTAACGCCGAAAAATTTGGAATCAGTATTTTCTAAATAAATGTGGGCCGAATGCGAAGAAGGTGTACCGATTCTGGTAAAAGCCATTCGACGGATACCCTGTGAATCGGGTCCTCCTGAACAACACTCTCTCCACCCTCAGAATTAACCCTCACAACTCACTGGGAACCCATTGGGACCAGGACCGGTAATGTAATTCGATTAAGAGGTGTCACAGATTCGTTGCTCTTAGGACTGACACACATTTGTGTCCCATGGGAAAATAAAATGTCCAAGTCACGAAAAAAATATTCACACAACGAGAGAGACTGGAACCAACCAGTGTCTTGCCGACGACGTCAGATATGAAGGAGCCCCAGCTGTTTAGGAAGCTGGGTCCTAGGGTAAAGAAAGAGGTGCGGTCACCTAATGCACACTGCCTCTCTCTCTCTACGATTGTGTAGAAATGGGATGTTGTTGCATAGATTGAGGTATTAGAGAGAGAAAGGTAGGTAGGTAGGTCTGGTTGAGATGGGGGATCGACCTCTCAACCAGGGGGCACCAGATAGTTGAGTCCTGATGTGGTATGGTCCCTCAAAGATATACCTCCGGCCATCCCACATCCTATCTTTGGCCTACAGCAGCAACACTCCTTAACACGAGGCTGGGATTGAATCTTACTTCGAAGTAGTTCCTGAAGTTGTGATGTTTCAATATGCTTGAATCTTAGTTCCCGAACTTCTTTAGGGCGGGCGCTAGCTGCTGTAGCTTTTTGTATGCTCATAAATCTGTAACTTTGATTCTTAGACAATGTGCAGTGATGGACTTTATCATTCCACCCGGATAGTAGGCTGATTTCACACCTACCTTGACTTGCTACCCCACCTGAACAGCCTGCACTCTTGCCCATGTCCCGTGCGTCTGATCGTACGCCCTCACCTTGTATCCCCGCCCCTGCCACCACCTTAATACAATGCAGCCCATACAGCCCAGTAAAAACACGACTGACTCTCTTGAGCCCATTAAAGACAAGCAAAGGAAAATCCCGAAACGTATGAGCAAGCCAGGTCTAGGAACGAATGCTACCTCTGACCCGCGCGTGCACCCGTCCTTTCATCGCGTCGTTTGCCCGGGCCAGAGCCCTTTGGCTCCCGACATATGTAATGTATGTATGCATAGCAACGCAACGTCGTCCAAATTGGCCCTCTCTCATGTAGTGTGATTGGAACGAACGAACGCGTTGATGTTTTGGACTTCTTCCATCTCCCTTGGTGTTGGATCGACCATCACGACGAGCAGCAGATCACGAAATCTACCCCGGTGACATGGTATTTGGACCCTTGGGACCAAGATACCGCCTGGCTGGCTGGGCGGGCATATCTTGCAGAAATACTCCGGCCACCTGCCTGCCCAGACTCCTTTTTTTTCCGAGTTGTATAAACAGCAGAACATTTATTATATGTTGTTAGCAGCAGCAACCAGTACAACACGTGCTTGCGAACGCTCCCCCTTGTTCATTCAATGTTTGGCCTATGGGAGTACGCGATGATAGCAAGCGACTGAAACGGAGACGCCAACCTACACGCAGCAGTGAGTGGTCGGACCCGCTTCACACTGCAATCTCGTCACACTTGGCGTCGTCTGCACCCTCCTCGTGCTTTGCGCATGATGCTGCGGCCTGCCTTCCTCCGGCTAGCTCGCGTCACATCACGCTGACGCCACCACTTTGAGCTTTTGAGCATGCTATTGATATTTGGCCCTGCCCCCCCCCCGCCCCCCTCCAGTTTTTCGTTTTCGTATTTTGGCGTCTCTAAAATTTAGTTACTTGCCCCTGGTTCGCAGTTTGTATGAAGTACCTGAAACTGGGGATCCACACCTTGCGTCTTATTTCGGAGATTTTTTTGGTGGGGGGAGGGTACGAAGTGACCACCACCACCCCCCCCCCCCCGCCCATTTAAATATCACAAGATAAAGCTTTTTTCA